>JBBMJY010000005.1:3776284-3794901 GCA_037833715.1 Toxotes lorentzi
CACACACACACACACACACACACACACACACACACACACACACACACACACACACACACACACACACACACTCCAGGCCCATGACTCAAGGTCAGTCATAAACACGCTGCCCACTGCTCCTTCTCTGACCTCTCTCAGTTAGTAGTAAATACACTATGGAGTCCAATATCCATAGTGTACTCCACTGACAGACTGCATCAGTCCTGCTCACAAGACAGCTTGAAGTCTTCTTCACCTCCCATCCCCCAGTTCCTCACAGCCTGGACTGTTACTTTTCCCAGGTACTGTGGGTCAGGACAAGCAACGCAATGGTTAAAGCTAACAACAGACCTCAGTTACAACAATACCTAAGTGGAAGCTATATCTTTCCTCACATCTCAGAATAGTGCTCATCTGTCCCACAGAGGATCGGATTTTGCCTGTTTGCATTCATCTTGTAGTTTACTGCCCTCCTGTGGCCACTGTAGGCTACTGTCTCCAGAAGCTAGGTTAACTCCCATCTGTTGCTAAAGGCAGGTTTATACTTCTGCATAGGTTCAGGAAGATCATGTGATGTGACTGAAAGCTAAAGAACAGCTTCAGAGTGCACCTTGTGTTGTTTTTGTTTGTTTGTTTTTAAGTGAGTTTCTTGCAGCGTTAATGCCTTATTGCTAAAGTACTACATAAGCTGAATGAATCTCAAGGTGATGACTTTGGTGTTTTTTTGCTTTACAATAAGCCATCAAGCCTACAGCTGTCCTGGTATAATAAATGTACACCAGTGTTCGCCCTGAAGGATCCAAAGGTTCCAGATTTTGGGTAAATTCATTGTGCTGTTGCCAAATGTCAAATGAGTATTAACCTACGCTGCTGTAAATCTGTTAGTCTGTACTTACTAATCGAGTGAATGACCTCTGCTCTCAGGTACAGTTTTATAAATCATTTTATTCTAAAATGATGTGAAATCAATAAACACCTCTCTACCCTCTTTATTGTTGTTTGAAAATAAAAGCGTGTGCAAAGTTACGCATTTCCGCATTAAGTCTCAAAAACTTCCTGTAATTTGTTCATTATAACAGCTGATTTAGTAACCATTCTTTAAACTGCTCAGCTTTAATGTTTTGACATTTTGTACTTATTGTAACTCACTGTGAAGTTTAATTTCACACCCTCCTGGTTTTGAATTCTACGAAACTGCAAGGAAATAAAAACTTCTCAGAAATATGATGCAGCAAATGTTCAGACAATCTGGTGTGAGAAAACATGAAACAAAAAACAAAACACACACACACACACACTTTGGCCTGGTGTCTCCTGTGCAAGCTGAAACAAAACTGTCCCCCCTCAGTCATGTTTCTCCCAAAACCCAGAATTTCGGGAACGAGTCCAATGATCGATGGGTAAACTCATATGTGTTTGTTTGTGGTTGTAGACGTAGATGTTTGTCCTTGATGGATTATCAGTGAAGTGGGAGTGAGAGGAAGTGAAGATGGTCCTCAGCCTCCTGTTGTGCACTCTTGCCTGTAGTTTAGCTGCCCTCCTGCTCTCGGGGCAAATGTTTGTCTGATGTTTTGTTTTTACAATTTATCTGCTTGAACTTCATCCAAAGCATCTTTTAAGTTGTGCTGAGTGAGAGCGGAGGGAGAAATCAGGCGACTCAGCTCAGTTTTAAATCGCAGCTTGACTCAGCTCTTATGCACCATGCCCCTGGTTAGTGACCACATAAGTCATCCGCCAGACATATGTGAGTGTGTGTGTGTGTGTGTGTGCACATGTGTGTATCTACAATCACTGTTATGTCCAGTCAAAGATGTCCTCCCTGCCCTGCTGCAAGGCCACCTGACTGAGTTGTGTCTTCCTGTACGCCTGTTTTCCTGTGTCCTAGTCTAACCTTGGACCAGCATCTTTGCCTCTGCTGCTGCTTCTGGCTTCCCAACAGCTATTCTTAGCTTTACTTGTACTCTGGCTTCACAGCAGATCCGTCAGTGTAAAATGCCACACTTCGCCGGATGGCGTAAATAAAATGGGCCTGCTGGTTGGGAGCATCTCTGGAGGAAATGACAAATCACTTTAGATCATAAACAACAGAGCAGTGGTGTTACTAGAAAAATAACTCATGGGAATAGTCTGGTGGTTTTCTCCCACACTGTGATGGAGCAGAATATTTGCGGACCTTCATCTCACTTCATCTCTCAGCGGTTAGTTTTAATTTCACTGCAGCGCTGCACTTAAAGTTGTGGTTAGACAGATGAATTTTCCCTGTCTCTATTTAATGCCTGGGGGATGGTGGTTGCAGGGGGAGATTAGGTTACACACACTCATCCCGGCAAACACATCACTGCCGCAACATGTGTGCTGCCAGCCACTGAGAGCATCCTGCTGGTTGGTGCTTTGCTCAAGGGCACTGAGGTGCAGAGATTGTTACATATTCAATCCCTGCCTTCAGTTTCTCTTCTTTTTAATTTGATAAGTACAGTATATAAATATGTTCATTTTCTCTTGAGCATAACAAACTTCATATTACCTTTTTATGTGTAATTTTTAAAGCATTACTAATTCTAAAGTTTGATAAACATATTAGACTAATGAACCAATGTTTTATCCTCCATCTGCAGTTTCGCATGTGGACCATGTTGTGTGCCATGTTTAACACTGGACTGATGCCAGCGGCTCCGTCAGGCCCCTGTGTGTGTGTGTGTGTGTGTGTGTGTGTGTGTGTGTGTGTGTGTGTGTGTGTGTGTGTGTGTGTGTGTGTGTGTCATGAAAGTACAGTATGCATGACTCTTTCTGACACGGCATGGTCATGTGTAAGATGCTGCCAAAGGCCGGCCAGGAGAAACTGTAGTGGTGTTGTCACAGCACTTATATCTGCTTACAGCTGCATTATGGAGTGTTATTAACAATTTATGAAATATTTCTATTGTGCTCATAAATACTAAAGAGGATAATACAAGTAAAGTGCTGCTGAATATTACAATAGATAACAGGTTCTAATAATTACTGTATCTCTGAGGATAGTGTTACACTCAACAAATATTAGATTAGAGCTAATTTTATCTTCAGACATGCACTCTGATGCATAGTTTTCAGTGAATGACTTGCCTGATCAATGCATTGATTATTTATTTTTTTTTAATCATGTGTACTCAGTAGACTCGTATTATTTGAAAGTATGAATCATCTTCTCCAACCTCTAAACACAAAATGGAAAATGACACATTAGAAACTATGTTTTGACATTTCAAAACTGAATTTTTACTGCAGAAATAGACATGAGCCATATGATTATATTTATTGACACTTACAGTAAGGACTGTATTCAGCAGGTTTTGCTTCTGTATGTGGATAAATATTTATAATTAGGATTTAGTTATAATAAGTTAGTTCATTTCTGTGGTACAAAAAGCAATGCTGTCGATGTTGGGCCGCGTGAACATTACAGCAAAGAAGGAGAGAAACTTGGACTGCATCAGTCCAGTATCGCCTGGAGTGGTGTATCCAACCTTGGTTTATCGCCCACATCAGCATGACCATTTCTAGTTAATTGCCTGGAGAGACAGCATGCATGCACAGAGCTGTTGGTCACAGACCCTCCATCACCAGGCTGTAACAAACTCTTAGAGAGAATGGAAAGCACAGCAGGAGACAAAACCCTCATATTGTTACAGATAATGACAGTGTGATGGGTGCCGAGGCATTGGACAACGGCATTATGACTACATGAGTTACATGGCCAAAAGTATGTGGACACCTGAAGATTCCACCCATCGGTGTGAATACAGTTGTTTGAAATGTTGTTGTATGTTGTATCATTTAGATTTCCCTTTACCAGAACCAGTGGACACAAAAACAGCCCAAAACCAAAATACACAAATTAAATGAACAGGGTTGTCCACTTGCAGTTCAGTGACAAGGCTCCATCCTTTTTTGGTTTGGTTACTTGTGGACAATTTATGGTGCTCAAGTTTTATTTGTAAATGAATATTAAGGTATTGCAGTACGTTATATATTATTAGAGTATAGTTTTTACATGTGCAGGTGCTGTGTGTGGTCCATTTTTAGATTTTGTTGATGCTGCATTTTGAATAGCTATGCCTTCAAAATTAATATAGAGGGCTGTGAGGTTTGTTTGGTGAAAGTGTGACTTAAAACTTCAAAGCATAAAATTACATTTATGAGTTTTATGCTTTTGTATCAAATGTTTATATATCTGTATATTACACACTATACACAGCATGTGTCTGTATGCACATGCCAGCATACAGATACTGTGTTTTACAGCTGTGAAATCTGTTGCTTTAAACCTTTCTCCTTTCAGCATCATCTGAGAGAAGCCACTCTGAAGCACGTCGCCTCCTCTCTCTTCTCTCTCCGAAAAGGTCCTAACCAGCAAATGTGCAGCGAACAGATCTCACACTATGTATTGACTACCCACAAGCATTGGGGTTGTCGGTCTTAGTAGACAGTAGAAATGAATTTGAATAGTGGAGCACTGAAGCATTTTGTAATCATGACCTTTGGCTACCTATAGCCTACATATGCTCCAGTGCTCTGCAGAGACAGAGAAGGAGGATTTCTATAAGGGGCTCAGTAAGTGGAATATCCTGTTTCCTGCATAATGTGGCTGTCATTTAAAAACCGTGTGATGCCATTTTTTACCCTTGTCAATTTTATCTGTAAACTTCAGTTCAGGGACAAAATTCTCCTCTGCTGATTCAGAAAATTATAGTTATCAGAGCAGATGTTCCCCGTCATAGATTCTTAAATACATCGTGGTGAAGCTGATGTTTTTGTTAGTTCCTGAAAAGCTGCCAGTTTGGAGATACGAGCTCTTCGCCCATCGTTGACTGTATGGGATTTGACATGGTTTTGATTGAATAGCAAAGCAGACTCTTTTGGCTGCATGGTGCTCCTCTGAAAATGGGCCAGTCAAGAAAATGATTTGCAGAATGCTCAACTCAAAGGAGGAGAATCCCTCCCTTTTGTATACGTCTCTTTGTCACAGTAATATTGTTTGAATGCATATTACAAAGATAACAATGTTAAATATGCTCCCAGAGGGAAGGACGCTCCAGTGATTGATGAGGCTGTTTTTTCAGCTGTAAAGGACAATGATTTCCTGTCTTGTTAAAGTGCTGTTGAGCACATGCTGTAGCTACAACTGAAGACACTGAGATCATGTCATCTGTCATTTTTCTTTCTGGGTAATTTAGACATTTAGAAAATTGGGCTGGAGTGATTCCAGTTTTTTTTTAGACATAGTCAGTGGAACATTTTGGGAAATACACATATACACTTTCTTGCCAAGAGTTAGATGAGAAGAGCGATACCACTCTCATGTCAGATGTGCAACATAAAGCCGGAGCCAGCGGCTGATTTTGTTTGGAGGACTTGTTGCCTCAGCTGCAGGGTTCCTGCTCTCCAGCTGACCTCTGACCTCTCACTTTCACCTCAGTGATCAATAAAGCATTGATCACTTTCTTGCCGTGTCCCCTTTGGCTGTCTCACTGCTTTGTCAGTACTCACTACACATACAGGTACCATTTTTTGAATTGGGTTTATAGGTTATAACTGATGACTTTATTAATAGTTAATATATCATCTTCTGATGCTTTAAAGACCATTAATGTGTCATTAAAGAGAACAACTGTTGGTGGCAGCCGATCTGTGAGGAAAATCTCGCTCACTCATGTTTATCTCTAATTTTCAAGCTACAGACTCATACTGATTGTAAAAACCCTCATTAGACTCAATAGCCCTGCTAGCAGTGTGACTATGTGGATGGCAGTGCCAGTTAGTTGGTCCACCACTTTAGTCCTACCCGAGAAATCTCAGCAACTATCAGATGGATTGCTATAAAGATTTTGTTACAGACATTCATGGCACCCTGAGGATGAACCTTAAAGACTTTAGTGATCCCCTGATTTCCATCTAGTGCAACCTGCTGGTCAAAGTTTTTTACTCACCCACAGAAATACCACATCGTCTTCTAGATGGATTGGTTCTACATTTTGTGCAGACATTCATGCTTCCCAGAGGATAAATGACTTTTGTAGCCCCACACAAACATTGACTTTTGTGGTTCTGAGCAAAATGTCTCAACAACTATTGGATGGGTTGCCGTAAAATCTGGTTCAGATAGTAATGTTCCCCCCCAGGATGGATTTTAATGGCTTTGGTGATCCCTCAACTTCACATCTGGTTCAGATTTTGACTAATAATTAGTCTTATGACTAACCACCAGAAAAAAACAATTAAATGACTAAGCAGTTAGATTCTTACAACCCGGCAATACAAACGTTGCTCTTATTGATGGCTGATCTATAAAACCTTCATCAGCTATTAATCAGGCCATTAGTTACTGCTTATAACCCCATTATAAAAAGGTGTCTAATGAGAAAGTGGTACTGCAATTTGAAATATCTCTTCTCACTTGCCCACAGAATATACCGCCTCCTGCCTCTCATCTGATTAGTGTGCATGTAGCGGGGAACACTGAAGCTGGCTCGGTAATAAGCATTATGAGGCGGTCTGCCGGAGCTCAGACCGTGGGAGGGGTCTGCAAACCTTTCTCTCTAATTGACCAGGGAGCAGAAGCAGCCG
Source organism: Toxotes lorentzi (assembly GCA_037833715.1). NCBI lineage: Eukaryota > Metazoa > Chordata > Actinopteri > Toxotidae > Toxotes > Toxotes lorentzi. Next base: position 3,782,867 of record JBBMJY010000005.1, read on the forward strand.
GGGATGCGAGCAGCCACAGACGGGGAGAGAGGTACTCAGCAAACCGCATTTTGTTGCTTAATAACCGATTCATGAAACACATTAGGTTGAATTAGATTCATTAGCCCGTCTCGTGGTTACTGAGTGTTTTGGGAAAAGCTATTTAAGAGCTTGCAGAAGCCAGAAAAGGCTTAAAGAGTTAATGAGAGGGAATATTGAACTGTGTTTACATTATGACACTGTATATTGCCATGGGAATTCATTTAAGACTTGCTTGGTTGTACTTTAAAATGCGTGCGATGCATCTAAGAGAGAAATGCGAATGGATTTCAGCTTGTGCAGATACTTCAGGCACAAATATAAAGTGGCTTTGTAGCGACAAAGAATGCAAAGAATTAAAGTTGCCGTCTCATATTCAGTCATTTCAGTAAGTTTAAATTTTACAGTGGTTTCTATTTTGCCTGTTTTACTGACAGAGGCGGACGCATGGGTTTGACAAATCGGAAAACCCAGCCCATGTTCAAATGGCTGATCTCGAACTGTTTTACTTTGATCAACCCGATCCGAGAGACACCTCCCTGGTTTTAAATAAGCAGAGTGTCGCGGAGATCTGGGGCGGCGGCGGAAAGTCACTTCATCCCGGGGGAGGAGACGGTTCAGCACCATGGACAGAGAACCAGAGAGCCGCGCGGCCGGAGGAGGAAACGGAAACATCTTTCACCTGCAGATACCAAGATGATGAGGTTGGTGATGATGTCCGGCTGATAGAGACAAGTCCGCAAACCTGCAGACTGAGTCAAAGCTGCTCAAACGAACTGTACGAGGAGGAGGAGGAGGAGGTGGTGGTGGTGGATGAAGAGGAGGAGGACATCCCAGAACTTTATTTGCTGTCCGACGACGACCTCTCCTCTGACGGCTCAGGGAAGTCCGTGGATTACGGCTTCATCATCGCCGTGACTTGCCTGGTAACTGGCATCTCTTTGGTCGCCATATCCTACACGGTCCCCAGGGACGTGCGTGTGGACCCCGACAGCGTGTCCGCCCGGGAGATGGAGCGCCTAGAGAGGGAGAAAGCCAGAGTGGGGGCCCATCTGGACCGGTGTGTCATAGCGGGACTGTGCTTGCTCACCCTCGGGGGCGTGCTGCTCTCCACCTTGCTCATGATCTCCATGTGGAAAGGGGAGATGATGAGGAGGAAAGCTTTTGCTTATTCCAAACACGCAGCGAAGTTGTACGGCTCGATCAGTTTGAGAGCAGGCTCCAGCCCGACTCGGGAATCCTGCTCGCATTTGTCAGTGGCTGATGAGGATTTAGAAGTGCTCAGCTGAATTTATGGACAGGACAAGCGGAAAAGACTCGGGAAAGTGCTTAGAAAATCCTACCAGTGCTGTCCTATAATCGGGGATGTAGTTGGGGCTTAATGCCCGTTTTTATTTCTGACAGGGGAGGCAACTTTTTTTTGTTGTTGATGTGGACCTCTTTTAAAGGATAGGTTCAGATTTTTTTTCAAGTCTGTCTTAATACTCACATGCTCATATGTACGTTGACAGGGCTCTTTGTTGCTCTGATTGTTCCTTCTGTTAATACTGGCTCTGCAGAGATCAACGAAAATCCTCAGGCTTCTTTCTGAGTACAATTCTAGTTCAGCTCAAGCTAATGTCAAGCAGTTGGATTTGCAGGAGCCCCATGAACCAGCCCCATGTTAAAACAGCTCAGGCTGCTTCCATTGGTGGGAGAGTGTTGCTTCCCATACCAGTGAGATATTACCTACGGTCCAGAAAGTCCAGGTTCGGTAACAGATCCTTGAATTTGACCACAACACTGCACAGAGACACTCTGAGTCAGGATTTTACAACACTGGTTACCATGGTAATTATTTCATCTTTTGTCTTGTTGATCACAAAGTAAAAATACAGCGTTGAGGTTGCTACCACAAGTGTGTGCTTGAATATAATTGATTGGCCAACACAATGATGTTGTGTTGCTGAACACAATTATTTATTTATTTATTTATTTATTTATTTATTTTTGCCACCTCCTGCTGCATTGGCGTCTTTTTAGTGCAAACTTCCCTCTTTGTGTTAGTATCCCTCCACCATCATACTAAAACCATTACAGCTTTGGAAGACTCCCACTTCATTTTTATAAGTTATGCTGAACTTTGAAATACCTTTTTTTTTTTAAACACATAGCAAGCACTGTGGATTTTGTCCACCGTCCCTTCCTCTGGAGCCACATTAGTAATGGATCTGCTCAGGGCCTGTACGGGCAAAAGGAGCAATTACAGTGACCCAAAACTTTTTCGGTGCATGCATGTGCACATTAGTATTATATAAAGACAGACTTGAAAAAATGTGAACCCACCTTTCAAGTTCCCACCTTTCATACATGATGAACATGCAGATTTTTTTTTTTTTTTTTTTACATTTAAGATAAAACGTAAAATATGATTTCCTGAAATATATATTTTGTTTACATTGGTGGTTGGTGGTTTGTCTTATGATGATCTCTGACCCAACTTTGTTTTTTTTTTTTCTTACAACTGCATCACTGCGTCCAATGATGCTGCTGTCAGTGAATCCATGTTTACATGCCAGTGAAGACTTGTTTGTTGAAGGCCTGTATGTTGCAGCTGTGAGGGAAATCAAACCTGAACCAGGAGCGGTGTCATTGTTACTGCCTTCACTTTCCACCTTGTCAGAAACAGCACTTCACTGAATTGCAGCTAACAAAGCAGTGCCGATCTGCTTTCCAAAATAAACAAAAAAAAAAAAACAAAAAACAAATGCATGAATCCATGTTGAACTCAGAAGAAATTCTGTTTAATATAATTGTGACTCTGCTGAAGTGATGCTTGTATTTGCTCAGATTTGTTGAAACGCAAAGAGTAATACCACAGGAGGTGTAATTAGATTTTGTGGTTGAGCACCGACGTCGGGGAAGCTCAGCTCACACCAAATACTCCTGAGGGTTTTGACTGCAGATGTTCAGAAGCGAACAGAAAGACACGGAGAGAAAATCAACAAACCCCTGGGGGATAGCTCTCCTGGTAATTTATGTTACTTAACTGCTCGTGGGAGGCCTGTCAATCAGTGACCAAAAAACCAAAACAAAAACCCAGTACATTTTTACAACTGCCTCAATCAAGCTCTCTTCTCCCGCTTATCGAAAACCAAACCATTCCAGCTGCAGTGTTGGAGTGAATGTTAAATTTCAAAGGGTAGGAAGTAATGAATTGCCTGCTCTGACAGAAGATGCTGTGAATGAACAATTGTATCCCGTACTTTGGGTGTGCAGAAAGCAGTGCTGTGTAGCCTCTGTAATTGGAAGTGCTTACTGCCAGCAGGATCACATTATCCTCCACACGACCTTCATTCACTCTCACCTCGTTAATGAAATTAAATAGCTCAAATCAGATGACCTCCTAACAAAATATTGAGTGGATTTCTTATGCTGAACCGTTAATGACACAGGTGTCTGGTGCTTTTCTTTGTGTGTATGAAAGGAAGACTCCCCTCCCAGATGGGTTAGTTTGTGATGAAGTGTTGAGAATCCCCCACTTCTCTCCAGACTGACTCATCTGTTTCACTTGGTGATTTCTTACTTTTCTCAGACTGACTGCTTCGACAGCCATTGGAGAACAGCTGTGAGCTTGTTGAATTAAGCATGTGGGATCAGAGAGAGTGGTGTAGCATAGTAAAAGCAAGTGAGTGAGTTGTCATAGCGGCAAAGATGTGAAAGCCAACCTGCAGTGCACTCTGGACCGTTGAGGCTACTGTCTTTGGGTGTGTTAGCCTTTCCAGCAGTTGTTCAGTACAACAGATTTCTCCCTACTGACGTGAATTCAAACTTGTCTAGAGAGAAAATCTTACTCTTCAGTTCTGAGGGATTGACATCAATACTTGACATTTACTGTTGAAGTGTTACATACCTGGAGATTTGTCTGTAAATGTGCTGGAAATGTCTAATTCTGACATTACATCATTAAAGAATATGGGAATTATAGCAGATAATATGGCCCTGGAAATAAAGTAATGACTTTTTTAACAACAAAAAGTAGTTTTAAGGTCATTTTTCTCCTTTAAAGGACCCTGACGATTTGACAAAACAATCTCACCACAGGTGAGGTTGCAAATTGCAACCAGCTTGAATACACCTCCCTTTCCAAGCATGTAGGACGACCTGCTGTGGCCCAGTTAAGCTGATGTGTATAGATGGGGTCAAACAGGCACCACATGGTGGGTTTATCTGGACATGGATGCAACAATTTTTCTTTTAGTGATGTTAAATTTCCACTTAAGTTTACACGTAAGAAAAGCTTTGGCAACCAGTGGGATTGTGTGGGTTTGATCAGGTTTTATTGAGACTGGCATCTCCCTGGTAACAATCCAACAACTGCGATCAGATTCTGTTTCTGTTTCTTCTGTTATTAAATTCTGATTGGTGTTTGGTAAAATCTGACTTGACCTTTTTTCCCAGCAGCCCCGCCTGCTTCAAACCACACAGATAAACACAGACAGTCAAAACATAAGTTCAGACATCTCTCAAGTGAAACAGCCAGTATGGTTTTATCTTTGGCTATTAGTAAGTGATAGTGTGTTCATGCAGGACCCCACCGCTTGTATCTGATTGAGAAGATAGCTGAGATGTGGATGAGACGGGTTAAAGCAGCTTGTTTCTTCTACAGACACATCATTAGTGATGTAAAGGGCTGGGACACTGCAGCAGCTTTAATTGGTGTCTCTGTTTGTTTTGCCAGGGGACTGTGCTAGACACAAAATCAAACCTGTAATAAAAAATCACACACACACACACACACACACTCCCACACTAACTACCCAAACATCGAAGAGAGAATCCTAAGCACATGAACACATGGTGACTCTCTCGGAAAAGGTGCGCCTCTTTCAAAAATACATGCCGACAGACGGATGGACACAATACTCAAATACTCTCCCCTGGCACACACACACACACACACACACACACACACACATACACATGCTCATAACCCATGGCCCCCGTCTCTCCCACCCTCTTCCATGAAGGGAGTTAGTCAGAGTAATCATTCAGGGCAGCTGGCAGCAGGAAATGGAATTGGATTGCTGAAGGGGTCTCTCGGGGTCAAGTGCTGGGGTGTGGCTGTGGACACAGGGGAGCAGGAAGAAGAAAAGCCTTTGCGGCGGTGCTTTACATCAGCGTCTGGCAGCCACTTATCATCAGCTGTCATAACCACTCATCACACTGAGTGACAGAGCACCAGCTGCACTGCACAGAAAATCTCTCTGGGTATCACACGGTCTCACATACTTTGTTCTGCTGGCTTAATAAATTAGGAATAAGATTGTGTCTCCAGGTCTGAAATGCCTCTCTTGAACTATTGCCTTAAGTTAATGACTTATTCAATAATGACTCTCATTACTCTGATTGTTGCATAGCAACGGTAGGCAGACTTAGTCACAGCTCTGAGAAAGAAGGAAGTGAACAGAGCTTTGGTTAAGAAGAAATTTGAAAAAAAAAAAAGGAGGAGTAGAGGAACAAGTTGGAAATAAAATCACCATCCACTTCATTTATCAACTTAAATCATTCAGCTCAGAGGTTTTAAAACTCAAATCCTGCACAAAGTGACATCCCTCCCTTTCAAGCTGTCTTTCAGGAGGTTGTGCATACTATACCTGTAGCTGGGCATCTTAACTTTGCACGCTGGGGGGAGATAAGAGTCAAATATCTTTAGCTACTTGCTGATCAGTTTCAGTTTAAAGCCTGAATCATCTTTGTTGAACTTGCAACAACCCCTTGACTCAGTACACCACTGAGAAGAGACGTGAACTGTTCTGTAGGTGCAGGCTTTCACTGATCCTACTCCAAACTCACATATCTTAACTGGCAGTATCTTCCTTTCCTTTGTTTGTGGTGATTAAGTGAACCACCTGCTGTAGGTTGAGCAGCGCCCACATACTCATGTCCCTTTTTTTTTTTCATTTTGCCATCGTTGTCCTGGAAGAAAAGCAGAAGGGACACCATAACCATAGAAACGGGGTCAGTCTGTTGCTACGGAGAAATGCCTGTGTGCCACAGTGGCTCAGTGTAAGGGAGTTAAAGATGCTCTTCTTTTGATTTGCCACTCTAATGGCAGCTGTGGTGTGTGTGGAAACTGACATATTCCCTCTGTTATACCTGGTATAAAGAGCCTTTTGAACCACACACCTCATTTGAGTGTCAGGTGCTGTCACCGAGCGTCTCCTGTCAGACATCCTCCTCTTCAGAAATGTAAGAAAAAGACCTGCGCTCTGCTTAGATCAGACATAAAGCTAGAGTCTGGAGTGCTGAATAGACCACTTGCACTGGCTTTCACGGTAGCACAGCATTTTCATTTATAGATTTTTTTGTGCACACTAACATAGACCTTAGGTCAAGGCTCTTGAGAAGAAAAAACTGCACAGGGTCACACACCTTCTCCTCCTTCATTTTGCCTGCATCCTGACGCACTTTCAGTATTTTATTTTCTTGTTTGTGTGTCAGTCTCCATCTCTTGGATTGTTGGGTGTGTAGGGAAGAATCAGAGTCTCTTTTTGTGTTAACTTTGTTTTTGTTAAAGCAAACTAATAACAACAAAAACAAACTGAGTTGAAATATCAGATTTTTATCTGATCTGAAGCCCTCAGAATAATTTCTCTCTCACACATGCAGGCTTGAGTTTAGGAGCTTGATCTCACTGAAAATTATTACGTTTGTTTGAAAAAATAATTCCTTTATCTCACGTTTGTTGAAATATTATGGGCTCAATGAAACAGCCAGAATTTTTAGTATTTATTGAAATAGAGCAAAACCACCAATAAAAAGAAAAAATAAATCCTTGCCTAAAAACAAAGAGGATCAGCTCTTTTTGGTCTGTTCCAGAACATAGTCACACCGATGATGCATCCTCCCTAGGACATACTGCAGTGTCCACCTCCAGTGTTTGTTCAGGACGTGTGCAGAGGAGTAGCAAGAACACAAATCAATACATGCACGCATGTGGTGTAATTACAGTCCATGCCAGTGGCAAAGAAATATGAAACAAAAATAAAAACACAATGAACAATAACACTACAATGAACACTAAATTCTTTTAAGAAAACAGTGATTACACAAAACTAATACTTCTAATAAATAATGCCCCTCAGTTCTCTTCACCAGCAACTGTGTGCCACCCACCCCAACGTTCCCCCCTCAACCCACACCAGCACCAGACATTTCTGCTGCAGAGCCTTCTAAAATGAAAGCAGCCATTCCCACAGGATAATGTGTTCAGTGGTTTCCATCTACATGCTGTCACTTTTAACCCAACCCTAAAACTGGCTAATCAGAATTGTGCTAGTCCTTTGTGATAGTTCTAATTTGGTGCTGTCATCTTGTAACAGCATGGTCATTTTCATTTTCATTTCCAACATTCATGTAGAATTCTCTAAAATACTGTGCTGCAGTTTCACGTAGAATTAACCCAAAATCCAGAGCCAAATGTATTTATTTTATTTATTCATTATTTAGATTATAAAAACATGAATTTGTAAATACAAAATGAAATGTTATTTTTGTATATAATGACTAATATACAAAAATAACTCAAAGGTGAAAAGGATGACTAATGTGCTGAGGTACACCATGAGAGGTGGTTGAAAGCCTTGGAAAAAAGTAAGGGTACCTTGAGTTGAATTTTTGTCAAAAATTCTTGCAACATACACAAATGCAAACTGTGAGTAATTTGCTTGGTGATGTTTAATACTAATGTTGAGCTTTTATATGTGTTAGATTTTATATTTTAAGAGGAGGGGTATTAAAAAAAAAGGCTCAGAGACATAAAATGCTCACAGATCCTCAGGGGTTGCTGACACAGATGGACTCGTGAATGTGGATGAATGTGCAATAAAAAGTATAAAATATTTAATCACAGAGCTAAAATAACGTAGAAAATGACTGATTAATTTATGAATCAAAATGACAGAATAAGTGGGTTGTAAAGGTTTGTACTGGGGCCAGTGTTATTCACACGTTTTTAAAATCTCCAGAGACAGTTTATACTGGACCACTTGGTCTTAGATAAACTCCATCAGATCCATCAGATAGAGATGCATCAAGCTTGCTCTCTGTCTGTAATTCCACTGAATGGATAGGTCATGATCTTCCCCTCTGTCCCCCCTGACCCCTGTCTCCAGGCCATGTTTCTCTCCTCATCTCCCCAGACCTGCCTTCCTCTAGTTACCCACCACGTGTCCTCAGACTTTCCCCCCGTCCTCAGTCACCGGACTGCCCCGCCCATCCACACACCTGGTCCCAGTTCAGTCTCATTATCCCTTTTGTTCCCTGTCAGTGTCAGATCATTTGCTTTTATTTCTGCTCATGGTCCAGTTTATGTTCCCTTGTGTTCCCACCCCAGTGTGTGTGTATATATATATAAAAAGCACCTATCAGTGCATCAGCCTGTCTTCTGTGTCTGCGTCTGCGTCCTCCCTGCCTTCACTGCTTCCATTGTGACTTTCAGCACTTTGGGGGGTGAAGTGAGGGGATGTGGGTAAATTAATCTTGCAGCAGGACAGTTTTGCTTACCTTCTCTCTGATTTATGCTGTAATTTGTCTTGCGTGCCAGGTTTTCATATCTGAACAGACAGTACCTGGGCAAGAACATAAAAGGTTTCTACAGAATACTAATTTCATTTAAGTTGTCCTTTAAGACTGAAGCGAAATCTTCAGGAGGGTTTGACGTCACTCCTGGATTGGATGTTGACTGACTCAGTGGAGGTTTTCTCAGAAACAGGCACAGACAAAAGCCTTGGAAGGCTTTATTTGGAGTGAATCAATTGAGTGCAGTCTTTTGGTATCAAACACTGTGAGAGCTTTTTTGTGTAACATTGATTGTGTCTATTCTTTTTTTGCTGCTCCATCAGAATCAATATTTTTATATTTTCTAACTGAGGAATGCTACAATAAGTGATGACTTTTATTATCTTCTACTGCATCGAGCATTTCAACATCAAGAGCATTAATGTTACCAACTAAAGTGCTGAAAGGGATTTTTAATAGCTGGGCTTCGTGGTTTTGTTCAGGTAACTTTTACAAAACTGTGCAATGAACTATCTTCTATCTTCTTTTCCCAGAACCATTGTTCACAGACCTCACTGAACAGTTTTCATAGAGGAATCACTTTCTACTGAAGAAATAGTCCCTGTGCAGACAGCTGGCAGTGTGTTTCTTGAGTAATCTAAAGTAGTGGGAACACTGATTCTAGAAAAAGACACTGCTGTTGAAATTTCTCCTCCACTGAATTTGAGGGGAGGCAACTCTTCTTTGTAAGATGTGTGTAAAGGTAAGTGAGAATGTTGCATGATTTTTCTTCACAGGCTGGCAGATGTTTGCTGAACAGTTCAGTTCTGTGGATTTCAGGATGTGTGAACTGACACCAGAGGTTCAGGTTTCATGACTGAATCTTGCACGATTCCATCATGGCGTCAAAGTCTGTCGATAGACTCCAAAACGTCCTCTGCAGTAGATCATGGAGTAGGTGTCTCCATGATCATACTCACAAGGTGAAAACATTACTAGCTACACTGTCGGGGCTTCTAATGAGTAAGTGCACGATGTAATGATGTACACAATCAACTGATTATCTCTCAACATATTTAAGCTTTACTCCTTTATTTATTTATTTTGTTGTTGCACCGTGCAGGCAGAATCTCCTTTAATGAAAACTTCTACTGCTATTGAGTAGGAGTCCTGATGAAACGTTTCAGGTTGCAAATCCAGAAACAAACAAACGTACAAAATATTCTTTGTTCTTGTTCAGCTTGTACACCCGACCCCATCTGTTCTTCAGGGTGAATTATGCCGCCTGTCATTCAAATCAGATCAGACTGAGGTGATTCACATCTGCATCGTGAACAAACACAAAGCAAGTGATGCAAAAGTACATGTGCTTCCAAACACTACACTTTGTTTCTCCCCCCTTACACAGAAAAATAATGAGCCTGCATGCTGAGCAGCAAACTTCACAGACCTCATTCAGTCCCAGGTTCCGGCCTTTAAATCCCTTGTAATGCAGATGACAACATTGCGTTCCTCTTCACTCTGTTGTGCATCCTCCAGCAGCATAATTACAAAAACTATATTCATTTTATTTCAACCCAGTCAAGATGACTTTCTCTTCTGCATGCATTAAGCATTCTGCATGATGATTTCTGTCAAGTTTATTGGGATAATTAGCTATTAGCTAACTAGACTTACTGTTTCATTTCAGAGATGTCAGCATTTTTACAGCCTCCCTCTGGTCATTTTCTGACTGAGAAAGAAAAACTCTTACTGAAGAATTAATTATAGGTTGTTATTTTGTCCTAGTTGTAGATTTTTCTTGACAGTCACCCTGTCCTGCACATGGTGACACATTTCACCGCTTGTTGAAAAACAGTCTCTGGATTCTGTGAAATTGTAGGATATACTTGGGAGAAGAAACACAGAGGCTTCACTTGATATTTTCCTGTAGCCATCAAGTCATTAATAATGCCTCCAAAGCTGTTTGTGTGGTCATTACTTTTTAAGCGAATGAGGACCAAATTCACTAACAGCACAAATCCGACTTTAAGTACTTGTTTTTAAGTGCTGTTATTTATATCTGAACACATTCACACTTTGCAACCTTGATGCAACAACTTTGAGACCTTTGGAAGCTATTTTGTAAATAGCAGAAATAAATGGAACTGACATTGTTTTAAAGTTGCAGTAATCAGTGTTGTGTTTTGCATTAATGATGGATTAAATGACTTTGTAGTGTAAAAGGGATCGCTCATAGTAACAAACCTACAGACAATCATCCTCTAAGTCTGCAGGTCCCTCAGCTCTACAAAGCTTTTTAGTGCCTTTCACAGAATTGTTTTGGTTTGAATTCACTCTTGCTGCTCTTGTGGCTTTGTTTTCAGCCGCAGAGGGCAACAGTATTAAAGCTATGATGAAACTTGTGTATGTTCCCCATCCAGCACCAAACAGCAAACTGACAAAGTTAACAGCTAGCTGGTGAACATACTGTAGTGGAGCATTTGGCAGATAGTAAATGATGAGAACAAAAGTGACTTAGTTTAAGACTTAAATTCATTGTGGCCAGAACAGGACTCCAGATGAATGCCAATGTTCCTCTGTGTCTGCTGAATGTGTAGACTGTTTGCTAACAAGTTTGCCCACTCAACTTTATAAGGTCATAGATAATATACATCAGTCGTGTTTACAGCTTGTTCTTCAGCACCAGGTTGCCAAAGATATCAGTTATTATTGCTTTAAAAGAATGAAAACAGCAATAGCATCATTAAAACAGTATTACTCAGTATTACTCTTACTATGATCCTAAAAAAAGTGAAATGCTGATTGTTATGCACATTGAGTAGAGTTTTCTGTTTTAAATCCAAGACATACTGTAGAAACAATCTCGTGTGCTGTACGAAATGCTTTTCCCCTCAGGTTATATCTGCCGTCTCCTTGCAGAAAATGATGGCGGCACTGACAGCACAATAGTCAGAGGAATGAATATGAGCAATGTTTTTCCCTCATCTGTATTTGCAAGCATGTAACTACTATCAAACAAATCGTTTTTATGGATGGTATGCCCATTTGATAACGCAGTATACTGGCTAGCTGCCACCTTCATTCATTCATGCAGTTCAGTCACAGTCAAGGCTTTAAGTCTATATGCATTTTTCTTATTCAGGTTTACACTGAATAACATTTTCTGCCAATAGATGTACAGTGCAAACGCAACTGCAGCATCTACACTTTCAGAACAGAGAACACATATTTTCATTGAGTCTGGAGCTGTGTGTGAGTGTGTTTGATGATGGTGGTGGGGCTAAGTCATCAAATCAGTGGCATGTCTGGGATCAAAGCACTGAGCACTTGTTTTCCCACCAAGGCTACAGATAAACTAGTAAGAAGACGACAAAGTGCTTTAACTCCAGTCTCACTTCACACTGTGTGTGTGTGTGTGTGTGTGTGTGTGTGTGTGTGTGTGTGTGTGTGTGTGTGTGTGTGTGTGTGTGTGT
>JBBMJY010000005.1:3795001-3829872 GCA_037833715.1 Toxotes lorentzi
GTGTGTGTGTGTGTGTGTGTGTGTGTGTGTGTGTGTGTGTGTGTGTGTGTGTGTGTGTGTGTGTGTGTGTGTGTAGGCAACTCAAGGAGCTCAGTTCGTTTTATTCAGCTTGGAATATATGACGACAAAATGTCTCAGCCCAGGGCAAATAAAAACATGTCAACTGTGTTTTCTCAGTTTTATTAATTTATTTTTTTTTAAGTTCAATTGCATTCACTGTTTTTATTTTCTAGTTCCAGTGTCCTGAATGTGGCCACTCAGCTTTCCTTTTCCTAAAGTCTTCAGACTGCTGAACACTAACACTAATTCAGATGTGATGATGTGATGTCAGTCCATTCCTTTTGAGTCTGCTCTTTGAGGCGTTTGTTTTTCCAGCTTCATGTGTACACACAATCAGTTTCACAAACCCACTCATATATGCTTTTTCACACATATTTTCTCACATTGTTGTGTATTTCTGTTGAGTTGTAGTCTTACAAACAAACTTGGACATTAATTTGAATGTGCTTGTTTTGCCATAAATCTCTGAACTGTGACACACTGAGACTGTGAGACAGAGTCATAGTGTGAGATGTTTTTTTATGGCCTGTCTTTTTTTATTTATGTTTTCCCTTTCATTTCTCTTCCTCTTGCACATTTTTTCATACCACAGACTACCTTATTGTGCTCCTTCTGTCTCCTGTGCTCTGCTGGTGATAACTTATGGATGTGGCTGAGCACACCACCCTTCCAAGGTTTAATGTCCTTCACACCACGTGTATGCACATACAATATTCATATGTATAGTGTGGACACAGTACTGAGACCTGCAGTAAATGTCTACATACAGTACATTAGCATTACAGCATTGATTCTGCATTTCAGTGTAATTAACAAAGAGCCTGTTGTTGAGAATGTTGGCAGCCTTTCATGGCCTCTGCACCACAGTCTACTTTGTCTGCACCTGGGTCAGATTTTACAGGAAATATGAGATGACACGTTCTTCCAACACAAATGCAGCCAAAGCTTTCAGAGTTTATGAGGTTCCCTGAGAAGGGTTCACTTCCAAGGTGTTTTTTCTGCTTCTGTAAAGAAATAAAGAAAAAGAGAGAGTAAACGCTAAAGGAGCAGTTCTTTGAATAGGCCTGACAAGTAGTGACAACAATCAGCAACATGGTCTTTGTGTCAGGAGAAAATCGGGGGTTATGGTGAAATGGGTCTTAATATAGTGAAACGCTTGCACTTTGCTGCTGGTGCCTGCTATCAGCTTTTTCAGTCATGGTCTCATTTGTATTACATTTATACTGACTATGCACACATACAGTATACAGTCTGTATCCCCACATACAGTACATCCCACACAGACAAGAATCAGAATCAGTCTGATTGACCCTGTATCTTGATACAAGGACATTAACTCCAGCTCCAGTGGCTCTCAGTACAGTAGCCTGACTTACACCAACTACATCCACAATCTTTTATTTCAATACATCTTCAGGCCTTAATAAACTTAGGGATCTAATATAAAAGACATGAAAGACAATCCATTACACGCTCAGTCCAACAATCAAACAAATCCATTAAGAATTTACCAAATGAACGAGATTATAAGAGTGGAGCGATGTCTCTTTGTTTAGCTCTTACTTCTAGCCTATATGAGTTCCTTGGAGTGGCTCAGAGCCCTATGTATCTTGGATATGATAATCAAAACTGAGACTCAGAGACACTCAAGATATTTTTTATTCACGTTTACAAAATGATTTGCCATGTGTTATAGTCAGGCCTCCCTCAGACTCAGCACAGCAGACGGATGCTCTACAAGGTTCAAAGCTTGATCTTCAGTGCACCTTAGTATTCGATGACAGACAGCATCTCACCTAGAGAAGTGGGTTCAGTCAGCAGTGTTGAGAATTCATTATGAATTTACCTATTTAATTATATGCAATTCGCAGCTCATGTTACATCAGATCATTGTATTCCACTGTGATTTTCAAAGATGAAGTATAACTGCTCATTTCATTCCATCTAGGTGGATTCCCAGCCTTTCAAAAAAGGAAAATAGGTGCACAACAGCAGTATTTTACCCAGTCTGTCCTGGTGCAATTGTTTTGAAACAAGTGACTAGCATTTCATCTTGCTATTTTATCTTTAGTGTCACTTAAGGCTTGTATTTACAGGGCTGGGCAGTGTGAGAAAGTATCTCACCACTGTTGCCTGGTGACTGCAGCGCCACCAGCGCACCTAACAAGCCACAAGTCATCACTGATTTTTTCTACCATTGCACGAGTAAGCATCATCCCGCAGACTGTGTTAGCAGGGAAACTGTGTGGAAACCGAATTGGAAGCTGACGTTTGGGGAGGGGTAGGAGTCCCCCAGGACAGGCTGTTGTTCCTGCTGTTTTATTTCCACTGCTTTACTGTTAGAGCATGGAAATTCATTCTCTTTGACACTTTTGTCCTTCAGTGGCTCCAGAGAGCAGTGGTACAGAATACCACCTGGTAGAGCGCAAATAGCAATCTCACAAGAAGGCACTGAATTTGAATTATCACCGAGAGAGAGGGTATTACAAGCAGTATTACATTTTTTAGAATGTTACTTTTTGTCTGTAATTAATCATTTTCATTTGTGTCTCTTGCTCTAATGTCTTTATTAAATCCTTGGCTTCTTCTCCAACGTGCTTCACATCCAACTGGCTCTTGTTCTCATAAAAAGAAGTGGAAGGCAGCCAACCGCTGAGATTGAGTAAAGGATATATCCTGGCCTGGAGGATGGACAGAGAGAGGGAGAGAGAGGAAATGGGGATGTGTGCCAGCGAGAAAACGACATTCACTCTATTCTAGGGCTTTTAGTGTGATAGTAAGACATGAGTAAGCTCTTTCATGGAGATTTCATGTGGGAATTCATTGCCTAGCTATTCAAAAACTGATGAAAATGTGTGCACTCGACTGCAGCCTTCGAGAAAACAGAAAGTGATGAGAGAGCAGTTTTTGAAAGTTACACTATGCCTTTATGAGTTACTACCTCAATTCAGTTCTTAAACACATCTGTACAGACACACCAAGAAATAATGCGGCTCAACGACAATCTTGTGCTCCCTGCGTAAAATGAGTCTGAGGTTCAGGAACATTTTGCGGTGCATATAAAACTTGCCTTTTGGGTTCTTCATACTGAACAACTGGTAATGTATCTTTCCCTTGCCGTCAGCTTTCTGGAAGTCACACTGTGAAATTTGAGGTGTTTGATCACATTTCCTTGTTTTTTTTTTACTAATAGTTTCTCTCAGGATACAGCCAAAACTGCCACCATAACAGAAAGGATCTTCCTGTATGACTACTGACTCCCTGATCAGAGCTGGTTTGAGCTGGTAACATCCCTGGCAGGCTGAGGAGTGCTTTTTCCTGTTCATTGACTGATGCTGATAAAGCTTGCAGTCCCTGCTGTGGTGGCAGCTGCTAACTGTCTGACCAATCCCTCTTCTGACCTCAGGGAGGTCAATAAAACAGCAGAGACTCATTCAGGTTGGCCACATGTCCAGTGAGTCCAAAGGGTGTTTGTGCCCATCTGTTTGACCTGAAATACTTTTGAGACATTCATACCTTCTTGTAGCAGCTTCTGAAGCCTTTTATAAGGTGCAAACTGCCTTTCTTACAAGACAAATAGAATAATAATTCAGCCATTAAAATGTCTTGTTTCCTGATGTATTTCTACTTCTTTGCATGGTATATTTTTATGCCTTTGACCAAAGTCAGAAATACTCTGCACCATGTTCCAGGCTGTGTGGAGCTCTTGTCATAGCTATGAGGGATAATGAACTGAATCTGTACTAATGTGGACCAATCCACAGCTTGAGCTCTGAAACCAATTGTACATTCATGGGGCCAAAGCACTTACAGAGACGCAGTGACATTTGCAGAGCTATTTGGGTTTTATTCTTTGAGGCCACTGGTTCCCAAAAATGTTTAATCTATGAATTTAAAAAAATCTCCACTGACTAGGCAGGGTTAGCAAAGACTCTCATTTAGCTTAACACACCACAGTGACAAGGAAGGGTCATTCTATCTACCTATGAATCTAATCACATAAGGACTACTAATTTTAGATGTCAGATACAAAAGCTTTCTTATTTTCCTTGATAGTATTTTGGGTAAATAGAACCTTCACATTTGTGAAAAAGGAGTCCAGTTTATTTGTCTTTAGAATTAATTATGCCAGTTAGTACCATATATTTACAGAGGTAAATAAACTGTAGTGAACTGTGATATTATAGACTCTGTGTTTCTTGTAAATTTGTGTTGTATAATCGAATGATTCTATAATCTCAGCCCTTAAAACATAACACATTTTATTGTTATTATTTCCCTGGCAATTAAAACGTTACTAATGCGTTTGTATGAAGCTCCCCAGCCAAACATAAAAAACCGGGAGAGGGAGATGACGTATCTGCAATAGGTGATGCCATTTCTCTCTTGTCAATAAAGTTTCTTTTTGAAAGCATCCAAGATGGCGGAGTACGATCTGACAACCAAGATAGCACATTTTCTGGACCGGCATTTGGTGTTTCCTCTCTTGGAGTTCCTGTCTGTGAAAGAGGTAGAGCAACGTTCACATCCTATGAGGCTAAAATATAATGTCTCTGTTACTTAGTGGGTATTTATACCGGAAAACATGATGATTCGTCCTAGCGGACTAGCTGGCTAGCACTCCCGTTAGATAGCCTGTTAGCGAGCAGCTAAACTAATCGCTAATATTAGTCTTTAATAAATTGAGTGTTGCGGTAAATTTAGTTGTAGCAGTAAATTACTATAGTTACGGAAAACTATAGTAATTATTATATATTGTTGCCAAGCCAACAATATATTGAAATATTGTTGGCTTGGCTTACTGGCTCCTTATTCTCTTTACTGAGCGTGTTAGCCTTCAGCTTAGGTGCAACAGAGAGCACATATGATTAAAGAGGACGAGCATCATTCATGTCTGTGGTGTGCTCATTTAGTTACTGTCTAGTTTGTGTACAGCTGGTTGTCATTTAGGTGCTTGTTTCAAAGGGGGCTAATTATATAAGTATTTATTTTTTATTGTAACAGATCTACAATGAGAAGGAACTTCTTCAGGGGAAGCTGGACCTCCTCAGCGATACAAACATGGTGGATTTCGCCATGGATGTATACAAGAACCTGTACCCGGACAAGGACATCCCACACTGTGAGAAAAACTCATATTAACAACTTGTTCTATTCAAACGTTGTAGGCTCTCTGGGGATTCACCTCATAGTCATAACAGATTAATTGCTTAACAAAAAAAATGTTTTAAAAGAAAACAAATTGGCAACTATTTTGATGTTGAGTTAATCATTTTACTTCATTTTAAAGCTAAAATGCCACACATTCACAGGTTTCAGCCTCTCAAATATGAATATTTACGGGATGGCAAAGCATATCTTTGGATTTAGGACCATTCCGATGAAACAAGCAATAAACAGCCATACACATTTTACCAGCATTTTTGGCCTTGGTAGTTGTTAATTTTGCAACCATTAAAAAGAAAACATTATGGGAGGAAGCCCATACATAGATTCTTAGGTCTTACATATTCAGATATTTACTTTTTAGCAGTGTATTATGGAAATGGAATATGAATGATGGGAAATGTCATGTTTTAGCCTTGAGGGAGAAGAGGAGTACTGTGGTTGCCCAGCTGAAGCAGCTCCAGTCAGAGACAGAGCCCATTGTCAAGATGTTTGAAGACCCAGAGACCACTCGGCAGATGCAGTCCACGAGGTGAAATCAACTTGTCAAAGAGATGCGTTTCTCTCAAATACACTTTTCTTTTTATATTACAGTGCTGGCAATATTAAACTGCTTGTGAAATTATTTTAAAGTCTGTGGATTTTCAAAGGTTCATCTTGCATCTGTTGATTGTTTTCTCTCCATCAGAGATGGGAGGATGCTGTTTGACTATCTGTCAGAGAAACACAATGTAAGTTTTGAACAATGTATTCACACCATTCCTCTTATTGTATAAAGTGTACTGCATTTTAATCTTGTAAGGTGGGTAGCACAATGTGTGTTTTTGTTTCCATAACAACCAGCTGCCACTGAGCCAGCAGCACTGTTGTCCAAATCTCAGAATCCCAAAACATCCAACAACACCCACCAGTGTTCTCATTACTGACTTTGTGATCAGAGTAACTTGTTGCAACTTTTCTGCCAATGGTTCTGGTTTTTTAATACAAGCTACAGATAAATTGCCCCTCTTGTTTCCACGCCCTGTGCGCTTCTCTTAACAGGGGATTTAGTGTCAGTGTGAAAAAAGAACTGGCTTTGTTTTGCCTAAAAAGATGAACGATGCCAGCACATTCACTAATCAGCCACATTCAGCCACGCTTGCAGCCTCTCACAGTAGCTTTCTTTGAGGGGAAAAAAAGCAAAGATGCTAGCAGTTTGAAAAACAGTGGATTAGAGTGACTGCACTTCAGGGCTGTAGACTGTTAAAAGTCACATTCATTAAAACCTTAATATCTTACTGTGGCTTTTATAATGACCCTTTCTTTACGAGCTAGTTTGCAAGTAAAAAATGGCAAATCTTTCAGTTCAAGCCAGTTGTTACTTCCAGGTGATTTGTGTGAACCTCATTAAATGTGCTGTCAGTTAAGTTTTTGTGAATCTTGTTTTTTATTTTTAGTTTCGTCAAGAATACCTGGACACGCTGTACAGGTATGCCAAATTTCAGTACGAGTGCGGTAACTACTCTGGGGCTGCTGAGTACCTCTACTTCTTCCGTGTCCTGGTAAGAATAATCACACATGAATAATAATAAAATAGACTGGATGGTCATTTTTCTTTAAATACTCCTCAGCTTGGGTTGTTCGTGATATACTGTATTTGTTGCTCTCTGCTCAGGTTCCCTCTACAGACAGGAATGCCTTGAGTTCTCTATGGGGAAAACTGGCCTCTGAGATCCTAATGCAGAACTGGGAAGCAGCCATGGAGGATCTCACTCGACTAAGGGAGACTATTGACAACAATGTAAGAGAATAACTGAGGGTAAACAAAATCAGTATGTTTCATATTAGGTTTTTTTTGTAATAAAAATAAAAAAAAATTTGTAATAAAAAGCTTGCTAGATTTAGTAGTGATTAGACCAGGGATGTAAAAAAAACTATATAGATAGGTAGATAAAAAGATGGTTCAAGAAACAGATAGCTACATGATATTGTGTTCACAGTTTCTTGTAAATTGTGAAGTCTGAAAGTACATGACAGAGAAGGTGCTTTTAATTGAACCCAGATGAAGGCTTAAGGAACCACTTTTCTTTTTCTTTGTTGCATTTATCTTTAGTTTACAAAAAATGCCCCTGCGCTGTTTTCTAATGTGTACTGTTTGTGTCCTCTCCCTGTCAGTCCGTGAGCTCTCCTCTCCAGTCACTCCAGCAGAGGACCTGGCTCATCCACTGGTCCCTCTTTGTCTTCTTCAACCATCCCAAAGGCAGGGACAACATCATCGAGCTCTTCCTCTACCAGCCTCAGTGAGTTGCTGCGTGTTCAGTGTACCGAATATAATTGCCTTTCAGATACAATATCAGGTATATACACATGCTTTATGGTGCTTTTATTCAGAGGTTACGTTGAATTCTTTAAATGTTCCTCAGGGACATTTGGCTGAGGGATCACTGTGGCTTTTAAACGCTTTTAATGGTGGGATGACCAACTAGCAAGGCCTTTTCAATAATGGCCAATTTATTTTCTTGATGAGAATATATAGTATTTTAATTCACAATTTATTGCTCAGGTTTTGGTAGAAATAGTACTCTCTAAGGTGTTAAACGGCATAAATGAAAGATTTCTCAGCACAGCTCCTATTTGTAGAAAATGTTCTTTTCTCTTTTGGAATTAAAAGACTGGTGATACCCAAAACTAATGATGGTGCCTCTGTGCGTCTCCTTTGCATTTTTCAGGTACCTGAATGCCATTCAGACAATGTGCCCACACATTCTGCGATACCTTACAACTGCAGTCATCACCAACAAAGATGTACGAAAGCGTAGACAAGTGCTAAAGGACTTGGTGAAAGTCATTCAACAGGTAAGGTCATTAAACGTTTGAAGAATAGTTTTTAATCTAAAATGTCTCAAGGATTTTATCAACCCAGGAATAATGGATTCTCTCTCACTCACACAGGAGTCATACACATACAAGGACCCAATCACAGAATTTGTGGAGTGTCTCTATGTGAACTTCGACTTTGACAGCGCCCAGAAGAAGCTCAGGGAGTGTGAGTCGGTAAGGATAGCTTCCAGAAAGTTTCCCCTTCAGTTTTCCTGCTTGACAGTGCGTGTTTGTCATGGTGCACAGGCCTAAATCACACCATAAAAATGAAAAGTTAGCAGTCTCCTGGGACTGAAGGGTAATGTGAAGCTTCCCTTAGCCATGGTGCTCTGATCTCCTGAGTCCCAGGCAGTTAACTTCGCAGCTATTCAGCCTCAGCAAATCCATGTCTGGCCTGATTTGCTGGCTTTTACTTTTATTCAGTTTGATTTTCAAAGCGGAACAGCTGTCAGATTTGGGGCTCGGTTGCCTTCTCTTTAGAAACCCTTGACTTCAGTTTTGTAGATGTGCTTGGGGACCACTTTGCGCATTCTCAAAGCGCTCTCATCATTTGGCCTTTACCCCTCTCGTATGAATTGTGCTGTGCTTGTGAAGGCCTCAGTTATCCTGTCAGATACAGAGTGTGAGCATAATGACAGAAGAATGAAGATAGTTCATTAAGTCACTCTGTTTTTCACGGATTCTGCTGGTTTTTAACGGTATGGGGAATTAAAATTTTCCTCTAGCGATCAACAGCTCATCTTAATTACTGTGTAAACACCATCACATGAGGTTTTTGTTTTGCGATTTGAAGTTTTTAACTCCTCTGTTGTATGAAGAGAACTTTTTTTAATGAAGTAAAAAAAAGTAATATCAGTGATGGATTTTCTCCATCACATGATGTGAAAATAATTAATGAACTACTAAACTAATGGAGTATTTCTGGGTTATTGTGGCACCTTATGAGTGTGTTTACCACAGCAAAGCACCGAATAATTGGATTTCTTTACACAATAAGAGCTCCTTGATGAAATAATGGTGTCACTTCTCCTTTCAAATTCCTAGACACTAATGTATTCATAAACTTAAGCTCCTCTGGAGATTTGAGGTGGCCAAACATCGCATTTGATGTTCCTGTGATCGTTGCTGTAAAAATGCAGATAGAGACGTCACAGCATAATCTCCTACTAAACGCTGTGTTGGGCTCATGTCTGGTAATCGCTTCATGGTTCATGTTCGGTGACTGTCTGGTTTATTTAGCATGAGCTTGGTGACAGTGATGGAGAAATGTGTATATTAACACACACATTACTTCAAAAACATGCCCTTTTTTAGTTTATATTCGCCAGCATTTTGGCTTTTTTTCCACAGGATATTCTCTTGTCAGTTTTTCTAAAGACTTTTTTGAACACAATAACTCAACAGCAGTACACGATGCCACCTTCACACCACCGGAACTGCATATACAGCAGATAACCCGCATAGCTTTGGAAGGACATTGATGCATAAATATGCATTTTAAAGAGGAAAATTTGATTTTTCTTTTTTATGGTGCGATATCATGCAGCTTGTGTGGCATCTTGTGTTTTGGGAAATTGGCAGTTTGAACAAAAAAAAAATCCCCCTCATCCAAACAAGGAACCAAACACAAAACAGTCTGAAGAAAATGACTCTGCTTTATGGGGTTGTGTAGTTTTGACCAGGACATTTTAATGCATGGGTGGATTAACCAGTAATTGAAAAGTCTGGCAGAATGGTAAAGTAAATCAACCAAACCACAGGAAAAAGTTGCCTGCACATCATATGTGGTTATGGTGTGGTGCTATTATGTACTCAAGTGTGCTTATAGTAGACTTACCATACAAGTAAAAGATGGTTAAGTTTGGAAATGATAGCTGCAGTCTCAACCATCTGATGGTAGAAATGTAGACTGTTATTTCATCACATATGTTTGGAAGAAGTCACCGTGTTTACTGGAAAATTTGCCTCTTGCTGGCACAGAAACTAGAACACTAACTGTGGGAACATTTGGCCTTTTCTTTGGTTTGTCTGCACTTTCTTTACGCGGTTGCTTCAGGTGTGCATAAAGGGATTAGTTCTCACTGTAGTATGGTCTCTACTTCCTTCAGGTTCTTGTGAATGACTTCTTCCTTGTCGCCTGTCTTGAGGACTTCATTGAGAATGCCCGTCTCTTCATCTTTGAGACCTTCTGTCGGATCCATCAGTGTATCAGCATCAGGTACGTCTTTGAAATAGGTTTTCATGTCGGAAATTGTGTGTGTGGTGCTGTTTATTTGTGAAAGCATAGTTGCCTTAGAAGAGGAAAAAACAAAAAACAACGAGAAGATCTTTGACCTTTTGTGCCCAGATGACTGACGCTGTGCAATAATTTTACTTCTCAGTTCTCCCTGTTTTTTGTATTTGAGTCCTATTTTTTTCCAAGTGTAGTCAACAGTAAACTGTAAAGAAGGAACTTTGAAGACTTTAGATTCCCCCAAAGGATATTTACTTAACTGAAATCCTTCCCCGCCCTCGCTCTCTCCGCTCAGCATGCTGGCAGACAAGCTCAACATGACGCCAGAGGAGGCGGAGAGGTGGATCGTCAACCTCATCCGTAACGCCAGACTTGATGCCAAGATCGACTCCAAACTGGTGAGGCTCTGCATTCACTGATCCACCTTCAGTCAGATGAGCTTTAAATTACTGATCCTAATATTAACAGCCTGGACTAGGCTACTAATTTGTGTAATGATAGAGCTATGCCAATTAATTTATTTTGCTCAGCATGTGAGACCTCTCAGGATTAATCAAGCAGTGCTGTACTTTTTGTGGTACTTTAAAGTCATTCTCTCAGATAAATGTATTTTTTAAAATGCGTTTCTCAGGGTCATGTGGTGATGGGCAACAACGCAGTGTCACCGTACCAGCAGGTGATCGAGAAGACCAAGAGTCTGTCCTTCCGCAGCCAGATGCTGGCGATGAACATTGAGAAGAGGCTGGCCCACAGCAACAGGAACGAGGTAGACTCAGTGCTAAACATGGCAGATGGATGTGAACTTTTCACCCTTTGGCAGTATTTACTTTTAAGGGAGAAAGAACATTAATGCCATAAAATATATTGGTTTTTGTTCTTTTTAATTTTTTTCCCCAAGGCTTGATTTTATTTAAAATTATAGCTAAATGCTCCGGCATCAGTTTACACTCTTTGCACCTAAACTGGTACCTACAGAAAAGTTAACCATTGTATGTTTCATTATTTACACTATTATTGCTCACCTGTCATGTCTGCGTGTTCAGACCACTGTCCTTATCCCTACTGCCCCCCGATGGATCTATGTGAAAACACTACATTTTCAGAAAACTTATTTGTCTTCCCTCTTAGCTGATTGCAATTGTTGCCTCTGAATTTTGTAGATTTTTAGTCTTTAACTGTTACATGAAGCTATGTTATGTTAACTTCTTCAAGTCTCATCTAAATTACACAATATTTCATTATGGGCCAAAAAAAAAAGGATTTTTTTTTTCTCCCCACAATCGATTTTGTCAGAAGTGTCACTCATTGTGAGATAGGGGTTGGCAGGTGTTTTCAGTTGCAGGATGTCTAATTATGGAACACATCTCTTGTTGCTTTTATAAAGTAGTTTGAGTATTTCTTCTAACACCTCTTCTAATGATTTTTTTGTTGTTGTTGTTGTTGTTGATTTCCTCAGACACCAAACTGGGCTGCTCAAGACTCCGGCTTCTACTAAAATGGAAATCAGTGTCAGGAGCATGGAGATGGCTCTTTGGATATTATTGAGGCTTTTTATTGTGTTCATTAATTTATTAGTTTATCCACTGTTATTATATAACTGCCAGTTTTAACTAACCGAGAGGAGGCGACTAGGCTTAGATTAAATTATTGTCATTTACATTCACTGGGGATATTTGCATTAAGGTGACATTATTTTCCTCATCAAAACCTATTGCGTATCAATGGTTTGATTTTTGATGTACTTTGGAAGCAGTGACCCAACAAAAATCATAACTTAACATTAAAAAATGTTTTGCCTCTTCGAAAATTGTTGGTTTGTGTTTTCCTCCTTCATTGATGTTTCACCACTAGATGGCGCAGTTGGTTTATTTTTATTTTGTGTGTGTTTTCAGACATTTGCAGAAAGTTGCATTTCACAGTCTCCACCAGGCTGTATTTCTATTTTAGTGTTTGATTTTAATATTTGTATTATCTGTCATAAAAGTAAGAACTGACAGACACAAAACTGACTTATACATGCATACATACAAAAACACTGAAGTCGGTTGCCTCGCAACCAGCCTCAACTCAGTTATTTGGTAATTGAAAGGAAAAACTTGGAAAAATCTGTACGGAGAAGAAATTGGATGAAAAATATTCAAAAAGACCCGGACTGTGCATAAGTCACTCTCTTATTTTTGAGTATTGAATGACACAGCATAGACTACTCTATTTCAACTTATGCTCAGCAAATATTTAGCTTGTGTAAACATGCTGTGAAACCAGTTTTCAGTACATACATTAATACAGTAACATGAGAACATGGTTTATTTGGAACTGGTTGGGTAAATAGTATCGGTCAATTAAAGCGTGTACTCTTTCACGTTAGTAGTCTGTCTATGAAATGTAATCTCAACCTGGAAGTGCAGTCAGTGTTTTTGTCGTGTTAAAGGACTTGTCCGGTTAATCTAAAGCTATAAATATAATGACTGTAAAGGAATGACAGGCAGCTCAGAATGCAGTTGTGGGTTAGGCCAACCATAGCTCCATAACTGTCATTACACAAGTCACAGCTGGCAGGTGTTCAGGTAAGGAGGGGAAAGTGCCCCAGGGGCATTTCTGAGTTGCCCCTCAACATTACAGCCTCTTTGTCCAAGTGAGGATTCCTTCTGATGTTCAGCCTGGGAGTGGCTGACGGTTAGGCTAGCCGCTGTAACTCTTGGCCACTCCTCCAAACTGTTTTCCTTATGCACACACACACACACTCACACTTTTCCGGGACTCACTAAAATACAACAGACACACACACATGCTTACGCACACTGAGAGCTGACGTGGGCTGAGGTCTGAGCAGGGCTCCTTCTGGAACAGCTGGTATCCATCTGTGGTTGCTGTTGCTCTGGCTGCTGTTTCTTCCTGCTGCTGTAGGCATCGTGGCTTCCCCGAGAGGACACAAACCGGCCCACTGCAACCCATTCATGTGCTCTGCAGCAGTCACACTCTGGGAATCAGACTGACTAGATTGTGAGGCTCTGCTGGTAACAAGCAGTGTGCTGACCAGCCTTCAGTATGGATATCCTGACAGCCTGGGCTGTCACTAACCCAGCTGTGGCCCGGCTCCTCTGGGTCCTAGTTCTGGTGCTGGCCACCCTCCTGGTCTGGCTCTTCTTCTTCTGCTGCTACAGTTGGAACCAGAGCTCCTCGCCCTCCCTGGAGAGGTACCTGGCAGGTAGGTGGGCCCTCAGCCCCCACACCCCTTTCTGTGGGTGTGTGGAGGCCTGTGATATGCTCACAAGAAGACAGATGCTGCTTACTGTGAAGCTTTAACTTCAAGTCAGACTCTGTTTTACTAGGATGAACACTCAGTGGAAATGCACTTTTTTTTTCCAAGTCCAGTAATTGTAAATTGTTAGTGTTTCCTTTCCAAGACTGCAGGATCCACATTTTCCACAAACTGCCAGCTTGTGTTGGCTTTGGCTTCAATTTGTGGTTCGAGCACTCACTGTTTAAATGTGCTGTTGCCCATGTGAGAGGATACAATGAGTCTTTCATACTCATAAGTACAATAAAACATTTTTAATTTTAGCGTGCTGCTGTAAGCCATCACGGGCGTACTTTTCCATCTAAATAAGAACGTGAAACTACACTTTCGTGCCGTACGGCTCTTCAGAATGTGAGCTTACTGACATGTAACAAACGTGACATGATGTGACGTCATGGCTCAAGATGCAGCATCATGATAACATTCATGTCACTGCCGGCAAGATGTGAATATCTGCAGTGAACATAGACGTAGGACTTCTCTGTCACCTCTGCTGCACTGTGCACATTTTTAAATATCACTTTTACCTCTTCATGATCATGGCTGAAATGACGACTGCTGATTCATGTTTTTTCTTGTGATCTTTATGCTTAATGGTGTTGTCAAACTGTTTTTTTCCCTTGTTAAATTAAACTTGTTTGTTTCCACACAGTGACGGCAGTGAAACATTCCAAATCTAAAGCTCCAGCTCAGGTGAGAAAATCAGTCCCATGAGAGGGAAATGCTCTGTGAGTTTTAATGAACAGTTTCCTTGACTGCAAGAAAAATGTGAAGACTTCATGCCTTAAATTCCTTTGTAACCACACTTAAATCCTCAAAGTGCCGTCTGCTTTCAGTATCACATTGGCAGATTTCATATCGGCTTGTAATGCCCACTCCAGTCTTCAGAGGTCCTCCTTCACTTGCATTTGCCCATATTTTCCAGACTGAAGCTCTGAGTGTGCCCATAGCATTTACAGCACACACATCTAGCCAGCTCAACAAATCTGTTATCACTTATTCAAACTAATGAACCATGATTATTGGTTATTATTATGATTATATGTCTCTGCCAATGTCTGGCACAAAGTTAAGCCTTCTCACATTCTCTCTCAAATGCTGCTATAATGTCTTAAAAGGCCCATTGTAGGAATTTATCATGGTCGTTGTCAAAAAAGTTTACTTATGTTTATAAAGAAAATGGAGATTCGATCGACAGAGTGGATTTGACTGTGACTGACGCCTCTTTGGAAACGGTTTACAGCTGAATATTCTATCAGGAAGAACGTTATGAAGTAGGTTTGATACTTTAAAATGTACACACTGCCTGGAATTTGTTCCTAAAGCAGGCCAGCTGCTTTTCATCCTGTTTTTACATCTGATGTTCTGTCTCAGCAGTAAGGGGAAGTGATGCATTTAATGTTTCCACCATGAGCCACAGTGTTTCTCTATAAATACAAGAGGAACTGGTGTTTGCTGAAGCATAAAACAAAGAACATTGTTCTTGCCGAAAGACTTAGTCATTTGAGAACTTCACATACTTTTTTTTTCTCAACTGAACAGTAAAGCTGCAGACAACAGGCAACATCTACAGTTTGCAGAGCTCATGTCATAGGCTACAATATAAATGCAGTACACCTATGTCAGGAACCTTCTTCAGCTTTCGTCCCCTCTTGTCCCATATAGTGTCTCTGCAGAGGATGTTGTTTATATCATTCCTATATAATCTGTGTATGACAACCTCTCAGCATTGCAGTTCCATTGCTAAGTACACTGAAAGTGGACCTGTGTTTTCATGAGAGATCTGTAACTGTACTGGCCTCACTCTGTGTGTTTTGGCACAGTCAGTGTGAGTGTTGTTACACAGTGCAGGAGCACTGTGCAGTCATTGTCAGTGATAAGTTGGAGAGGCTCTCTGAAATGGCTCCATGAGTGAAGCCCTTTGTCTGGTTGGCACCAACATGCCAACAAAGGTCCAGCTCCTTCTGCAGCAGCCACTGAATGGACAAAGAGACATATGAGGTCTCTGTCTGTAAGAACAGAGCTACACACAGTCACTAACGTAATGCAGTGACCATAAGTTATCAGGCTGTCAGTCGCTGCTTGGAGATCATAATAACCAAACAACAAGTGAAGAACCCTACAGCAAATTTAGTAGAGATAAAAGCTGACTGTGAGCATGCACGTCGATCTTCTCAGTGAATGAGTAGGTGTGTCAGGGATCAAACCAGAATCAGGGTAATGAAAAAACTCCTTGAACAGACAATAAGAGGCTGTGAGAAGGGGTCCGTGAATATTCCCATTATGATCTGTGTCGACTGGTGGTTCAGAGGTTACAGCAGAGCCGAGCGGTCTTCCATCCCTACGTCTCACTGTTCGTGCAGAATGTGGATGATTTCATTACGATTGCGTGTGATTTTCAATGCAGTGCAATGAAAGAGAAGCTTGTGTGTTTTTTTGACAATGAAAATGTCACCCACTCATTCTGACAGTTTGAATTCATAGTATGAGGTGGACTTTACAGTAACTCCTTTCAAAATATTGCATGCCTCAAACCTCTTAACGGCTGAGTACTGCACGGTGAGATGTGATAGAACGTCAGTTCATGACTCCTGTTGCGAACTGCTGACAGATGAAGTTAAGAATGTAATATAATTCAAGAGATCCGTACTGTGAAAGCAATTTTCTGTTCATTTCTTCAGGTTTCAGATGGATGTTTTGCACTTGGATTAGAAAAATAATGATGTTATGGCTACACTTCTCTTCAGGGAATTTCAGCAGCAGGAAAAACAAAACCCCATTTGTTTACCTGACAGCACTAATCATAATCAATGGCCTAAATAAGGAAGCCTTTGTCAGACCCAGTCAGTGTGTGCCAGATATTGAGACCTGCGCTTTTCTACTGGTGAGATCTGTGATTGGAGATTGAACTTTTTCTCAAAGTAAACTTCAAATGGAAATTAAAAGCTGAACTTGGATCAGTTGAATGTTTTCTTACAGTAATTCTGGCTTTTTGTTTGTTTATTTGGTTAAAAACTGTTTTTCAGGAGGATGAAAGAACCTCTTAAATGTCCCGTGAGCTCCGCACTCAGACTTTAACTAATAAAAATCTGAAAGGCAGCTGCTGAACCTTGCTTTGATTATATCAGGTATACAAAAATTGTGAAATAATTAAAGGCAGAATATCATTTCAGAGGAAGAAAAAGCCGAAGGAGAAACCCGTTGCTCCTGTCCAGCCAGATGAAGTTGTGGTGAAGGCGTCTGTGGCCCCTGGACAGGAGCCAGCGTGTCCAGCAGTGAGGAAAAGGAAGAGACGACCTCTTAAAGCTGGGATGGAAACTGTGACTGCAGAGAGAACGCAGAAGGTGAGGAATATTTCTGCAGTGAGTGTCCTCAAAGGGCTTGTTTCCTGGCATTTCAGGACCAGTCTCTCTGCTTTGTTTTGGGATCTCTGAAACATTTTGAGGACTATTTCAAACAAAGTACCACAGTGATGCTCTCTGTTGTCACTGAGCATCAATACAAACGGCAAAATCTTCTTCAGTGACAAGTATTTAGATTTGAGCTGTTTGTTCATTAGGAACCATGCTGATTTTTACCCTTGTAGATCAATTAACAGGGAAATGTGCTTAAAATATACATTTTCTCAATATATTTCTAATTATTACGTTCTCTGAACAAATTAAACGTGTTATTTTGAAAAAATATAACTTTTTGGGCCGTGCTTCAATATTAATACCAATACATTTTCTGTACATTGTTGTGTTAAATTGGAACAACTTTAAGAGCCTTTATTGTAATTAAAATCCCTTTTTTTTTTGCAGTATTTAAGATGCACTCTGAATATATCTTAAATATCATATAAATGTGTTATCATATACTTTCAACTGGATTTCATCTCATTAGTAATAGCTTAGAAACATTCTCCTTAACGTAATTTTGGTCTCTCTCTCCGTCTCGGCTCGTCTTGTTATCTAAAAAGTTTTAAAAGTTCACGTTCAGTTTCTCTCACTGCGTCTGTCCTCATTCTGTTTTTTCAACAACCACATTTCTTGTGGGAGGTCTACAACTTATTTTCCAGCATTGCTTATTCAGCAACAATGACTTGAAGTTGAATACTTCTGACTGGAGTGTTACAGATACTGTACAAACAAAAATGATTTACGTTTATCACCACAGCCAGTAAACATGTCTAAACTGACCTGGAGCAACCTTCCCTTGCCTCAGCGCTCCACTTCTCTCTTGGTTTCACGAAGCACTTGGTTGATCAGATTAAACCTTCAGCACAATGGGCACAAAGCTGGCACAGACGCTGGCATGCATCGTTTATGAACACAAGAGTGGGCTCAGTGTTGGTTTGAGCCAATACTTCACCTCCCCAACCCCCCGACTTCTCCATGCCCACTGATTCATTCTCCAAGTGGGAGACTAACAATGTAGTAGAGCCACACAAACAAGCAACCTATCATTCATGGTGTTTTATTATGTAATGGCTCAGCACAACAGTTTTTAATTTGACTCAGTACAACTTGGCCCCATTTGGAACAAAGACAAAACTTGAAAAACATGAAACAGAATAAACAAGATGCAAAGCGAAAGGTATGGAAGCCCATTTCCACCAATGTGATGGGGAAAAAAAAAGATCCTGTAAATCACAATAATGACTAAACAAAATATTTAGCAACTTTTGAAATTATTTTCAGTTTCTCATTATTTTTTTTTTAACTAAGCCATCATTTTGAGAAAGTTTCTCATTATAATGATAATGATCTTTTTTTTCCCCATCACATTGGTGGAAATGGGCTTCCATAGTATGGTGATTAAATGGAACAGGAATGATTGAATGTTTATAGGCACATCAATTTTTTCAACTGTTTTCAGACATCATAATGACAATAAATTGTAACTTAATGAAAAATACTCAACAGGAATCCAACTACGCTATCTTTCCACAGCTTTCAACCATTTTTTGGTCACTTGAGTTGCTCAGTTATCATGGAGACTGTTCAACCTATTTGAAACTAATGTGATGTTCACTTTGTATGTTCCATTAAGGATCCTTTTAAAACACGGTGATATTTGGGTCTTCAAGCTTGACAGACACATAGGTGTTAAAAGTGTGAGATCCCTATTGAAAGTAAATATCTGAATTGAATCTGAATCTGAATATCTTATCTGTGTAATCACAGTTATTTGCAACCCATCTGTTTTCACAAGCCAGACATGCTGAGCTCAGCAGAAGTGTGCTGCCTGGCATCAGCTCTCTTGTAACAGCATCTTAAAGGTGTGAAGTTCACGGAAAGGGTAGAAATCCCCATGTAACGATGGCTAAGGCGAAACTATGAATTATAGTTTAATTTGACATAGATTTCCTTCACCCAACCCGAACTCACTTAGAGAGAAATCTTAAGGACTGTGCTCCGACAGTTTGGATCAAGCATCTCTCCACATTAAATCACTAAACTCTGTGCAGTGTGCAGGGTGTAGCCGAACGTGAGAAGAAATCCCTGCCCCCGCACGCTGCAATCAACCTGACCTGAGCTCAGTTTTCACATGCGTACCGAGCATGCAATCAGATCTCTCCTCTCATCTCCATCCCGATGCGTGTCTGCCGTTTAGCGACAGCTTCGCCCGTTGTTCTCGCAGGGAGGCGCGCAGGCTGCAGCTGGGGGCGCAGATTCCTCCTGTCGGCTCGCCCTGC
Source organism: Toxotes lorentzi (assembly GCA_037833715.1). Classification (NCBI taxonomy): domain Eukaryota; kingdom Metazoa; phylum Chordata; class Actinopteri; family Toxotidae; genus Toxotes; species Toxotes lorentzi. Next base: position 3,814,301 of record JBBMJY010000005.1, read on the forward strand.
AGCCCGGATCAGTCCAGGTCTGACCGCATCAACATCCCACAGCCAGGATACTGCAGGACGCAGGCGCGACTCCCGCTGCGGATGAGGATGATGGCTCTATAAGTTTGAGCGGATTTAAATGGGAAGAATCCGCGGACGGTGCCGCTGCAACAAACGGATTTTTGTGATTGTTTAACTGGCACCAAAACAGCAGCGATCCAGGATTTTTTTGGCGTGAGTAAACCAAGAATACACATGATCTGTCATTCATGTTTTGCCGCATCGTCAACGCTGTTAATCATATGATTCAGGGCCATTTGAAAAGCCGCAGATTAGAAATAATCCGATTTACCAACCCTGTGAGAACATGCGAAGGTGTCTGCATCGCCCTAACCTGTCAGACAGCAGGTGCACCTATCAGGTCTGTCCTCACTGCGGCTCAGGTCAAATACTGATTCAGGTGTGGCGATGCAGTGCAGCGCAGAGCGCGAATGGGTGCGAGTTTTCTGTGAAGGATCCAGACTCTACAACTCTATATCAACTGATGATGAACAGATCCAGTCCTAATGAAGTCCATCAGCTGTTCACAGTTTGCGGTGAGGGGGGGTAGGGGCACTGTCAGCTGTCAGTGTGTGATTCAGACACTCTTCATATCAGCACACACCACTTAACTTTCTTCCATTTCCAAGTCCTAAGAGTTTCAGGAGCATGCTCTGTAATGCTCCTCGGGGTTGCCTGGTAACTACGAATCACCCTGATGCTTTCAGCCTGCTTGGATGAAGGCCATACAAGAAAGCCTTTCCAAATAGTAATAGGATGGAGACAGGGGTGCAGAAGTGATGATGTCAGTGGAGAAGTTCATTGTGTGCATTAATTGTCTCAGAGTGAAAACAGCAGATACTTTCACCACCTTAGTGTAGGTGCATTGCATTACAGAACAGATCAGTGCTCTGCAGCACAGTAATAATTAATTCAGAGAGATGATGATTAGGCTGAGAGATCAAAAAGGGTTCTGTACGCCGAGGTTGTAAAAGTAGGATTCATGTGCATATAGATTTCAGTGGCGCCTCGAGGCAGTCTTTAGGTCTCTCCCTCTCTGCTGTGTCAGGGGCTATTTTAGAAGCTATGAATTTTTTAACAAGACTCGCTTATTGTGTAGCTCTTAACTTTCAAACAGCCCAGCCTGTGTTTTCCTGAAGTACTTATACTGCATCTTTTCTTGAAAGTCTGAATCCTAGAAGCCAAGCTGAATCCAAACACCAGTACTGGCTTTGGCTGACCGGTCTAATAGTGGCCAAATGCCCACGGTTCCATTTAGATCAGTCAATATACAGCAGCAGGAAAGTGTAATGTGTGTCTGCTCCACTTCCAGGAGTAAACACAGTTGTTAGTTTGTCTATGGCATATTGAGGTATGGCATGATCAATGAAGCTGATTTCAACCTTTTACTGAGAAAACACAGTGTTTCCACAGTGTTTGAGTAATAATGTGTCATTATGTGCAACTGATGTCATGTTCCTTCAATTCCTTCAAGGTTAAATTATCTAAGAAATAAAGTACAGCATTGCAGCACTGAAACAGTAATAGTAAAAAAAAAAAGCATTCAGCTAAACCATAACCAGAATGTGAACAGTAGCTGATGCACTAGAGACATTACTCCTGGGACTTTGGTCCTGTCCAATCAGAGAGGCTGTGGCAGTGCAGCCAGCGCCCCTGTGGAGAACATCCTGTGAGCTGGTTGGTGACTCAGCAGAAAAGGAAGCCGGGAGCGTGGTGACGTTGAACAGCGCATCAGCAGCACCTGCCCCACTCCTCCCAGCCGCTCTCTGAATGAGTCAGGCCTCTAAGGTTATCAGAAATACCTTTCCTTCAGACAGCATCCAGAGCACTGAGCTGCACATCAGGGCTAAATATAGATGCCCCAGATATGGCTAGGCTATAAATCAGTATTATTATTTATCAGTGATGGAAAGTTTACACACTGTACGGTAGTTAAGTACAATTTTGAGGTAGCTGTACGTTTTGTTTGAGTATTTTCACCTCATGCTACTTTATGCTTCCACTCATCGACCTTTCAGAGGAAAATATTTGACAACAAAAGCTTCTCAGTCTGCAAGTCAACATCTGAGAGCACACAGGCACAGATTCAGAAGAGCAGAATAAGATAGCTTGTTTCTGAGACTGCTCTCCAGCTGTTGTGGCAACTTCTGAGCCCTTGAAATCGCAAGAGGTCACTTGCCAACCACTTTCGATTGGCAAGCTGCAACAGGACACATCTTTTTCAAAGTTTAAGTCCACACAAGGAGCAAAATTCATGTTTTTCAATGTATTAATACACTGAGCAAATGGAGACCACATGACTATTTAGGACAAGTGGTTTACATATTTTTTGCTTATACACATTTTAATGCTTCTAGTAATTTACTCTTCAAAGTTAATCTAAAAAAATGGTAAAAAGAAATCCAGTGACCCTACATCTTGTTCAGAAAATCACCCTAGAAATAGAAGTTAACATGAAGCTAACATTGGTACTATGACTCATATCTTGTAACTACTTAACTAAAAAATTGTCAAAAATTTTCTGCCATAACAGTTTAAGTTTTTCATTAATGAGTAGTTTAAGGGATTTTAATTTAAAATTCAGTAATCACATTGCAGTTAATAACTTGGACCAATGTACAAGCTTTTATTTTGAAATCAATCGAATTTGATTTGTGGTCTCAAATATTTTGTCATCAATAAACTTCCGTATATTTTAATGGTCGATGAGGACACCTGTGCTCACCTGTGGTGAACCTGTCGCTTTAAGAGAGTGTTGCATTGTTGGTTGTTTGTTGCCAGATGTGAAGGTGTTGTTGATGCAGCCCGATTTAAGGAGGTTTCCGCAGATTAATTAACGTTAGCTCTGTTTTTTTTGCTGCCACGGAGGAAGTTAAGTTAAGAGTCCCAGCGTTTTAAACGCAAAATGGATTTTACAGAAAATCAGGTGCCGCAGAAAATCCTGCTGGAAGACGGTGAGCCCTCAAAGACTCTGGTAAAGTTCAAGAACAGTCAGATAAAATAGCTTCAATACTGATTCTCTCCGACATATTAAAATATAACGGGGTTAATTAGAAAGACCAAAAGTTTGTCAAGTTGACTTTTTTAAATTCTGTTTTTCTGTTGGTGCCTTATTTGTGTATCCCTGGTATTGATTTATAACTTTATATGCTGTTCTTTCTTATATGGCAGTTGATTAAATATCTTTGGGGTTGAGAGAGAGAATAATTAGTCAGTCTAAGCAGGAAAGCCGCCAGCTGTGGTGATTTCTAGAGAAGTAAACCTAAATATTTTGGGATCTTTGTGGCTTGTTGTGACCAGCTAATATCTGGTGGTTGTGGATCTGCAGCAGATAGTAGATTAATCATCAGCTATTTTGATAATTAAGTAATCATTGGTCATTTTTCATGAAAAAATCCCAACAAATCCACTCAGATATGAAGATTAGCTGCTTTTTCTGTTTCATATCATTGTAAACTGAATATCTTTGGGTTTTGGACAGTTGAGTTGACAAAGCAAAACGTGAAGATGTTGACTCGGACTCTGAGAAACTGGAATGGACCTTTTTCTCTAACTCATAATGAAAATAAGTAGTTGCAGCCTCAGTTGCATGGCCACTATATAACAACCAGTACAGAATAGTTTACAGAAATTATGGAGACTCTCTCTGTTCTGTATTCTTTGTTTTTGGTGTAAGAGGTTTTGTAAGTTCACATTTATTCTTCTCTACTCTTTATGTGATCCAGACAATGGAGGAGGTGAAGGACAAACCAAAGAGGAGGCCTCTGGTCAGGGCGGCATCGGAGGAGGGCTCCAGCGATCTGACTTCGGTAAGCTGCTCTCCGTCCCCTGGAGACACGTTGCCCTGGAACCTGCCCAGACACCATCGCATCAAGAGATCCAAGTCGGCCTCTGGAGATGTGCTGGATCCAGCAGAGAGGGCTGTCATCCGCATCGCAGGTACGATGTTCACTCGCTGCTGTAGTGCTCATTTTCAATCTCTGCTGTACCACAACTGCTGTCGCTGGCTGTTACGTAGCATTTCATAGGGAAGCTCTTGTGAAAGCTTTGTGAAAATTGAAAATTGTGATAATCGTGTTTGATCTGCGGCTGCTGGCATTTTGTGAGTCTGTTTGTCATGCACTCATTGAGCTGAGGAGTTTGTGCATACGCTAATGTTCTTGGCAAAGTCAGTAAAATAAGTAATGGGTTTATGTGGCAGCTTTTTTATTATTCTTAGTAATTACATCTGAACTGTTGAGGTCCTGTCTTATGGTTCACGCTGCTGCCACACTTAGCCTTTACTCGTGATCATCTGCTGCTTATTAACAGCACAACTCACAATTTCATAACATATTATCTGTCAATATATATGTGGATTTTGATCTTGATTCAGTGGACACTTTATTCCCTGCAATATCTCCTGATCTCCTGTTTCAAATGTCTGCACACTACCTTTTGCAGGCAGTTGAAAGCGATATATTGCATAATGATATTATTACCACCTCTCATTATGCTTATTCATGTCTCCTGGGTGGTTTCAAACTGTGAGGGCTGTCTGCTAATCCACCCGAGAGCTTCTCCAGGTTCTGCAGCTGCTCCACCTCCATTAACGCTCTGAGCGCTGAGGCAGGGCTCAAATGACACGACCCGCTGGCTCAGCACTTCCTGTGGTGTTGAGTTCAGATTGTCTCTTCGGACCACAAACAGGAACACCGACCTCATTCTCCCCCCTCCCTGGTCGTCTCTGATATTGATTTGGTGGGGTGGGGTATTGCAGTAGTGTTGTGTGACAGGGTGTTATTGTCTGTGCACACCCAACGGCAGCAGCAGCAGGACTGGATGAGTCCAAACACTTGCTAAAATTTGGGAGATGGTGGGACACAGTATCTGATGGATTTATTTATGGGAAAATGTTTTACTCAGATTTCCTTCTCATGACTGGCTCGGTGTTACTGTGATGCTTCTAGACATGAGCAGGATGCCAGGGTCTGATTACATAAATTAGATGGAGGCGACTGTATCACAGTTGTCTGATTGGATCGCTGCCATAATGGCCCAGATTGATTGATTAGCCCTGTGATGCTCATCCAAGGCTCGAGCTGCAGCTTTATCTCACAGCAACTGGAGATGGGACCATTTGTTGTCAAGCTGCAGACAATCTGAGAGGCAGGTGCTGTCAACTGACACTGAATAAGTAGTCATGAAGACTGTATCAAGGTTTTTTGTAGCTTTCTAACATGTAAGTTTATTGATCAGATAACTGTGACTCTGATCCTACTGTCCAGCATTGGAAGCCTTCAAAAGGTTTGGAAGTGACTGTAGTTTGATGCACATTTACCTGGTTCATGAAATATAAACCTAAAGTTGTTTCTTAAAATTGTTCGTCCTTGTCATGGTTGTAACTATTAAATTGATCTTGTTCTTCCTCCTGAAATAGATATTTTTTCCTCCAAAATTCCAAAGATCCAGAGAAATTATTCAGTACTGCTTTCAGCATGTGCAGTTTATGTCAGAATGTTGAATTGTGGATCCATTATTCATTTTGCATTTTACAGTCTTCGTTGTGGCTGCTTGCGTCAGCAGTGTTATTACTGTCTAGGATATATTTGGGACCCTGAGATTCCCCCAGAGCAAAAGCTTTTTGTTTTTTCCTCTGTCTGTCAGGTTTCTTGCCTGAGGCTTGGCCTGTCACTTTCAGGTGTTTCCAAATTACAAAGATTCCCTGAGTGTTTCCATTCTTAACAGATAACAGATATTCAGATACACATGTGTGCAGTTTATGTCAGTGATCAGACCCATACTCACAGGACAGAGGACTTTGTGCAGTATACATGCTGGACACTAGAGGACAGTATCCAAAGATGAAGTGCAGTGAAGCGTGTCTGCATCTTTCTGACTCAGTGTAATTTCATTCATGATCCATTCATTTGATTCCATATTGAGGATTTTTTAACTTTCCTCTATAAAGAGTCAGACAGAACAACATTAAGCCTGCAGAAAATCAGAATCCCTGGCCAAACAAGGTTGTAAATGCCCTTACTGAATTAATACTGCACAGCAAAAGCTTGTTACATTGCTGTTTGTAATCTGAAACTATTTCAGTTGACTTTCTGAGACTTATCACCACTTTTTTTCGTCTGTGTCTTTTATTTAATCTTAAATGTTTGTTTTATGGTTTAAAAAGGATTCAGAAGAAACTGTCTCATCATGAAGCCAAAATGAATCTTTTCATGGATTTAATCAGTGTGGAGGTTAAAGAGGCTAAAGGATGTAACAGTGCCAATGACCTGTCTATCACTCACCACAGCAGCAGTAATTACTGACAGTGGAACAGTAATACTTTACTGTCTGGTAGTAAAAATAATGTGATTACAGTAATATATAACTTTGGAGCACATTGTCCCTGCACTGACTACATTTCAACATATAATTAGTATTCAGGCTGTCAACCCATAAACAAGTAACCAGGCAAGGTCTTACATACACAAGTCAGTGACTACACAAAAGAAACCAGTCAATGAATGGTGAGGGGGAGGTTGTATTCTTCCTTAGATGTATTGTTGTTTTCCTTTATTTTAGCAGAGAACATAAATTAGTGGCACACAGTCTTTAGTTTGGTGATGTGTGGGAAGGCTGGTTGGCACTGCAGTCTGTCACTCCGAGAGACACCATCCTGTGGCCAGCGATGAGAAAACAGTGAGATTTTTTTTTTCTTTGCAGAGAGAACGAGAGAGACATTTAAAAAATCTTGAAGTCAAACTGTAATAGTGCGGGTTGTTTTATTTTAGAGACAGCTCTAGAGCTGAGCTGGCTGGTGTTTGCACTGCACTTTGCAGTTTTTGCTGTAGAGACAATGTCACTTTAACTGCAGGCTATTGTTTCCTTTTACTCCAAACAAACCCCCACTGTTACTTTTTTCTAGAGCCTGACAATGATTATTTTGATTAATGATTTCTTCAATGATTAATGATGATTTCAGCTTCCACAATGAATAAACCTCATCAGATGTGATAATGATGCTTTGTGATCAGACTGCCTGCTCTGCACTATAGCAGGTGACACCTCTTCGCAGGTTAATTGTCTGACCAGTCACAGATGCCTGCCTCCTTACTATACAAACAATTGCTGTTCGGGTGCTGATGTGTCTGTATAAAAAAGTCTGTTTTTTTTTTGTTTTTCTTAATATAAATATAAGCACTGTAACACAGTTGTTTATATGGAAACATTCTGTGTTGAGGTTTAGTGTTGTGTTCATTCGTAAATCATTTTTTAAAAACTACTTTCAGACATGTTGGAGATTGATGGAGTTTTAAAAACCTCAGCTGAAAATGCTGTAGGTGCTGGAGCCCATCATGAATACGAAATACATCGGTCATAACTCACTGGTTGAGAAACATGGCACTTCGTTGGGTGGCCCAAAGCCACAGTGTTGTGCTTAATTATTTATGTGACTCAGAGTGTTGAAATGTTTCTCAGATGCCCGACGTGAAGGATTTATTAAAGTAAATTTTGTTTCAGAGTTTCAGTTTCATGCTAGTGAAATTCTCCTAATTCTCCTGATAGCTGAGTAAACACAAACTCCCCGCTCTATGAGAAAGTGATAACACACACAAATGTGCTCAGGCTGCGAGAATATCTGCCATGTTCTGTTACTTCTGGCTGTGAGAGTGTGTGATAGTTCTTTTTTTTTGTCAAACACAGTTAATATGCTTTTGCTGAGTGGAGCAGTTTTAAAAGGGTTCTCCAGCAGTGTAACTCATACAGACACACACAGAATTGGACGCTCACAAACACAGTTGATATGGCAACACTGGCATGAGATGCAGTAACACATTGAACTTATCACCAAGAAGCAAGCCAGGTGGTTTCTGTTGCTGTTTGCTCAGTTTTGTGAATTGTACCACATTCAGACACCGACTGCACTTGCTTCATAATAGACCAGGTCACACATTTATACATACAAAACAAAGGCATATTTAATAACCGAAACTAATAACTGAATAACATAAACTGCTTAAAGTAGAATCAGCTTTAAAAATCTGCTCTTATCCACACTGGAAGAAACCTTTTTTCACTGATTCACAGTAAATTTTCTCCAAACTTTTCCAGTTTTCTCCTCAGAGATAAATTCTCAGTGTTTCTTCCAGGCACCACTTCCTCGTTGGAGGATCCAAGTGTAGCCGCAATTTCTCTTGGCGTCCTGACTTACTATTGTCACTGCTTCATCCGTGAGGGTCTGCAAGTGCTGTGGTCTTGGCAGTTGGGAACTGACATTCACACCCCTTAAACTCAAGGGCCTAAGAAGAGGGCTGCTACTGGCACAGGGTGTTGCTGAATCTTCATGTAAATGCGAAAGTAATTGGCTGGAATCACATTTATTTTGAGCGTCCGACAGCTAAATTAGAGCAGGGAGTGAACGTTGATGGAGACTCTCAGCATCGCTTAACTTTAGTATGTTTTGCGTCTTAAATGTATAATTAAATCAGAACGGAAACAGAACCTGCGGCAGGTTTGAGGTCTGGTCAAGCTTTTTGCTTTCTGTTAGTATGTGGCCATCTTTCTGCCATAAAAAGCTGCAGAGATTGAAGGCTGTGTCAGTACTATGTGAAGTGGCTTCTTGGTTTGTGTTGTTTTTTTTTTTTTTGGAAAAGGTCACATGGATAATTAAGTCCTGTCTTTAAGTCTTGGTTGCTTGATCTGTGTGATCCAGCACTCCTCCAGTGTTTTGTCCCCGTACTGAAGAGGTGTGGTTCTCTGGCATTAAAACTTAACAATCTGCCGTCATTCAGTTTTGGGAATATGACGTGACTTTGAGGAGAACCATGTAAGTGTTCTGGGAGTACAGGATCCACTTGTGCCTTGCCCCAGTTTCTCCAGCGGCGGGAGGAACTTGAATAACCCCACGCAGCTCCGTCATTTGTTTTTTCATCGAGGTAACCATGTGTGTCTCTCTGTCCTGGGTGGAGTTGGCCTGAGCGATGTGTGTGTTTATGGGATCTGCTGCTCTGCCTCAACTGGTATCTATCCTTGTGGTGTGTGTTCGCCTCTGTGCCTTTAAGAGGAGGGTCTGATGTGTGTGTTTGTGGGTATTTCTCAAGCAGAGGAGGGGAGTGGTGGTGGTCCGGAATGAAGTCTACAGCTTTAGAGGGAATACTGTGACTGAGTGTGGGTGAGGGAGAAGGTGGGGACAGACAGATAGGTGGACAGACAGCCAGGAGGGCTTTTATCAGCTCTGAGGGGGACAGAGTCAAAGAGAGGGGAGCACAGTACCAGTGGAAAGTTAAAAAGGAAAGTGTGAAGAGAGGAAGGTGCCCGAACCCTGACTCAGTATCAGCCAGGCCATGTCCATGCCCATGTTTGACCCAGGTCAGCGGCTGCCAGAGGAGCAGGACTATGTGCAAGCCTATGAGAACGTCAGAGAGAAGTATAAAGGTAACTACACCTGCGCTCTTCTCTTCTGTAGTGACTTTTACTGTACATACTCTAATGATAGCCATGGTGAGAGTCTGTTTGAATGGGAGGTGGGTGTGTGAGTGAGTGCATGCTTCAGTGAATATAGTGTGTTGTAAGTCTGGCTGTCTTACCAGCATTAATTGGTTCCATATTGATTTTGACAGATGTACTTTGGTTCAAGGGGGATCTTTGTGAGACACAGAAACAGGAAGTATAATATTTCTACAGTGGTAATGACATGAACGTGTGGCCTGACACCTTTGTACAGTTGTGATGGAGACATATAAAATTCAGCCTGAGATCTTTGTTATTATTGTAGTTAGGGACATAGGAATCAATGCATGGCGTGGCACTTATTTCTCTGTGGTGATTTGGAAGACTGTAAAGGAAGGAGGTCTGTCTGACATACAGGAGGCAGACATGTGGCCTTTAAACAGGCTGAGTGATGGAATAAAATAGAGTCCTCTCCTGCCTGGTTTGTTTCCTCTTCAGTTTTGACTTGAGACTTTATGCATACAGGGGAATTGCTGGGCAGTGTGGACACATAGAGGTGAGACATTTGGCCCCTGGTTGAATGGCACAGGTCCAACAGTGCAGCATGAGTGAGAGGAGCTGCCAACCAACACCTGAAACTGCCTGGTTAAACACTAGCATGACTTCATGGTGTTAATTTTCATTTCAGAAAGGACTGCAGGGTTGAAATTCAGAGTGAGGAATCCTCCACAACCTCAACAAGTTCCTGCAGCTCGTTTACTTACATGGTTTATGACTCTGAATTTATCCAGTGCAGAACCTGGGAGGAAATCATGACCTCTGTGCAGCAAGGAGCAACAGGCCGAAGCTTAAAATTAAAACAGATTCATATAAAATTACACAGTGATGAGGTTAACTTAAAACCAGCTCGGTTTGTACTGGAAGTAGAGCTGAAACGATCAGACAATCAATTGAGCAGCAGAAAATTGAAGGCACTCTGAGAGTATTTAATGACTCGTCGCTCTATGGAGGCATGTGTTTATGTGTAGGTTCCAGTGAAGGGTCCAGGCTGGATTTGAACCCAGGCTGCTGCAATAAGGACTCAGCCTTACCAGGCTTTACCTGACTCTACCAGACTCTACCAGGTGAGCTGCTGTGGTCCCCCATGTGTGTTCCAGTTTCGTTTGTATGAAGCACACGTGTGAGTGTGTATATACAGTAGGACATATGTGAAGAGCCAGCTTGTTTTTGGAGCCACGAGTGGTTTGTACTGTGCAGGCCCTACGCTGTCTGTGTGTGTAACTGTATCAGTATAAATCAGGTCATTGTTGCTGAGAAGCCACTCGGATGTTCAGTGGAATCTCTGGATAAAAATAGGTCAGAAATTAAAACACAACTCATAACTGTGGGCATAATTTCCAGCCCAGCTACAACAGACTATCAGTAAGGACAAATGGGCCTGGCCTTGGTCTCAGTATGTTGGGAACAGCATCGTTCCATCCAATCACACCAGTCTAGTAATTTTCTTCCCATGCGGTTACCTACTGTGCCATGTCACTGTGGGCAGAGTTCCCGCTGTGTTCCTCTGGCACCAGTCTGGTGCTCCACGCCCCTGTCGAAACCTCCAGTCCCTCTGCCAAGATCTCACTTCCTGCTGCTTGTTCTTATTGTTGGTTTTTGACTTGAAGCTATTTGTTTTAGATAATTGTGCCTCCAGTATAAATGTACCGAAAAAGTCTGGACACTGTTGTTAGTGAAAGATTTTCTTCTATTTTTACCTCAATAGTTTACACTGGTTCAAAAATTCATTATGCTGCTGAGAGATATCAGATCCTGAAAACAAAAATGATATAACTGTTGTTCATAACTGGCAGCTTCTGTACTTTAACAGTTATTGCAACAGGTGAGATTCCGCTTCCTGCGGGAGCGATAAAGCGTGGTTGTGCAGAGCTCTGCATTATTATAGTGACTGAACAGATCTATTAGTGTAAAACATGCAGCTCTGCTTTAAATACTCACGACAAATATATCCCAGGAGTTTACTCTGTCAGTCTTCAAGTTATTCTGGTTGAAAGAAAAAGACTTCTGACTTCTTTGGAAGAAGCTCCTGAGGTTATGCTGTTATAGATGTTTGTCTGCTGTGTTCGTCCTCCACATGGAAATGCTTAGAAAATCTGAAATACTGAGTCAGGAACATGGCAGGGTGGAGAGACCTTAGTAATGACTCCCACAAATACAGTGCAACTACCTACACTTGCTAACAACTGACCCTGAGAGGAGTTTACTCAGGTCTTGTTAGGTGCCTCATGTAGACATTCTTTTGAGGTTAGTTGGTGGTTTTAATGTCAAATATCCAAGAGTTGCTCTTCAAACTACGGAACGTGTTCCTCACACTTCATGCTTTAAGATGTTATAAGAAGTTCAAAGAAGATCACTGTTGTAAACTAAATCCAAGAGAAAACGACGTGTCTAAAACACATCTACAATAAACTGAAACAAGTTAAGAAATAAGGCATAAAAAAATCAAAAGCTCAAACTGTGAAGAAAGGTTGAACAAGGTTGTTACTGCTTTTCAAAAAGTAGAAAACATAAACTGAAATAAAAATGACAGTTTTGTCCTTTTGTTTTTTCTTTTCCTCATCTTAGCTCTCAGGTGAACCTTTGTCAGGTTTCACAAGACAATGACAGCAGTCTATGATTAAACCCCTGCAGCTACAGCAGAGTCTGCCATTGCACTTGAACTCTGCAGTGTGTGTGCGTGTGTGTGCGTGTGTGTGCGTGTGAATACCAACAAGGTTCACTTCTAAAAGGGCTGCGATAAGTTTGTCATGTGAATCACTGTTGAGCCGGAGCGTGGGCAGTGTCCGCAGAGAACCCCCCCTCCACACCTCACTTCCAGTACTTGCCTCAGATCAGTTTCATGCAACTTGACCTCAAATTCAAAAATAGTAATAGTCCTTAAGTTATACATGCGGCTCTAAAAATCGGACAGACACACAGATGAGACAGATTATTTTAACCAGTTCAGCCGACCGGTTGTGAAAAGGGAACAGCAGTTTCTTTCATATCATGGAGTAGCCATCACATCCAGCACATCTGCTGTTTTGTGGCTGAGGAAACAGCTTTCACACTGTACTGCAGCTGATTAATACATTTTCTTCTCACAGTAATGGTGACTAATAATCAATAGCTACTAATCAAAACACATGTGAATGGGAGCCATTGAACATTAAATGTCATACTTGGACTTCCAGACATTCACAGTGAGGCAGGAGGAAATGTGGGGACTTGGTAGATTTCAATCACTTGTTTTAAAAAATGCTGTATGTAGCCTCTAGTGTCCGGTATGTCTCTGTTAGTGTGTCCATATAACTCATTTATTCAAGCTTGTGTATGTTTACTGGATTCAGTTCAGTGTGCGAACTCCTGTTTTCCATGGACTGCATTTGCCTGAAGCACTGAAAGCAGCTCTTTTTACAATGAGTTCTAATTTGAATTAAAAGGCCTCCTAAGTCTGGGCTGTTGGCGCACTGTGAGCTGTCAATCATCTGGTGATGTAATCTGATTAGTATCAACCTGCAGGAACAGGAAACAGCAATTTTCTGACAGATAATCCACAGTTAGTGGCAGTTTAAAACTAATCAGACAAATAAGTCAGGCTGTTGGACGTAGATGAGGAAAGAAAGGATGTGTGATTTTTAAGTAGCGGTTTTTCTTTGTCCATCGATTCCTCAGTCTCTCTGCTCTGTAGTCAGACGGTAAACTGTGTGTATGGTGGGTCCAGAGGAAAGTTTCAGTCATGGAATATTATTTGGTCTGCATGCATGAAAAGAGACAGAGTGATACTTTAGAGGGAAAGCTTGTTCCCAGAGGGCGTCTCTGTGTCTTCTGACTGTCAGGATCATTGTCACTGTCAGCTGAAAACGATAATCACTAAGAAAAAGAGCTTTGTTTAGCCTTTTTTTTTTGTTATCATAAGTGGTGTTTTCTTTGGTGATTTCTACAGTTAAACAGGCAATGAAGTTACTTAACTTAATTCTGCAGGTGGACACTGGAGAAGAGACAGATGGTTCCAGTTCAGGTCACTTGTGTATTGTTGTAGGGCCTCTCAGTGTGATGACCTCCACTGACAGAGGACATACTCATATAAATATCTCCACATATGTTCACACCTACACTGCTTTGCCAACAGGACGGCTCAGCGTACTGCAGATTACCCAGAACTCTGAGGCTGCAGCAGAAGCCTCTCACCTGTCTGCTACTTCACATGCGTTTGTTAGATGACCTGTTTGGTCTCCGCTTGTTCACATGTGCAGCTGAAACATATTGTGTGCTGAGTACATGGTGTGTATTATGTTATTGTTAGTCCATTATTCACTATATGAGAATTTACAACGTCTGTTGCAATAATGTCAATCTGAACATTTAAAATAAACTATTACAATCAGTTAATTGTTATTTGTCGTATGTATACGTATTCAAACACAGCTTAAAAACTGTTCAAATGTGCCTGTAAAATTACAAAGCTCACACTTAATTCACTAAACTGGCTGCTTTTAAGACATGTTTGACTCTAGTAACTGGTGATTGGCATTTGTCATAATTTTATCATGTGAATGATTATATGTTTGATCAAGTCACTAGATAAACTGACAACATAAGCCCTAACTTTTCCTGCACATCTGGTTTGCTGTGTTTGTGGCTTCACCTGTTTTACAGTAAGTCTGTCTCATTGCCAAAAGGGAAAAAGAATCAATGAGTTGTTTTTTTTTTGTTTTTTTTTTTTTAAATTAACCTCAGGTTTGAACAGTGTGATGTCACTGTTGACTTTCCCACTGAGACTCAGGTGTCATATGGAGTCCACGGTCAGTCCGGTAGGGTATTGACTGACGCTGTGAAGGATGTCTTTCTAATCTGCCTGTGAGGATGATGTCACCGGCAGAGAAATCTGTCTGGTCGTGGGGAGATTTCAGTCTCCAGGATACATGCAAATACAAACTGTCATTTTATCCCGCCTGACTGCTCTGCACAGTCCAGCCATAAAAGATTGTAAGTGGATACTAGAATAGATTAAAACTGGATTCCCAATAGTGATTTGTACTCACAGTGCGCTGAAACATTGAGTTCATGAGTTCTGTACTGTATGTCCACATATGTCCATTTACTGAGGGACTGGAGTCAGTCAGTACCAATCCTGTCTGTCTTCCTGTTTTTGAGTTTCCTTATTTGTTGACTGTCCATCCCTGAGCCTGACCTGTGTGTGAGGCTGCAGAAAGATCCTGGCCTCTCGTCGGTCCTGGAGCGTGGAACAATAGTGCTAACACCCTGGCTGTGGCACGTTAACAGTAAGCCAGGCAAATGCCAGGAATGTCAGTAGTGAGCTGGCTGGCACGTTGTCTGTTTTTCAGCAGAGTTCCTGGGTTTGAGAAGCAGAGTTCCACGCCCCAACTCTGGTGCCCCTCTCACTCTTTAGTAACACTCACAGAGCTATGAGCTGTGGATCTGTGGCAGCCATTCAACAATTACAACACTTACTTTGATTTTGTTTCACCTTTTGATCTAATATATATAATCGCAATGTTTATTCACTTTCATGTAAGTTATTCAAAATTTTAGTCAAAGGGTTAAAAAGTTTTATGATAGACTGAAAAAATTCTGCCATCTGAAGGGTTTTAAAACACACTGCTTCACACGTCAATATCCAGCATTTCCAAGAGCTGTTCAGCTCAGCTGAGTATTTCAGAATATTTTAGTATTATCGTCATTCACTTATCTTAAAGGTCACAGTTATCAGTAACACCATCCACACAGAAAGGGCTTGTTGTTCTTCGTTAATAAACTGTTCTTCCGGGTGGCCTTAGATCTCTGTCAGTGCCACACAAAAGGCAGAGAGGCAGCCTGAATGTGTCTCTTTCACAGCTGTAGGTCTGAAGGGTAGCGGGCCTCAGAAAACATTTTTCATCATGACACATCCTGTGAATTCCTCCAATGTTGGTGTCTTCCCCTCAAGTGCTCTCTTTCTTCTGCCTGAAAGTGCCTCAGAGAAGAGTCACAGACACACACACACACACACACACACACACACACACACACACACACACACACACACACACACACACACACAC
>JBBMJY010000005.1:3829972-3864635 GCA_037833715.1 Toxotes lorentzi
ACACACACACACACACACACACACACACACACACACACACACACACACACACACACACACACACACACAAAGCATGTTAGTCTGCAGTTCTTTTCCCCTCATACCTACTTTGTCTTTATGCCATGTTCACATCATATTGCTCACATCAGCCTCCTAGCTGTAGTTCTGAGTTGCCTTTGACTTGCTGGCTGGTGTGTGCACCTCAAACACTTCTAGTGAACAGTGAGAGCACTGTTTTTAACTGTGGTGGAATGTAAACAGAGCGGTGACAGTTAGTCGATAGAAAGGAAATCATTTGGCCATTACTCTGATAATCAGTTAATCATTTGCAAGAAAAAATGCCAAACATTATAGTCAAGCGAGTATTTTGGGGTTTTGGACAGACATTTCATGCCGCCACCTTGAGCTGTATGATAAGTATAAGTTGATCAATAGAGAAAATAACTGTCTAATAAATTGAATTGAAATGAAAATAATCATTAACTGCTGCAGCCTTAATAACTACAGCACAGTACATCTTTTTCATGCAACCATTACTCTTTGTGGTGAAATGGACCAAACTCTGTGTTAATCTATTTATAATAAAGACTGTTAGTGATTTGAACACAGCTTCTCTTTTTACCTGTGGTATGATAACTAACAGCCTCACTCTGCTTCATATTGTGGTCTTTTGTGATTTGTTTGTTGTTTATTATTGTTTACATGAGCTGTTGAATTTGCCCCTGTTCATGTGTGACAGAAACAGGGTGTGGCATTGGCAAACCCACTATTTTTAGCTGCTGACCTGACTGGTTTGTTGTCTGTTTGTTGTATATGTGTGCGTAGATGGGCTGCAACAACTGCACATGGAGTTTGATATCATTTTAATGAATATAGATAGCAAAGGATGGCACCCACATTATCACCTCCTCCCTGGGTCTCTCTGATGGTGTGTGTCACGGCTGAGATTTATTTGGCTCTTGAGCTGACCCAGTACAACCCCACCCCCCCTCATGCCTCACAGCAGAGTGGCCTACTGGTCCTGCTCCAACTTCTAAATGGCTGAGCTCCACGGTGGGAAGAACCGCATCCCAGAGAGGGGTGGAGTGGGTGTATCAGGTCTTCCACCTACGATTAAGAGGGACATGAGACTTTGGCTGTGCTTCAGACTGAGTGTTGACTCTGTAGTACCGAACAGCTGCATGGCAACAGAAACATCAACTGTGGAGTCAGGTGGATTATGGTGCCAGGCCGTGACATTTATCAAAGAAGCTAAATTTTCTCCATCTTCTCAGAAAGTTCATTTAAAAACAGTGGTATGCTCATATATCATGTGGTTTTGGGAGAACACTGATATTTTTGGAATCAATTCCATCAAAAAAAGTGAATTTAGCTGTGGCTAAAATAGATTAGTGAATAAAAGTGCTGTTAAAACATAAATCATTATTTGCAGATGTACCAAATATATTTCTCACTTAGCTCTTACAGTTTAAACTAATGCAATTTACAATATATTTGTAAAAAATAGATGTGTGGGTACAGAATTGGACGTGTGCTGTTGTGTTATTTCTTATTACAGAGTTTGACATCTTTATTTGGGTGATGTGTCAGGTGTGGCCTGGTAATGGTGCGTCATGTTTATCTCCTGTCATCACCAGCAGCTTAATTTCTTCTTTCTACTGCAGCACAGAGGCTGCAGTGTTTCTGAATGTACCTTCATAAAGCACTAATCTAAGATGAGGAGCACCCAAGTTTTAAGATTTGCATCGTTACATTTTGAACCATTTCATCATTTTGTCTGCCACGTTGCAGGTGCTGTAGACTTTCTGGTTCATGATCACTTGATTGAACCGATCTTTTTCTGTAATGACAGGTCAAACTGTCAGCTGTGAGAAAGTGCTGCTGCACAACCTGCAGTCTGAGAATTACACATTTCAGCTTAAAGGCAATGACACGTTCACAAGTCAAAAAACATTTTAGTGACTTCACTGAGTTGTGTTGCGAGCTTGTTTACTGCCCACGGTGGTTTGGGAGAGACTGGATGGTTTGTTGTATGACTTGTTCTTGTCCTTTAGAGGGAGCACTACACAAGGAAGCTTTTCAGCATTTAAAAAGGAGAATTTGAATAATTGAATAGACTTTGGTTCAATATCACATTTTTCTGTCTGTTCCAGTGAGTGTAAGTACGGTAAGTCATTTGAAGGTTTAATATCTGCAGTCAGCATCTCATCTCCCGCCCAGCACATGGTGTCCCTCTGTTTATCTCCTCACTGCTGCTGTAGCTGCCTGAAACTGGATCTATGATCTACCTTCAGCATGACAAGCATCCATTGATTGTCTATTGATTAGAAGAGGAGTCATTACTGCCCTCCTGAATAATGTCTTGACTGCAGCACAAGGTTGTAGAACACCCATGGCTAAAAATGTGCCAACATTATGAGTCTATTTGTTATACAGGTGTTCTACATTAGTGTGAGCGTCTTGCTTCTGTTTTCTCACACTTGACCTTATTGTTTGGCAGCTCAGTCGGTACAAGATGAAGGATCAGTGTGTGAAACAGTGCAAGGTCAGAGGCAGGCAGCTGAATTCAGCAGCCCTCTGTACGAAGAGAAAATACGTTTTTTAATCAAGTTAAAAAACAGAGCTGAGTTTTCCTTCAGAATATTCTGTAAATGTACATGATCTGCTCATTCCTGTCTTCATATGGGCTAAATTATTTTCCATTTGTATCTGAAGAATTTCAAGAGAGACCCTATTTATCGCAAGTCATTTAGTCTAATGCATTTTTCGTATTTTTGATTTACCTCACAATGGGAGCTTGTTTTGTTTCAGGAAATTTCTAAATTCTGTTATCCTGATTTAGAGCCTGTGCTCGGTTTGCAGGCAGTGTGAGATATTTCAGCTATTTATCTTTTGTAATGAAAAGCAGCTGTCAAAACTATGCTCTTTGGATCAGTAGAACATTTCAGACCTGCAGCACAGAGAACATTACAACCGTGGTCATTGAATTGTAATAGGTGCTTTTTAAAAGCTTGGCTTTCAAGTAGTCTAGCCACTGAACACTTAATTAGGAGGAGGTCAAGCCCTCCACAGGAAATGGCATTGACTTGGAAACTGGAACCAGTGTGGACCTGTTGTCCTGATGCATGGGGCCATCTGTCCATCTGTCTTGTAGAGCTGTGTGATTAATCAGAGCATGTGATACTGGTAGAAGCATAGTAGTACCGGTCCCGGTTTGGGACACAACAGAAACAGTGCAGGAGCCAGACCTGTGCACTGATGGGTTGTATACAAACCCAACAACTTACACACATCTCTATAACCAGATGTGTCTACACTAAGCAGGCAGGCCACCCTCTAATCCATTATGAGTAATCCACAGCTGAGTACAAAGGCCTGATTTGACTTCTCCTTTATGTATTTCCACAAGTATAAAGCCTATTACCAAAACAATGTCTGCATTCACTCAGTATGACTATGAGAAGTGACTGATCTGTGCTTTCCAGGATGCTCTGAGATTTAGACAGGGTTCTTGTATTGTGCGTTTCAGTGAGTCATGGATTTTGAGCCGGTTTTTCCTCATAATCTTCACCAGTCTCCTGTCACCTTGTGTTGACACGTCAGTTTAAAGGCGGTGCAGAAAAAATCTCTGCCACACTCAAGGTGCTGATATTTGATACGATCTGCTTTTGGTTTTCAGGGTATTTAGCCTATTCATCTTGGAAAATATGGGGGAAAGAATTTGGATCATCATTTTTCCGAGCTCTGTTGCTCCATTGGCTTGATGACCGGAGTAACTGACTACATCATTTCTGTTGTCGACGTTAGACAAGTGTATTTTTGAGTGGGCACTTTTTTTTTTTTTTGTTCTTACCCTGAATCCTCAGAGGTGTCTTTTTTCCCATCCTTGAAAAACCTTGTCACAAAATCTCCTTTTACCATAACAGCTACTTTGCAGTGATGCAGAAATCAGAGTCGAGGTAGTATGCATTAGTCTACATATTTATTTTTTAATTTAGCAGCTCTTTGAACAGTTATTGTTCTTTATGAGTCTACCACTTCAAGTCAGTGTCTTATCTATGGATGCATATTCCCTCTGTCACTCTGCTCATACAAACTAGCTTTTTCCGTACTGCTGACTTCAGTCCACAGCAGAGAAGTGCCAGCCAGTCACTGGAGGCTTGAGGAAACTGCTGAGTCAAAGTCAGCATAACCTTGACTGTCATCCTCTAAAATGAAACTGTCACGGCTCTGACAATGTAAACATTTATGACACTTGGTTTATTGGCAATAATTACTTACAAGTAAATGTATTGGACTCTTGTCTTATGTCTTGTGTAATGATTATAGAATTGGATTGTACATACAAAACTGTGAATTCCTGTGGGTGGAGAACTCATAACTCATAACTCACAGTCCTGACTCCCGAATTTAATTTCATTTGAGCGAGTTTGTGGGAATTTGTTTTGCAGCTCTAATTAGTGATTTCAGCTTTTATGGATATTTTATGTGTAGACTCTTGGAGAGCGCAGTTTAAATTTTTATTTCTATCAATATCTTGTTAAAAAAACGATGAGACTGTGATTTTGGTTAAATGTAAGGGCTGTGTCTGAAGTCATTAATCTGAAACCATAAAAAGTTTAATAATGCTGTAGTCACTGCAAAAAGAAATACTGTACTGCAAGATCAGATATTTTAGAAAATAAATATGTTGTCTGTGAACATTTTACTGATATGTTCAGAATCAAGATATTTACAACAAGTAAATTGAGAACATCTATAAAATGTAACCTGGTCGCATTACATTTCTTACAAAACGCCTTTGCTGTTGCAGTTTAGTGGTATATAAATGTAATTTCTAGGAGACAGGGTTGGCTCTGCAGTGCTTCATGAAAAATAGAGGGGCTCCTTGTGCAGTGGTAGTAGTGGAGCAGTTCAAGGGGTGTAATGCTGAGTCACTGACACTGATGGCGGAGAAATAATCCACATTTAACTTAGCTTTACATTTTCATTTTTAGAAGAATTCATAGCTTTTTAACACCACATTTCAAAGTACATGGTTTATTGTATCTGTACAGTAAGATTGGACCAGGGTTTTTAAACCTTTACTTAGATAAAACAGTTTTTTTTCCTTTCTCAGCCATGACTTCATGCTCTGTACTGACTGCTAGAATCCGTCTATATGCACTGTTGTGATGTTAAGGTGGAGCGTGACTGTTATTGGTTGAGGCACCTCCCCTGCGAAGCACCACGAGGATGAGACGGGACAACATCAGGGAGGGGTAGGAGGTGGATGGGAGGGGAGGTGTGCTCCTTTCTTTCACAGTTTCTCTGCTGACAGGGATTGTGTGCGAGCGGGCAGGAGAGAGAGAAAGGGAGTGAACAAAAACACTGAGCTGCCAACTCCTGTGGCAGCAGCCGAGCAGAGAGAGAGAGAGGGATAGAAGGATAGAAACAGCCTGCTGTTAGCAGAGAGACATTTCCATCCTCCAGCGTGGTGTTTTGGTGCTGAGCTGACCTTGCGGAGCTCAGACTCGACTGTTCGGAGCCTCTGGTAGTCACGAGAGGGGAGACTGCGAGCATGGATCCTGCAAGGTCTATCCAGCATGAGATCAGCTCTCTCAAAGGTACTCCTCCCGACATTTTTCAGATTTTGCTTCCTCAGATTCCTGTCATCACCATCATATGCTTTCAGGACCGCCTTGTTTTCCCACAATTCCTCCCTGTCGAGGACTTCCTCATCGTATAGATACAGGCTGAAGAAAAAGTTCAGTTTCGAAGGTTTCATGGCTGTCGAGTTAAACAGAGGAATTATAATCCTCCGTCCCCTCCCCTCCCTGCATGTTTTTGTGGATAAAAGGAATGAAAAGCTTTTGTTCCCTTTTGTGTCCAGGGGTGACCACAGGGTTTGGACCAGGGGTCAGTGGTAATAATTGTGCTGAGATGGGGTGTTTTATGAGCCTGTGTATGAGATACAGTGGGAGGCTGCTGCTGCTGCATGCGGCACATTGAATGAGTCTGCGCCGGGAGATGCAGAGCAGCTGCTGCAGACCGGCTCCTGGTGCTGCTGCATCACCGCGGTAACGGCAGTGACACGGCCAAGTGTTGCCCTGCCCCTCAGTCAGGGATGGTGACTGTTGCTGCAGAAAGCTTGGTTAAAGCTGTGCATCTGTATATGTGATAGAAGCAAATTTTTTCTCTGTTGTTTCTGCTCATCTGGCTGCAGCGTGGTTGTATGTTTGCTAACATTTAGTGTTTATAGCAAAGTTTGCTCCTCCCACCTTCCTCACTTATAGGTGTCACACTACTTCAGTGTCACAGGAATGAGAAGTGCAGCAGTGCAGGGTGTGAATTTAAAATGCATTATTTCTTACTTTTTTCAGTTTTCTCATGTTTTAAAGGCTTGCAGAACATCTTACTAATCTTTTGTCACATAAAAGTGTTTGTGGAAATAAAAAAGTTGATATTTCTCACAATGAGGTTTTAAAAAGTTTTTGGTGTTGCTTAAATTTGGGAATCATGGCAATGATGTTTAAAAAAAAACAACAAAAAACTCTTGTTCTCCACCAAGTTTGAAGCAAACCAGCTTTGATGCAAGCTTGTTTGTCATGTTGTTGCTATAACAACACATTATATGGAGTTACTCAATATTGCATTATTGCTTTTTTTAATTGCTCAGCTTCTAAAGTCAAACATCCTGTAAGTGTTTCATTAGTATTTAATTAGTAAGACAAACTCTGCTTAAAGTTTTTTTTAAATTGGCATTCGCCCAATGAGTCTTTATCCCAAAGGCATTTTGATTTATTCAAATGCTTGCCATTTGTCTCTGCCACCCTGCATGTATTACAGTCTGCATGGTTGGTTTTTCCAAACTTAGTTTATTAGGTATTCAGGCCATGGTGATTTTTTAATCAGTGTTCTCCATCTAAATCTCACTAAGTAAAGGATGAAAGCAGACTGACAGACAGAAAACCTCCAATTTGAGGAGACAGGACCCAACCAGGCTGGTGAAACTGGCTCAGCCTAAAAGGAGAGCCTTTTTTAAAGCTCTTCTATGTGGAGCTAGGGTTTGTCTGGAGTTTTCTGGTCTGGCAAAATGTGGTAACACTTTGGAAGAGTTATCCGGGCGGCAGAGGCATTTAAATGATCCTGGAGAGGGATCTGAAGGAGTCCTACCCTCTCGGATAGGCTGAGAATGTTTTCCCCAGGGATTCAGAGACAAAAGCTCCCTCGCTTCACTGAGCGCTCCCAATGGACTTACTTAACATGTTGGACACTGCTGCTTACTCAGTCAGACTCAGTTCATTTGTAATCATGTCGTCACCTCGAGACCACTGCCATTGTCCATTCTCGTCAGCTATTTTCAGACACTTGGTACAGAATCAGCTCTTTAACACAGGAGGAGCCTGTTGATGATCTCCTGCATGTGTTGAGACATGCAGGGCCTCTATTGATATGTGGCCTCAGTGGCCTGTCGCTCGCAGAAGTATTCACCCAGTGAAGCAGCTTGACATTCTTCTCTCTTTTACCTCCTTTTACCAGCCAGGTCTGGGTCTTGACCCAGATACAATGAGCTCATTTCAGGCTTGTGCAGGTCTCTGAACAAGCATTTAGGAAGCTGCATTTAGCAACATTCCATGCAAATTAAATATTTCACTTCCCCCTTTCCCTTTTCATGTTCGTCATTTATTTTCTTTGTGTTATCCCCTGTTTGACTTTGTGTTGTTTATTTGCAACTTTTTGTGCTGTTAAAGTCAAGTCTCCACTGCAAATGAGAATTCCAACTTCAATGGAATTTACTTGGTTAAATGAAGGTTACACAAACACAAGAACAACGTGAACACAAAACCTTTGGATTCTTCTTAACAGTGGCCCGTTGACACCCTCAACCTGTTTTAACCTTTGGCCTTTGGGAAGCTCTGTACTTGTGTCTGTAGCTCTGTGCGTTTCAACACCCCCTCTACTCCAGGGTTTCTGTTTAGCCCTTATCAGAATGTTTTCACTTCACAGTGCACTGTTGTGAGTGATGCTTTCTGAAGGTTATGAGCTGGTGAAAGAAATATGGCTGGACTTTAAACAGAACAGGTCCAAACCAGGGATATCCATTTGAAAAGAGTTCAGGGCAGGGGTCAGTGCACTTGATCTCGGAGCGGTGTAGTGTTACCGGAGTAGGTGGACAAAGTCACTTCCTGACATTTGGGAGGTTCACCTCTGCTGCTTCAATGCTGCCCACAGGTTTGGGTAGAAGCAAAAATAATTGTAGCATAATGATACTTTTCTTCTGTCAGAAAATGTGCTGCATTTTTCTGTACATAAAAACTGGTATTGTAATATGAATAAAGACATCATAGAAAGACGTGTTTCCATTGGGAAAACCTTTCAAGTAAAAGTGAGAAACTATAAAACCTCTTTAACTACTGACAGGTGTTGTACACCGGTGATTTCCAGTCTGGGGTACTCATGCCCTATGGGGGTCATTGATATTGTGTTTTGTAGTCACATGCAGGTGTCATGTGTGTTTGACCTTTGATGATGGCACCTGTCTATGTTAGATCCTCCTATTTCATTCCTTTTTACACAATAACACAGACTGGTGCTCAGCCAGGCTCAACCATTGTTTCTGCTGTATAAAGCGCTACGTACTGTAGATACGGAGTGCTGAACAGGCAGCAGCTGACAGCCTGTTTGCTCTGATCAGGGGTCATCAGCTGTCTTCTCCACGCCTGCAGCCCTGAGGGCAGACCATTGTATCTAACGAGAGCAGAGACAGACAGGAAGTACTTTGTAATGTCAGTGATACATACAATGACACTGTTTTGACATGATCATTGAGAGCAGTATCAGCGTGACACATGTATACTACACACACACTTTTCCACAAAGTTGTAATAAATACATGTTTTTATGTTAATGTTTTTCATCATTTATTTTAATCTACCTGGGATATTATTTGTTCTAAAATTGAATATACTTTTCAGCAGACGTTTTCTCAGCTGTGTGATTCCTGAAGGATCACGTGGTGAAACCTCTACTTGATTCACAGCCTGATTTCAACATCCAGTTGGGCAGATAAACAGTGTGTGGGTTGTCCTTAACCCAATTTGTAAAGTAAAACAACAACATGGTTAGCACCATGACAGGGCTATTATGTGGTTCCCTGGTGACCTACAAGTATACGGCGTAGACTGGAATCTGTGTCCCTCTGTGATTTCCTCTCTTATTTCCCCACAGCATCCAGTGCACGTCTATCTGCAGTCATGCTCTGTTTGATATCTGCAGATAACAGTCCAGTCCAGTGCAGCATCAGATCAGCGTTTTCTTTTTCCTCCACTTCTGCACTTTCTGCTTGCCAAGAATTTCACAGCATAAAAAGATCCAGCAGGACAGTGCAGGGGATAATTGATTGGCTGCTGTCGCTGGGTTAGAGCTGGTCGTGGTTTAAATTTATTTGATGTACTATATATGTTTGTAGAATCTACACTATTGTGGCCTATATTTCTGCACTGTTGTAATTCTTGGAAGTATCAAGTGGCGTCATTTATTCAGCGTGTATGTAGGATGTTGCTGATGTTGCATACATCCTGTTTGTATTTCATGCTCAGAGATGAAAGGCTCATATGTCACTTTCCTGGTCTCTGCAGCAGCAGCAGTATTCAGTAGCTCTCAGATGCTTCAGCCGATATTTGAGCTTCAGGAATTGGAGAGCGGCTGTGTTTGAGATTCCTCACCTGTTTCTGTCCAACCAGGCTTATGATTCGCTCCAGATGGGATAACTAGGGTCACGTTGTGTGAAGCATCTACCTCCAAACTGCATGCACAGACATAAAGTGACATCAGAGAGTTTGTCCTGCCCTGGTAAAGGCGGCTTTAATCAGTGTTATCTACTGAAATGGATCACATGGCTTACTGTATGTGAAAGGAGGTTTTGTAGTGATAACCACACAGAGAAGTTTCCCTCAACATTTTCTTGTCTTTCAGCTCGTTGTTTTGGTTTTATGTCCTGAAGTTTTCACTGCTCTTATCAATGTTGTTTTCAGCCACAGCTGGCAGCTCCTCTCAGCACACCTTCCTGCCCAGGATCAAAGTTAGTCAGTAGCTTTTGGCAGCTAAATTATCAATTATCAATCAATCTGCCAAACTTTCTTTTGACCCACTGAGAACTGAGATTGTTGTGTAGAAAGTAGGTGAATAAAACGGTGTGTGAGTACTCGGTGTCTGGTTGGCTTTGGG
Source organism: Toxotes lorentzi (assembly GCA_037833715.1). Classification (NCBI taxonomy): domain Eukaryota; kingdom Metazoa; phylum Chordata; class Actinopteri; family Toxotidae; genus Toxotes; species Toxotes lorentzi. Next base: position 3,840,182 of record JBBMJY010000005.1, read on the forward strand.
TCTGTACTGCTCAGTAGTAGTCAGTGTAATGTCAGTGTCAGTGAGTGTGTCAGTCATGCTGGTTGATAAGTCTGGCCTCGATCCTGGCTGAGTTTCCTCCTAACTTAGCTGATGTGATTATATAATCTCATTAACCTCAGGTTTCCTGTAATTCAGAAGGGCAACAGGGCCACAGTTTGACACATCCTCTAATCATCCACTCCTTCCTCTAATTCTCCTCTCGGTGGGACTTAATTACACTATCTATTCTTTGTTTTGTCAGGGAGAGGGGAATCAGGTGGGGAATTGAAAACAGGTGACTCTTAAACCACTTGTAAGATGGGTTTTAAAACATCTGCGTTTCTGTTTGAGTTTTGAGCTGAAACGGCCAGAAGGTGGCACTGTTAAACTTCTGCAGGCTGATTAAAAAATTACCAGAACTGGTAGAGGCCTTAATGAGAAGGCCTGCAGACAGTTAAGCGCTTTAATGAAAGCTGATATTTCCACAGCCATTACCATGATAGTGTTGTTTTGTTTTTTTGTTTTTTTCATTTGATCCAGCTTGAAATGGGCCTGTGGTCTACACATTAATCTGAGTCCTGGCACTGCTCAGTCCATTAACAATTGCAGTTACACTTGTTTGTGTGTCAGCACCACTCCAGCTTTTAAAATGCTGTATTTCCATTTTTTACTGGCAGTTAAATTTTAAGAGTATGTTGTTGAAATAGTTTATATTCCACTTTGGAACAAACTGCATTTTTTCTAATTGTGTTTGCTTCTTTGTCTTCTAGGTAAGTGGCTGTTCCTGCCTCTAATACTGTTTGTGGGTTTGAGTTGTGGATCCCAGATGACAGTGCAGGTCAATGGAGGCTGTGAGGTGGAACAGAAAGGGTGAGCTCCTCCTGTATGTGCTGCAGATCACACTGACGTACACCGTCTGGTCTTCTCTTTACCATTGTGTCATCTGGTTTCAGTTAATCCAGTGGAGGCAAGAGAGTTTGATGGTGTTTGGGTCTATGTCCCTGTTTGACCCTAATTTATTCTGTTACACACACAACTTTCAATTCATTCTGTTACACAGCAGCTTTGTGTATGACCTGGCTTTCAGATGAATGCAGCTTTTTATTTAACACAATAATAATAGTGATTGGGGAGACTGAGCTGCTGTTGTTCGGGGCAGGAGAAGCTGCAGGATGTTTGTGATCATGTCTGACATACTCTTTGCTCTGATGCCAAGCCAAGTGAATCAACAGGGTCAGATATGAAGCTCCGGGCTGTCTCTCTGTCCCTGTCTCTTTGTCTGTATACTTTTGTGTCTCTGTTGAAGTCTTTAACCTCTGGGTGAGAGGAAAGAATCACGTGTGTAAGTGTTATTAGGGCTGAAACTATTTGGGTTTTCTAATTTCATTTATCTTTTTTTTTTTGGTCACAAATGATCATATGATCAAAAAGCCTGGTGACTACTTCATAATGGTATAAAATGAGTAATTCTCATCAGAAAATCTGTTTTTACATGAACAAGCAAGTGACTGATTGAACAAAAATCGTTGCTGATTAATCAGTTTACTAATCACTCACTAATCGGATAATTATTTCAGCATTAATTGATATTTCTTGACTTGTCGATGGAGTTTGATGCCTCCATAAATGTTTCTGTATTACAAAACCTGCGTAAAGCTCAACCTACCTCAAGTTTCCTACACATAATATAATATGTATATATATGTATACACACACACACACACACACACACACACTATATTTCGCTTCTCTTACCAGAGGTTTTATTCAGGCATCAGGACAAAATCATACTCTTGAATTTGTCTTTCATCCCTCCCACTGACATTTAAGTTTGTCAGTAATTGTGAGTTATAAAGCCCTCATCCCTCATGGCATGAGACACAGTTATAAAATATGCAGGGGCTGTTTGTTCGCCAACCCTCACCGCAGGCAAAACAGTCGACGACAGCCAGCAAGACGCCCCACCGTATGAAAAAAATCTGCTCTTTCCTCATGAGGCTTCCTCTTTTCCACTCTGCTCCAGGCAACTTGTTGTTACTATCATGCATTTTTCTCATGGTGGTGCAGAGCCTGGGAGTGATCTGGAAAAGGACAGAGGAGAGGGGAATGTAGACAGGGGCAGGATCAGGAGCTGGACAGTCACTCAAAGGGTTTATTTTAAAGTAGATCCTTTCACACTGTCAGTGTTGGGTTTATGAGGAGGGCAAGCTGATATATAGTACTTCACTAATGGGACCCCACACATATCATACTGACAAAGTGGCCTCAGAGTCTTTCCTGACCTGAAGAGGGTTGTAGCTACGAGCCTTTTAAGTTTTGTTCTTGCTTATCTGGCAGTGAAAAATACCATTGTTGCACCATGGTAGATATATTGGTGACACCCTCACACAGACCATTTTAGACAAAGTTTCCTCTTCAACTAGTAGTTAGACAGCTCCTATGAAGACACTATTCGAAGTCTGATAATTAGTGTATTTTAAGGAACCATGACTGAAACACTGGAGCTCTCTGATTGAGGCGGCCTCTATGGAGAAAAGTCCCTCATGTGTAAGTCTGTGTCTGCGGGCAAATGGGGACACACAACAGCATACACCTTGTCTTGCACACATGATCTGTCAAGGTTGTTCTTTGCTAATATGCATCACTGATCAGACCCTGTAGGCTTTAACTCGACGGTGATTAGCCAGTGAATCGGAGCCCAATCTCATGATCAAACCGACCTATTCACTCTCTTCTTAAGCCATAGAACTTATCTCCATCTGCAACTTCCTAGATGTAATCCACGCATTTATATTCCACCCATGGTGTTTAAAGTTTAGCGGAGCTTTCCTGAGCGCGTTTTGCATGACCTCTGTTCGCTGTCATCAAATCCAAGCAACCGCAAAGTGCCCTGAGAAACCAAGAGGAAAACTTCACTGAAAATATCTTGAGAATCACATACTTTCTGTGGCTAACCTTCTCCGTTGTGAGGGACAGCAGCTGTTATCAGATTGCATTCACAGCAATTATAGCACATTCTAATGGCAACCCCAAAAGCATGTTAAAGAGAATCAAAACATTCATAGGAATCCCTCACACCACTCCTGCAGCATATTTCACTTCTCTGCTGTTCACTGGTATGTTCAGTATGTTGTAAACAAATCATGCTTTGCCAATAAATCACACAAAATGCTACTTCCAGCAAAACTTCTGAGCCACGAGGAGGCAATAGCTTGATGCAGAGGTAATGTTTTTACTCACAGATCAACAGTGGAGATACTAAAAAGTCTGATTTTCAGTGGAGTACATCTTTAATCGATGGTCCCATGCTCAGGTTTGTGTTTTGGGTTTAGGTTTTATTGACAGGAGATGAAAGCGTGTGTGCTTGGTGATATGAAAATGGTCTCCCTCCAAAGTAATGTCAAAACCAGACTGCACTCACTTGCCAGTTTTTTTAAAACATTTTTTTTTTTATCCTCTGAAACGTTTTGATGGTCAGTTGGGGTGCATGGTGATGAACTGCTGAGCGACTCTCACTTCCAGGAACAGTGAGTCTGTTTTGTGTGTTGCCAGTAGCAATGCTATCACCTCTGACCACTGTTCTGGCCTTGTGCTGTATTTATTCATATTTCCACGGTGTGTCATGTTACTATGGTTACAGGCATTCCTGGCCAGCCGCGCCCTACCATGGGTTTTTGATGACTCATTGCAGTGGCCAGTCTCTCTCTCTCTCTCTCTCTCTCTCACACACACACACACACACACACACACACAGAAACGCTCGTATTTCCTCCACCTCTGTTGCTATGGCGTGGTTCCTCTTAATGACTGGATGCTCCTATGATCTGATTTGGCAAACTGGCAACTGTGGCAAAGTGCAGTCATCCATTAGCCGTTTTCAGAGTCGGCCATTTTAGATCAGTGATCTCTCAGATGAACTGAACCCTACTACTTTTGCACTGAGCAGCATTCAAACCTTTAAATGCTTCACACTGTTCTGTCGACACTGCAGCCGCCTCCTGCCACAGTTTCTTGTAAAGACTCAGTGGCTTTTTGCCTGATCATGGTGCGCATTCATTAGCTGCTCATAGTGTCAGCCATTTTAGCTCATTTGCCCTCTGGAGAGTTCATGTTCCATTGCTTTTAAAAAGAATATTTATAGCCTGAGTGGTTTATGCAATACTTTCTGAAACTTTTGTCCAACTGGTTTATGCTGCTTTGCCTCGTCATGTCCAACCTCCAGTGAAGCTTTAGTTTAAGACGCAATCTACCTCATACCCAGAATAAAAACATCTCATTGGTGTTACACATTAAAAAACATTTCACAGTGCATAGATTTCTCTTGTCTGTTGCTACTCGTCAGCAACAGAACGACGCCCTGCAGTTCACATTTAGCATTTTGCTCAAGGACAGTTTGCAGTCATGAAGGTGTGAACCCAGGGAAAACCTGTGTGTCCTCTCTGGCCTCAGCTGCCTCCTCATTTACAGACACAGCTTGTTTGTTTGTTTGTCTTATTGCTGTCCAGCTGTTCACAAGTGACAGTAGCTGTGGCATTTCAGCACTGAACAGAACATAAAATCTGCTGTGTGAGCACTACTTGAGTTTTATCCTTAGTTTTATCTTCACATGTTTTTAATTTGTTAAGTGACCATGATTACATATGGATCAATTAATGTTAAGATTAAATCTCGGGACGATTTTAAAAAGGCATATCAGCAGATAATCAGCCTGCCTTGGGAAAAATATCCACTTTGAATCCTTAAAAGATTTTTTGAAATTCAGTGAACATGAGGTGGACACATGAAAGAACCAACTCCAGAGCTGAGAGAACAGATGGAGCACAGGAGGAGACAGATGAAGTGACACCTTTTGATACTGACATACCCCTGGAATTTACTTTTATTTCACTGCAGACATTTTACCAAACAGAGTGGCCTTAGTTGTTTAACTAAGTCAAACACCGGATGAATGCTTAAGTGTGAGAGTCGCAGATTTATCACCAGATGTGCGTGTATATTGTTTAAGCAATTCTCCTTCCAGGACTTTTCCCACTGCTCCGTTTCCAAATGTCAAAATGCAGAGTTGCATTTAACAACTTGGAAGACAACCATATAGCTTAAATTACTCTCTATAAAGTATGTACTGGAATGCAGAGAGCACTTCATCTTCCAGCAGAGTTGAAGAAGATTTTAAAGCAGCAACCATCACCATGACTTGTTTACATTCTCTCGTCCTCTGCCACCTCCACCATGGCAATGAGCTTTCACCACGACTTAAAGAGAGACACAATAAACAAGCTTATTTATTTATAACCAGACAGAGGGGGAGGATATGGGCTGTTTTTCATAGTTACTCAACTCCACATGGGGTAGCCTCTCAGAATAATTATGGCTGATACAGTTCGATGATCAAGAGGACATCGACCATAGTATCTCAGAGAAGAGGAAAGATTTTCCCACAGAGGTTTTTTGCAGGTACAGATTGTTTCATTTCTCTCCACCTGTGTTTTGGTGGTAGTAACTAAACAAAAGTCTGTTGTTGCTGCTGTTTTGTTTGATTTAGAGCCACAGGACAGGTAATGGAGAGCACATGGAGACGAAGTCTCTGCATCCAGTGAACCAACTCAAGGTTTTAAAAGAATCAACAACAAAAAAAAAAACCCACTGAATTCTTGTGCTGTGAGAGATCTGTTTGTTCTACCACTATCTACACTGCCATATATCAAGACTTTGCCCAGTGCTAGAAAGGCAGCAGTTCAGCTGGGATTCATTCTTCCAGATATCTTTACTTTGCGTTTCAGTATATCATGTAATATTATTGTGACAGGCTATCAAAATACCAGGGAACTGGCAGCGCATCATTTGCCTTGTGTGATCTGCAGTGGAGCCTCGTAAGCCGCAAAAATTATTTGCAGTGATTGTTCTAACGTTGCCATGTCCCAGAAGGGTGGGGTTATCTCCACCTGTCGAGTTGTCAGTCACAGAAATAAATGCCAAAATCACATTCAAATCATCATATTTGTACCAAGTTGTATGATACCGTTGAGAGGTCTTACTAAACTGTAAGAATTATTTGCTAAGGCTGTTTAACCCGGACCTGCTGGAGACCTTACTAACATTACCGCCTCGTCTGCGTGCTGTTACTCCCAGCATTATGTTGTGAAACATTGCTCCCAGTAGAGAAAGAATCTGTTTCACATTAGTTTTGTTGACAAATGTTGACAAATAAACAGGCCAAAGGTGATTTTCATTAAGGGAATTATAAAATGGTTGCCGGGGATGAATTATTAGAACAGTGACGCCAGATGTTCCCTCCATATTTGCAAAACTTGAAGCTTCTCAATTTTATTTATGACATTTCCCGGTGCGATGCACAGTCCAGGGCTCTTAATGCGATCTGCAGAGGGCACTGTAGGGTGTGATTTATAAGCTGAACTTATGATACGTTACAAGGGTGATAGTGAAACAGTGCAGCTATCAGAGGACACAGCTCTACCGTCGTAAATTTGAAGGCAAATGGAGAAAATCACCATCCCCTGCAAACATTTTCCAGACCTCCTGTTGGTATTTTTAGCCCTACTGGCAGCTGCGGTAATCCTGGACTCCATATAGCTTTCCAGTGTCGATCAGTCTCAGAGGAGGCTGAGTAACAGAAACTCAAACACAGGCACAATTGTCTTTTCTTAGGGGATAGAAATGACTTGATGGCTTTTCCATTTAGCTTTGCAGAGTTGGCCGGTTGGGGATGTGGGCTATGAGGAAAAAGCAAGGGAGACCAGAGATTATGGACTCTGTCAGTACTCTCTCAGTGGCTGACCTTTAGGTTTGTTCTTTCCAAAAGAAATACAGAAACTCTCTGACACCCCACCCAACCTTTAGAAAGGAATAGTGATTTTAACAGTTTATTATATTGGGCACCTTCAGCAGTTTAACATGCAGAGAGTGCTGTTCATTTTGTGCCCTTGCTTTTCGTCAGTCACGTGTTAAATGTCATCAGTCACTTGCTTTTAAAACTAAATGCTGAGAACTTGCCATACCTGCCCCCATTGTGTGTTGTGTGGATGGTGGTTCTCCCCTCAGGCCTGTTGATAGTAGCATGTGTGTCATCTCTGCCGCCTGTCAGATAAAGTTCCTCTTTATCTGTCAGCTCTTCCTCCTCTGGATACAGGCAACTTGGTTTTTCAAACAGAGCTTCAGTTGTGCAACAACTTTCTCCACAGATACTGTGATTCAGAGTTATCTGTTTTAAATCATTATGCTTTTACCGACTGCCATGGGTTCTCTCAGATCTAAAGGTTATGTCCGGGAGACTTTTGCTTGGAAGCATGTCTATTATTATCTTACCGATGAGGGAATTGTGTACCTGCGTGACTTTCTGCACCTGCCACCAGAGATAACGCCTGCACCCCTTCAACGTGTTCATCGCCCTGCATCCTCTTCTGCTCGAGTCCAGACAGTGGAAAGGCCCACATCTCACATTCCAAAACCCAGGACTGGAAGAGAAAGCCAGGAAGCCATGGTGGAAAGACATATGTACTGCCACAAGAGAGTCGGACAAGAGAGAGAACAATCTGAGAGGCCTCCAAGAAACTTCAGAGGCTCCTATCAGTATAATGCATTGAGGGTTCAAAACTTGGACTTTAGCAAGACAGGCAAAAAGGTCTGCAGAGGAGAGGAAAGTCAGGCCAAAGGGGGTTACAAGCAAAGTTTCAGAGCTTCTTGTTTACCCAGTGGAGACAGAGCCATTAGATGTCCTGTCCCAGTCAAGGAGACCAAGCTACGACTGGTACCAAAGATCTCCGAAGACATGTCAAATGTTCAGATGGCTCCTAGTGCCCCAGTGGACGAAGTGCGGCAGGAATTAGTTAGGATGACTGCTGCTCAACCACCTGCAGCTTTTGAAGAGTCTGAATGTGTCAAGATGCAGGAGGCTACAACTGAGGAGGTCACAGAAGAGTTCATCACAGATGTGACGAGAGGAGAAACCTCACATCTAGCCTTGTAGATACTTGGTGAGGGAGTACCTGAGGGTCAACCCAGTAGGCATGCAGTGGTGGACCAGCAAACAGTGCCTTTGTTTACAGAGCTTACTGAAAAGGAAGAACAGGAATGTGTTCTTGAGGAAGCTGATGAGGTGACTGAACATAGTGTTCAGAAGTTGTTAAATGATGTTGCGATGATGAATCATTTGAATGTTGAGATACTCAGCCCTATAACAAAATCTAAGACCTCTGTGTCCAATCCTGACCATGAATCACTGACCTCTTTGTCAGCAGCCACAGACAATTTCAGAGACCTGGATAATGACTTTGCCGATGCTGATAATAACCAGAAAGTCGTGAAGAAGACCATTCCTACAAGAGCCATCCTTCAGTTTTACCTCGCCCCAGAGACCTTATCTAGTGCAGCTTCTGAGGCGGACTGTCCCAACCCTGTAGACCCTTCAGAGTGTCCGGTTGATGAGTTGAAGACCTCTCTGCTTCAGGGTGACTGGGGCTTCCTCACAGAGGACCCTAAGAAGGAACAGGAGGTTTGGAGGGTCTGGCCTGACTTCCTTAAAGCTGGTTCTTGTTCTTCCTCCTCCTTTTCCTCTTTATCTGTTTCCTGCTCTTACATCTTATCTGCAGTAGAGGCTATCTGGGCGTTGCTATGGGTTCTGCTTTTGGATGAGAGAGGGATGATTTAATCTTCTAATGATGCAGGCAATGGACTTGTCATTTTCCATGCAGTTAAATAACAACCAGGCTGACAATTAATGTGTCAATTTACTGGATGCCAAATTATGGCTTCCTCTAATGTCCGATGATTAAGTTTAATGTCTGAGCTTGAATCTTTTAGAATAACTCCCTATCTATTTTTAAGTAAATGTATCTACAACATTCAGTGATAAATGTGTGTTTAAAAAGAGGCCTTGTGTGCGGGGAAGATTTTGACAATTCATTTGACCCATGTATTTGATATTCACTGATTTATTTGATATTATGATTTCTAACCATCACAAAGCAACTAGCTGAAGCTGGCTCACCGAAAAAGCATCTAAAATACCCTGGCAAATGAGAATTTCATCACACAGCACTTGTTTACAACATTGGTAACTCAGCTGGTTTGCTAATTCTCTGCCAATTTCTGTGCTTAAATAAGGGATCTGAGCTGAGCTGCACAATTAGGCCACACTGCCTTTCTACAGCAGTTAGTGTGGCCCGTGATCCTTTGAGTGTGCTCTGGTTTTTCTTCACTTAAAATATTTATAAGTCTTTTTGTGAGATGTTTAGGGACAAATTGAAAAAGTAAACCGAGACCTGCAAGTTCTATTCTATTCTATTTACGTCTTGAGATTTCACTTTCCATATAGTCGACTGACTCTATATACCTGTTGATACATTTTGTGTTTGTACATGTGTGACTGATGGAGGTAATTCTGCCATCTGCTGGGGCAAAAAATATCTGCTTTAAATACTGTTTTGCACATCACTTACATGCACATCCTGCATGTTTGGATCGAGTTATTTTCTCTTCATGTTACAAAACGTTCAGTATTTCCCAGAGTTCCCACGTGAATATTTATAAATACTTATATAGGATGTTACCTCGATGAAGGTCAGTGCTTCTGTATAGGCCACATATTAAACTGCCAGGTTTTACCTTAACACGCAGTCTGCCTGAAAGCTTTCCATTGTCAGGGCTGATATATGACTAAGCAGGGACTGGGAAATGTGAGTCCAATTAAGCCACACTCAGCTTTTCCTGCCTGTGCCTCCACAAGAAGGGCGAAGCAGCAGAGCAGTCCAGATGAAAACATGTGGCAGTTGCCACCTTTCATCTGCCCTTCAGTGTTTTAGCCCAGCCTGCAATGAACATAAACGCCAACATTTAAAAAGACCTTACTATATTTGAATGGAGTAGCCACCGCAGCACACAGAGCTACTAACCTGGTGTCTCATAGTTCAGTATTATGTTTTCCGTTTATTAAGTGACATAGTGAAAGAGAGAAATCAACAAGGAGCCACTTGAGCCACGATGAAAGTGAATTATGCAAGAGACTTCATGGAGGCTTTGATTCAACACGGCCAAGGTAGGACGTTTTCGCTACTGGAACAGTTCTGTCTTCTTACCAAAAGGTGTCAGCACAGAAGTACTTTATGGTCTGAGCTTGTGCAGAGGACCAGAGAGGATGAAACAGGTATGGGTGTGTCTCTCACCGTATCAGATAACAGTCCAGGACTGGGCTTTGTGTCTGTGATTAAATGGCAACACAGTGTTTTAGATGTTCTTAAGATTGATATTTATTTATATTTTTACAGCATTGCACGCTCCGTGTCTGGTTTATTCTGATCCCAGATGTACAGCAAGTGTTTATTTAGAGAACGGGACTGAAGCAAATTACAGTTCATAACTTTACACTGAAGACCTAGAGTGAGATACCACCCACGCTGCCTGGAAGTGTCTGGGATCATGTTCCCTGGTGTTAAATCCAGGGGGGTGTGGGCAGCAGGAAGGCCCCTGACTGGCTGCTCCACGTCTGTCCCCTGCATAAGATATATATCAGGAATAATGTACTGCTGCATAGATGAAATGGCTCTAAGACACACACACACTGTATGTTGTCCTGGATAGACATGATTTTTAGTTGAGACACATTATTACTTATCTTTAGTGCTACAAGTAATGATTATTTCATCATGGATTAACCTATTACCTATTGGATGAATGAGATAAGAGTGTATACATTTATAAAATGTCAGAAGAAATCAACAAGTTCCTAGTGTTGACTTTGTCAAACTGTTTGTTTTGTCTGAAAAACATCCAGACACCCAAGGTCATTCATTTTCCTTTAGAAATGACTTAAATGGTTAATTAATCAAAACTGTGCACAGTGTTTTGTAATTTAACCGATGAAATCAATTTTTCAGCAAGGTTTATCTAAAGTGTATCGTAAAAGTTACTGTGGTGGGGTAGTGCTGAACGGTCGATCAATATTTTTTAATCATCGTTCAACACAACTTAATCATAAAAAGATTAAGAATATTGGCCAAAAAAAGCAATTTATTTATTCAAACCCACTGCTTCTATAAAAATATATTAGTGTGACTAATATGTCGAATTAAAAATATAATGAAGTTATTTTATAATGCAAGCAAAATGTTCTCTCTATTACTCTTTTAGCTTTAAATCAAAGCCATTGTTGTAGTAGTCATACAATATGATTCACATCCTGTGGATATCATGGCATAATTGCACCGTCTCTAACTTTTTTATGGCTTTCACAGTGAAGCCTTTGTTATAGTAGCTTGCTGGCAAAAATCACGTTTTCCGCTCTTTGTCTAAATCCTGTGAAGAAAATGTGAATGTGTCCCTGGGAGTTTCTGCAGCCCTGCACATGGATTCCATCCAGTGGCGCTCGTCAGAAACCACCACGCATGAGATGCTGTTTCCACTGAGGAAAGCCTCACAAATTAAATCAAACTCGCGACGCTGTCTAGTTTTACTTCCCAGCCGTGCCTCTGCTTCTCTTTTTTTTTTTTCTTGCTTTTTCAGCACGCCCCCCTGGTTTTGCTCAGAACACAATGTCGTGAGGTCAGATTTGACTCCTTGGCTGTTCAGTATTTTCTCTAAAAGTTGTGAAGACGCTGAGTGAAGATGGACTTATGCTGTTGTTTCTGTTCAGGACCACCAGACGGTAGGTTTGGATTTTACAGTAATAGATCCTTTCAGGCTCTGTATCAGTGAACTCAGGGATGCTGCATCTGGAATAAACTAAGTAGAGTTTAAATTCTTGCATTTTGCATGCCATCAGCGGACAGTGCCACTCCCATCATCCATATTGATTTAGAAGGTTGTAGATTAAAAACATTCCTTTCATTCCTCACCTCTCCTGCCTGTGCTCTGAGAGAAATCTTTGTCATTAATGATTGAGGCGTTTAATTGAAATGCAAAGGACTTTTTACTTAACCGACTGTGTAGTTGTGTGAAATCTTACTGTACTGGCTACGTGTGAGTATGCAGAGCATGTATAACAATATGGAAATCATTGAGCAAATACATACCATGTGAAGAGAGTGGGAGTGGGCTGACTCCTCCCATGAAGGAGTGGTGGAATGAATGTATTCCAGACATCTGCACTGCTCCCCTGGTTTTATTCCCTTTGCTCAATCTTCACTGTAACTAATTGCCATTTTGAGCTGCCAGTTTCTAAAGGCTTTGGGGATTTGGTTGACATTTTGAAACTGGGATCATATAAGGTTTCGCCCAGAATGAACTGCCAACACTTTAGACCAACATAATTCAGTTACAATGACCCTTTCTTCTTTGTTGCGAGTGCACTTTTGCTTCTGATTTCAACTACTGGTCTTTGGAGGCAACTTCAGATTTTTCTGATCAACCTGAGCAGTTTTTTTCTGTACATAAGAAGAGCATTCTGAATTCTCCTCTAAATATAAATTGTCCTTGTGCCTTTGCCAAATGTGGCCTGAGAAGTAGGTTGTAATGTCTATTTCTGCTTGTTCTGTGGAGCACGGTTGACGTGTGGCATCATTGTGTGGTCATGACACTGGCCTTGGTGTTGGGTTTCTGTGTGGTTATAGAGATGCAAGTAACACTGTTTGTGCTGCACACCAACTAATGTTCCCTAATTTTCTGACAACAGACACTGACAGCGATGCCGTTTTGCCTGTAGCGAGACGCAGTTGATGTCTCAACAGTGATGCAAGCCGGCATAATGTGTATATTTTTGCAGGAACAGTTAGTCTTATGAGAGGAGATACCTCCAGTGACAGCTCAATACTGTGAGATAGCACCGAAAACAAAAAGCATGCTGCTTTAATCCTGAGAACCAGGTGTAATGCTCAGAGAGGTATTTGCTGGTAATTATATTGTGACAGTAAGCAGTTGTAATTTTGGCTGATTGACAGGTTTGAAAAGGTCAAAATCACTGAGTTTAAAGTGGCAGTGTCAGAAGGGGGCTCAGTCTAGTTCGAGGAGAAGTTTCCCTCTAGGCTCCTCACTGTTTTAATAACAGGGTCTGTTCACAGGAAGAATGGAAAGCATTTTCTGATTTAAGGGTTAAAAAACAACAACAAAACTGTAAAACAGTAACCAATAACCCTAACCTTATCCTGTAGGTTTCTGAGAAGCTTATAGGCAGTGTTAGTGCTGTCCAAGCATGTAGGGAAACATAGTGAAGTTACATAACGAGAATGAATTGATAGCGAGTGGGTGATTTTGTGAGGGGAAAAATAAAATGGGGAGGCATGGCTGCAGTATAAACATTTGGAAAAGGAGGAAGGGGTTGGCCTTGGATGATCTGTGAGTCGTAAACCACGATGGAAAATAACTGCAAGGGGCTTCAGTGGGTAAAAGAAAATCCTATGGAGTGAAAGAGCTGGAAACTTTGGCACTGACTCAAGGTGGATCTCACTCATGCTTAGTTTTGCTTCTTATCAAGGCTGACCTTGCTGTGTTGTCGGTGTGTGTGTGTCACCAAAACCAGCCTTATATATTATTAACTCCTGCAGATAGGCTGCAGCAAGTGAGGAAAGCAGTGTGCCAGTTCCTGTGCGGCAAAGCCAGTGGAGTCACTGGAGCCACGGAAGAGAATAAAACTTTTTTTTTAAGTGCTTCAGGGCTGCAGCGTGGCTTTTGTTGGGAGAATTCTGTCTAGTTTTAAAATGAGTGCAATTTTAAACAACAAAGTGAATAGAAAAGAAAGACAGCGATTGTTGGAGTAAAGTACAGGGAAAAAGAGGGAGGGAGGGAGGGAGGGAGGGAGATTGGCCACTTCTGCCCGAGGACTGAGTCACAGGGAAGGGAGGCGAGGGAGGGGGTGCTCTTTCGTTCTTCTCTCTCTCGTAAAAGTCATGGACAACTTGGCTGCAGCGCTTGTTTTAGAGTCCGGGATGTCACCACACCCCTAGGCGTTTCCCCCTCCACTCCCCCTCACCTTTCACCCCCCCTCCCCAGCACTCCCACCTGTCTTCAGAGCCTGGGACTCTCCACTTTGTACCAGGCCCGATGCCGGCAAGCCCCCCTGGAAATGTGTTCCCAGCCCTGGTGGTTGTGGGCCACATTGTTACCTTGATCGCTGTCTGGCAGTGGAGAATACGCAAGAAGCAAGGTAAGAACAGCTGGAAAACTCATTGCTACGAGGCTTACTTCAGGAGAGATGACGGCACTGCCTTAAGAGGAAGGCATATCAAAGGTTTTTCCATGCAAATAGTTTCTTGCCGGCTGTCCTCGTCCGTCGTCTCTGCTCTCTCTTGCCCTGTGTGTTTTTGTGGCGCACACTCCTTCCCTCTCCTCCTCACTCCCCCCTCTTTTTTCCCCCCCTCACACGTCTCGGTTTCCTGTGGTATGGAGATGTTGCAGTTAACCCTATAACTGCTGACTGTAATGTGATGATGTTGGAGGTGGAGTATTCTGGTCAGCTGGGGGTTTTTGGCTTCGTCAGAGCTTTGATGTGCAGACCTCAGCATCAGCTTTACTCCTTTGCTGGGGTTTTTCCTCAAAAAGAGCCGTTTAAAAAATGCTCCATCACTTTTATCCAAATTCTGTCTTTGTAGAGATCTTTGTAGAGAGCTTGAGTTCTGTTGTTCTTTATGGTGACTTAATGTGAGTTTAAGCCCTTTACCATTGTACCCAACCCATAATGAGCTTGTTTGGCCGGTTTCTCATTGGAGTGTTTGTTTCAGTCTTAAAAGTTAAGCATATCCTCTTCACACACCAATCACATGCGGCCAGGGGAAAAAGAAATACTCTCTGTTCAACCGGCTGATGAGCCTGAAGGTTAGTGGCTTTTAATGTCACCAGGCACGCCTCAGTGAGGCCTGTTTTACTGTTGACACAGCTTGTCACAATGGCGGCTGTCAAACAAACGTCTGCAGGTGACACATCCCGAGGCAAATTAAAGGATGTCTGACTGACAGTCTGGAGGTGTAGATAAAGTATTAAGAGAAACCAGTTTGGCCATCAGTCACAGAAATAATTGAGCACAATGCAAATTCACAATGGACACCGAAGCCTCTGAGAACAATGAAGTAGCCTTGAGTCACATTGCCTGTCACCTGCCTCGAGCTGGTGGTTCATCTAAATTTAAATGGAAGAAAGTGTAAACAGTTTAATAGGATGCAAACCATTTTGAAATGATTGATTCTTTTGCTGAAGTGAAGCCAGGCGCTGTACTTTTACCTCATCATTCTACGTTGTGTAATAAACTCTTACAGTCCCTTTCAAAGGAAGTCAAGGAGGACACACCTTGAGTAGATAAGAGTAGTTTTCACAACAGAGACTTGCCTGAGTTTGTTATGGCAGAATGAACTTTCTCCTAAAAGGAAAATGCAGATCAAAGAACAAAAGCAAAAACTGAAAACAAATAAAGAACAGATTCATCCAAGTCTCCCCTCCATCCGTATAGAATGACTGCATGTATTCTGTGAACTGTGCACAGCTGAAGTACTGATCAAATAAAGGTTGCCTGTGAGAGTCGTTTGACTGGTAAATTGAGGGCAAACATTGCTTTGCAAAAGAAGGCGGTATGCTTATCTCTACCTGCTGTCAATATCCAGCTGTTTTGCATTTGAGGAGATCTGCTTTCAGCTCCGTACTTGCCGCAGTGCAGACAATAAGTCTACACCTTGTACATTAGCAATGCTCATGTTCCCTCTTCCCAGCATCTGTCTGGAGTTTAATGTATTTTTAACAGAGGAGGGAGTTGTCGCGATCCATCTCTGACTGTGTGGAAGTGTGGTCACTGTTTACATTACAGGTCCACATACAAATCAGACATCTGCAGTGTCACATGTTGGATGTAAGGACACAGCTTGTCCATTTGTGTAAGTTGAACCGTAGCTTGCCGGAGCAGCAAGGTGCCTTTGACACAGTGGGAAGGTGAAAGGGGAAAGTAGGTAAAAGGGATTTTACCCGGAGCCAGGTTTAAAAAAAGCTTGCAGAGTGCCACACATGTCGGCTGGCTAATGGTAGTAAACTCAACACTGGGGACGGTGGACTGTGTATCCTGGATACAGTCATAACAAACTGGAGGAAGAGGTCTTTGGTTTTCCTTCACCAGGCCTCAGGCAGATCCTCAGGACCTTAAAGGAATCTGAGCCCTGTGTGGGTCCACAGGTAATTAAAGAGCCACTTGTACTAAGTGATTATGTGCTTCTTTAAATCATAAACCATTACGAGTTCAGGCTTCTGTTTATTTTCAACACTCTGTAATGCCGGCCCTTGCTGTTTTTCACTGTTCCTGTCTTGAGATTTCCGTTAATAGTTTTGTGTGAGGCTCTCTGAAGACTCCGAAGATTAGAAAGCTCTTTTAACTTCACAGCACCAGCCTTAACACTGAATGTGTCTGATCCATTTAGGAAGCCACACCCAAATCTGCACCAGTGTTCCTGGACACCCCACCAGACTGCCGGCTATGTTTGCAAAACCACATGCCACATACAACACACTGAAGGACTGGGTTCAGATTTTGGCTCGTGATGTGCAGCTGTGACTCACTTTCCTGTCTCCTTTCACTGTGGCAGTAATAACAGACTTGAGGAGGCAGGGCAGCCGCTCTACTTTAACTGAAAAGTGAAAAAACATGCTGTCGTTGAAGGACGCCAAGTGTTGAAAACAATGCACGCCCACCACGTCCCCACATGCCCTGCACAATAACCAGCATGACATAAAACACATTAGTGGTAAACCTCTGTAGTCGTCTGGCTTGTCCTGTTTCATACGACACATACAGCACAGTGTTACACTGTGTGCCCAGGTCATTGGCTCAACCACACGCTGGGGGCCAGGGGGCAGCAGCTCTGGTCTGTGTTTATGTTTTAGTTGGTGAAGAACCAGCAACCGTGTCTCCTTGACACGCTTTGTGAAAAAATTTTTGGCACCAGCTCCGCCAAAAATCTGAACAAGCCTCCCCTGTCGAGTTTTAATTATTTTCAGAATAGAAAGATTTTTCTTAATTCGTGTAGTTACTGCAGTTAATGGCGTTTATTTGTGTTCCAGTCAGTTCTCTTGGTGCTAACCACAGACCTTGGGTTTAAACATTTCAGCGTTGTTGAATAGCACTGCAGTGACTCAGGGAATTAAGCAGGTGGATGCATCGTCCCTAATTTGAATTTGGTTGTTCAGAGATGCAAACCTGTTTGTTTTTTTTTTTAACTGACATTATCCATACAGAATTCCAGTCATTGTATGTGTGCACTGATGGAGTTATGTGTTGCAACTGAGATCTTTACTCTTTCTTAATAATTTTAAGTAACTTTTTAGAATTTACTCTTGAAATGCAGATGACATGTATGCAATCATTTCTGTGTCTTTAAAGTTTTGGATCATCGTTCAGCTTGTTCTGACACAAAATGTACAGATGTTTGTTTCGTTAAGTTACTGAAGAGCTTTACTGGTATTTTTTTATTGTTTAAACTTCAGTCTTCCTTCAGTCAAACCACTCCCCCTCAATAAAGGACATTTATTGCCTTGACATTAAATGTATTTACAGTCACAGGGGTTAGTATTTTGCCTTGAGTTGGAAATGAGTATGTACTTGCTGGTGAATGTGAGGTATTTAAGCAAAGAAAGAGAGAAAACAGGACTCCTCTGTTTGGGTTCTTTATTACCTACAGCTGTTATGGATGTGAAGGGAAAGTGATGAGTTATCACCGCGGGCAAACTTATGTATGTGCGCGCTGTTAAAGCTGCACTGTGTCCGTCTGGGAACAGTCAGTACCTGCGGTGAGATGATATATAAAGAAGCGTCTCTCACTGGTTGTAATCATTACATACGTGTTCTCCCAGAAGATATTGTGCTTCGCGTTATGGGGGTTGGGGGTTATGCAATCCTGAGAGAGGCACAGACATCGCACATACTAAAATAGGGACGCAGCGTGTTGCCCTCAGTGGTGTATATAACCCTGCGTGTGTGTATTTCGGGGACGTCCCTCCCAGCCGCGCTTTAATGGTACAAATCCTTATTACGCGCCACAAATGAAGGCGACAGCGCAGGAGGATGGCGCAGCCGACAGCTCTCCAGTTCATCTCACCAAACAAAACAAAAGGGGGTTGGGCTTGTGACAAAGTGTCTGCAATCTGATACGACCCTGTGTGTTCCTTCTCCTCCATGAGGCCTGGACAGAGGAGAGAGAAAAGTTTTGAGGGCTGCTACCACACGCGAAAAATCAGGGGGCGTTTTCAAGAAAGTCCGGCGCGCTGTGCGTTTACCGCGCGGCACAGACACGCACCAGGATGGCCGAAGTGGACGATACGATGCGCGCTGCGGTGCCGTCCTGGCACGGAGGCTTGGAACGGGACATTTTGTATCGACGGACTAATTACATCCACGAAATGAGCTGCGGAGAAGTGGGGGCTCATCTGTACAGCCGAATGTGCTGCGCAGGTACGTCCGAGCGCTCAGCCGCTGTCTCCATCTCTCCCTGCGATTGTAATAGGAGGAGGCTCTCGTTGGGAGGGGCCGCTGGGTTGCTGATGTTGTTGTTATTAACCTTTTCCATGCCTCCACCCACAATACAGCAAGCCCCGAGGGTCACCAGAGTGGGCGTCCAGGTCTCTGAGTTTTGAGTCTCTGAGTGTTGGCTTTTAATATTTTATTATGAATTTATTAACTTTTATTGCACTTGTGTAGAAGTTGACACAAAGGAAATATTGTACATGAGAATAATCACTGATGACAGTCAGATTTTGATAACCAGTAAATTAAGCAGTTGTTTAAGTTCAGATGTTAATATTTTGCTGATTTCCTTATTTTTAATGATCACAAACTGAATGTCTTCTTAGACTACTTTTGGACCAGTTTCTGACTTTCAGTGAGCCATTGAACCAGTGAACATTGAATGGATTAATCAAGCAAATAATTGTTAGATGAATGGTAGTCAATAATGACACTAATCATTTGCAGATCCACTGTAATGTGGTCACAGATTCTTAAAACAGAGGTCTGTGGTCCAAAGACTGTGTTTGATGATCTTTTCTTTTTTTAGAGTGTGTGTACCACACACAGTGTGTGTGTCCCAGTGTTTAACTGTTTAACCTACCACACCTGACATGATCACTGTTGACATTTGAATACACTAACCATGGGTGGTTAGGGTTAAACACTTTGTGTGCTAAGAGGCTCAACCTGAACAAAGCGAGTGTAAACGTTACCTAATGTTTCTTTGCCCACTGATAACGCCCCCCGAATGTGTGACAAAGATTATCTGTAGTTTGTCAGATCCGATAAATGTCCTTCCTTCCTTGGACTTTGACATTTTAAGCGCTGTGAGAAACTCCTTCCTCCCCCAGAGTTTGAGTTCTCCAGAGGTTTTTGGGCCAAAACCACTCTTTTGGAAATACTGCGCTGATGGATGGGCAGCTTGTGTGTGTGTTTGTGTGTATGTGTGTGTTTTTGTGTTGTCATGGCAACCACAACTCACAAGTCAGTCTTCCCATAATCAAAAGTGAATGTCTATAAACATGAGTCAACAGTGCAGGGCCCAGAGTGACCTTGGACTTTCCTTACAGTAGTCTGAGCTCTCATTAGGGACTCAGACAAAAGAAAGTTGTCAGCTACCAGTTAGGCGTTAAAGTGGATTATAGTAGAGCGTTACATATTTCTCATGCTTTGCAGTGCAGCCTTTCCAGCAGTAGAGGGAGACAAACAGTGTTGAGCAACCAGTTTATCTTCTATTTAACGGCCTTGGCGATCACATCTGAAGATCATAAATCCAGCAATTATCCAGTCCTCATATTTTCTTAACCACAAGATTGTAAACACCATATGTGCCTGATTACCTATGCTTTTCTATGCATTCTGCCTGAAAAGGATGCTCCTATTGCAAAAGTAAGATGAGTCATCAGTCCTTTAAGATTATGCAGGGGGAACGCAATGAGGGAAACTTCATCAACAACTTTAAATGGCAATATTGCCCAATAAATGCCTCTGTGTTGCTGCTTTTTGGCCTCATAGATTTTATTGTCCATCTGCATCTCCCATGTTTTGATGTTTTTGTCTTTCACCTATCACCACTTGAGTTTGTTTTGAAAAGGAATAAATTCCACTCAGTTATAATAACAGACAGAGCTCTGTCTTCTTCGGGTTGGATCTGCCCCATAATGCCCTGGGGCTTCCATTCCTCACCTTGGCGACGTTCCTCCCTGAACGATCCAACAGTCATACCACCATCCCTCCATTATAAACCCCATCAGGACCTGCGAGCCGGATGATGCTCTGGCTCGATACTACAATGTGCTTAACATTCCTGTCCTCAGAGCGGCTGACATCGCATGCTGTCACTTGCACAGATGAACAGACAGACAGAGATTTTCTGGACGGGCTGGTGTTATCGCAGAGAGGCGGCTCCCCCTGCCTGTGAGGAGGGTGGGCGCGCCCTCGGCAAGAATGCATAGACTTGCTTCTCACGGCAGAACTGTCATTGTTAAACTCATATCAGCTCTCACTACTCAGGTTTATCACTGCATGTTATCAGTAACAGGGAAGAGAGAAATGTGCATACAGCCCTGCACTGTGTCTACCAACATGTGGTCAATAATAGATGATTATGTACAAAAAGGTGCTTGTACCTCCTTATTACATTTTAAACATTATAATAAATGAGGTTTTAAACCAGTAAATCAAAATTCATTTATGGAAATGCCTTGTTGCATCAAGAGAACAAATTCAGGATTTTACTTTTCCAGCGCTTTGGGCTGCACAACCCTGCAGCAATGATGGAAAAGCAACTGCAAGTGAATATTTACAATTTGCTGTTAGTAAACATCTGGACATCTTTTCCTTAGCTTTTGGCCAAGTATGTTAGGATTTTGTAAAAATGATACTTTGCTAGTTTTAAAGAAACTAATAAATCAGTGACTGCCCAGTCACTTTCAAAGCATTTTTTAAATTCTAGGGAATATAGGGGTCTATAGGGTTGGGTTGTGGTGTGGTGAAGGTGTAATTTCAGTACCTTCCAATTCTCAAGTCCCAACAAGCCACCTCCCTCTGTTGGCATCCAAAAAATCTCTCCTTTACGGTCTTATGTCAGTATCTGCACGGAAAATTGATGGTCCTAAGGGTGAAAGGTGTTACGGGTATTCAGGTGCTATGGGACATGTATGTGATAAGGTGGAGGTGCTAGTTTTGAGAACCTGAACATCTGAACCTTGCTGCAAAAACAAACAAACAAAAAATGCATTGCTGTGTTTTGTTTCAGTCAGAGAAGATTTTTGTTGATGATCTTGGACTGAAGCAGTTTGAAGAGGAGTTTTATTGCATGGAAAATATGCAGATGTAACTATTCTGCTTTTCTTTTTGCTCTCACGCACAGACTCTCTCTGTTCTGTCAATACACACAAAGCCACAATAGCTGCTTTGTGTCTGGGCTAATTTACTGCAGCAGTGTGGTTACTCTATTAAGGGTTTTTTGAAAGCCAAAACTTACTGCCTCTTGTCTTTCTTTGTTCATTTGTGGTATTGAACTGGACCAACAGAAGCTTTTGTACAAGGTTGGAAATTCGTCTAAGAAAAATAGTCCAAACCATCTGGTTCAAATAAAACTTCCGCCTCGCAGGTCGTTCTCATTAGAAATCTTTAAATGCCTCTATTCTTCCTGCGGCTGGATTCTCTCCTGTAGACCAACGCCTCCTGCTTTCTCTCGCGTACAGTGCCAGTTTCCCTGTAATCGCATCCTGATGGAGATAGAGAGTTCAAGAGGTTTTCTTGCGATTGTCGCATATTGAGAAATGGCTGAAGGCGCTGTTTCCACCGTCTTGCTCTGCTGCCTCCTGGCAGCGTCTCTGTGTTCAGGAACAGGCTTTTCATCGAGTCTCTTGTGTGGCATGTCCAGCCGTCCGCCCTCCGACCACAACACTTGTGACTGCTGGCTCGCACACTTGGAGTTCAGTTGGGGTTAACCAGCTCCAGCGACGTGATGCTGTACAGCTTAGTCTAAATGAGGGTTTTCCCCCTTTTCTGGATTAGTGATCTGTACAGTCTTTATTAAATTAATTGTCGTGTAACATTTTGTTGGACACAGTAGATTTACCCCGGTAATTTTACATCACTGTTAACAGTTCTCCAAAGAATTGCTTTTATATCTTGGAAAAGAATTTGTTATTGCTGGGTGGTACAACAGTTTTAGGCCAGAACCATTTAGGTGGTTCGGCGGTGTTAGAAAATATAATTCACCAGATTGCAAAAAAATAATTACACATGTTTCGTAGTGAAATGGAGGGCTTTAATTAGGTTGTATGTCGGATTAAAAGCGTGTTGATATCGGGCACATACCAAGCCTGCAACTACCTCATCATGCAGCAAAGTAGGCAATCAGTCTGAAATCTATGGGTTG
The DNA here is from genome assembly GCA_037833715.1 of Toxotes lorentzi. Classification (NCBI taxonomy): domain Eukaryota; kingdom Metazoa; phylum Chordata; class Actinopteri; family Toxotidae; genus Toxotes; species Toxotes lorentzi. The sequence goes on from JBBMJY010000005.1 coordinate 3,862,492, forward strand.
GAAAATGTTTGGCATTAATGTAAGTTACATGCAATTTGTAGTTAATGGGTTAAAACATATTTAAAAAAAAAACAAAAAACAACAACACTTTGTTCTCTTAAGCATTTAGCTACTTACTAATAATAAGGGCAGGTAAAATAAACTGAGAGACTCGTGAGTGTTACTTAAGGTCTACGAATCCATGCATTTGGATGTTATCCATGCAGAGGTCTGTTTCGTTCGGCTGCTTTGTGAGGGTCTTTGGTGAGGTGTGGTTTGGTGGGTGGGGTCGGGGGCCGGGGCCACGTTAGGAATCTTCCCTCTCGCTCCACAGACCACTCTGCGGTGAATGACAGTGTCTGACACTGCAGCCCGCAGGGCAGGCATTTTGCAAGAGCTGGTGAAAAAAAAAAAAAAAATAGGAGCGCAGAATGTTAGAGACAGCAAATGGAGAAAGGGAGGAAGAAGGGAGTAAGACTTGTGTTCAGGAACTGAATCAGTGGCTTGAACACTCCCACTTAAATACAGGATCCTTCATTGTGAAGCAGCAGGGTTTCAGGCAATAAGAAGTGGAAGTCTCATGCAGTAGAATACATTGCTTCTCAACCTGCAGAGGCTTTTGTTTTTGTTTTTGGTCGCTGGGTTAACGCCTGCATGGCGATGGAGCAGAGAGTCAGAAACTACTCCTCTGACAGTGTGGGTAGTGACGGGGTCTTCATAGAGGACAACCCCTACCAGGGCATGCTCAGGGCCATGGATTACAGGAAAGGTAGTGTTTGTCATGTTTTCTTTGTTTCAGTCCTAAAAGTAATGTGTTTTTTCTGCAGTTATATATATATATATATATATATATATATATAATGAATGTTGTTTAATGTCTGTGTTAATATGCACAGGATCCAGTTTGGTCTTCTGCCTCCCTTTTATCAAATGGACCACACCCCTTTATGTGTCATGGCTTTTCCTCTTTTTATTGGCCAACTGTGCTGACACCCATTTTGAGAAGAACAGACTGAAGAGAAGAAATCTGTTTTGCTTTTCATGCTAACTTCTGATCTGAAACCTTGCAGCACAGATGGAAGACCTTCTATTCTACAGACAGAAGAACTGAAAAATAACTTGCAAAATGACTGTGATTGTTCCCTAAATCACAAGCCATTGCATTTTTTTGTAGTTTTTGATTGAAACAATCTTCAAAACCATGTTTTCTGACACAGTAACCGGCTGCTTTAACCAGACATGTTTTTCTTCAAGTGCTAAAAACAAAATTCTATTAAATGAATTTTGTTTTAGCAACAGAGTGACGGGATGATTTGACAATATCGTCCAACCATACTACAATGAACACCTCACCTTAAAAGTTTTAAACAGAGAAACAGAGAAGCATCCACAGCTGAGTCTGTAGCTCCGGGCTACAAAACACAGCCAGGCAAACACATTATTTGTGCGAGGGATCAGTAAAGTTTGCTCTTCTGTGGCGTGTATTTCACTGGTTTGAGTTTTGGAATGTTAAGAGCAGCTTTCAGCCTGTGTCTGACCTTGATTACTCACGTTGTTTTCAGTGGCACAAAGAACCAACAGCTGGAATAATATTTAATGTGTGAATAGATTTTTTTTTTTTTTTTTTGCAAGATTCCTTTGCAACAGAACAGTCCCTTTTTTCTGATTTAATCAGACTTATCCAAACAGGTTGCAAAATCATGTGCTCCTGATGAAATGAAATAGTAGAATTTCTTGGCTTTTGAGGTTTGTTTCCACTTCTCTGTTTCAAATCTGAAACAGTCACGAATGTTTGTGAGTCATCAACATAATGCCACCCTGAAATGGGCACTGGCCCCACGGGATGTCGTCTTCTTCTTCTTTGGTTTCTCTGTTCCCTTTCCATCTGATCGTCTCTGTTGCACGAGCTTTGATCTCAGTTCTTATTTAGAAAATGTAATCAAGCTTCTTACCCATTGTGTTCAAAGACACATTTGTTCTGTGTTTCTGTCCTCTTAATGAAGCCCTTTGGTGAAGAGGTGAAAGTGTATGCTCTCTCCAGAGGTTCTGCATGGGGGGGGGGGGGGGGGGGGGGGGGAGAAAACAGCAAAAACCCCTCAAAGGCCATGGCCTGGGGGAAAGGTCCGTTGGAAAACAAGAAGAGGGAAAAACAAAACCAAAAAAAA
>JBBMJY010000005.1:3867777-3923293 GCA_037833715.1 Toxotes lorentzi
GGGGGGGGGTTGTCGGGAAGAAGAGGGTTGGGGGGAAAAATTCATTTTTGCCGGAGGGTCTGGGTTAACATTTTCACCCTGTCTCACCCCCCCCCCCCCCCCCCCTTTTTTTTTTTTTTTTTGGTTCCTGAGCTCTTTTGCTGCTAACCTCTGACCTTTTTCCCCCCCTCATTTTAACACTTGGACTGTTTTCTAACTGCTGTAAGAACCTTTTCTGCTGTGCAACTGGCAGAAAACAGACAGATTATACGTAGTTTCAGGAGTGTGATTAGCATCTTCATTCTTTCGGTTTGGATATAATGTTTATCTCTGAGATTAGCAGATGCAGAAAGATCACCAAGAAGGCAAAGAAAACGGGTGATTAGAAGAACAGAGAATTGTCAAACAAATCCCAGGTTTTACTAAACTTATTTGGAAGAGAAAATTTAGGTAAATGTTAAAATTATTAACTCTACTCTCCACTGAAAATGTCTTGACCAACTTGACCAAGCTGCTTTGGCAGAAGGCAAACAGTAACTGCAGTCCATCGCTATTGTGTGTTTACATTTTTTCCCTTTAAGCTATTTTCTTTTTCAAAGGTGAAATTATGTGATTGTAGCGTGTGTGAAATTCCTTGCTGTCATTGTTTAGGAGATCAGTAACTGCAGTGATTCAACACAGATAGTGACACAATGAATTAGAAGTAAGTATTTCCCTGCAATGATCAATAAAAGGTCACTAAGAAACCTACATTTTGTCTCCTCTCTTCTCGGTACAGGCCCAGAGACACATCACCGACCTTTACGAGGACCTCAGAGATGGACACAACCTCATCTCCCTGCTGGAGGTGCTCTCTGGAGAAACACTGGTGAGCTTTAGTGACCTTTGACCTTCAGATATTAGGATATCCGCTTCTGCCGTAACCCCCTGTCCGGTCCAAACCTTTCTTATTCTCCCTGCTCTCCTGTCCTACTGATTTTATTTGCTGTCATATTTGTTCTTCTGTCCAGTCAATCCATTGTAACATGAACTGTCCTAAATGTTTATCTGGTGGGCTTCCTGTCTCCACTCTTGCATGTGGTGAATCTGATTCTCCAGAGATTTTTGGACATTTCAGTCCATGCTGAGGTTACGCGCACTCTTTTTTACTTTACTTACCTTAGCACTGGTCTTTTGGGAACACACCTTCTGGTGATGTAGCCTTAAAACACTAATTTTCATTCTTTGCTTCCATCTCGTAACCTTTCTGCACTGACTTGTTTGACCCCTGGTTTTTCCTTTATCTAATTCCTGTTTGCTGACCTTTGCCCTGACCTTTCCCCCTTTGCCTCTGCCTTCTTCTCTTGCGATGCTCTTGCTGTGGTAGCCGAGGGAACGTGACGTTGTGAGGAACGTGCGGTTGGTGAGTGGCGCCTGGACTGTGGCTGGCCGCCTCCTCGGGCGTGGCATGTGTCACCACCCCAGGTGGCTGCTGGGTTATGCATGATGACAGTCACACTCCCTGTATATTGTCCCTTTTTATGTCAAACATCGTCCTCTTCCATTTTATCAGTGAGCTAGCAGAAAGGCTAAACTTCTCAGACGTCATGTTCTTGGTGTTAGTGGGTGTAAGTAGTGGTATTGCTTACAGATGCATGTAGATTCTACTGTTATTGTTCACTTTAGAAACACTTTCTGGTCGTGCTTTTTCATATGTGAAGTGTAGCTTCAGTGTAGATTCATTTGACAAGTAAATTTTATGATTGAAATTTTAGAAGTAGGAAAGAGAAAATTACTTAACAAACATGTTATAGCTCTAAATTCCTGCGTAGCTAAAGGACCATACTGTACATCCACATCAGACTTCAGAGTCGTCTGCAAAACTGTTAAAGGCAGCAAATGACATTGTTTATCACTTGGGTTTGATTTACTGACAACATATATGCAGTAGTTTATGAATGTGGTGCTAGTATTCTTGAGTGTGCAACCAAGAAATTCTTTGCCAAATAGTCCTCGTATCTGTGGTGAATCCAGAACGGTCGTCCCATATGACACCCATCCACCATCAACAGCTGATTTGGAGGTTTGGTAACCAAAGACAGCAGCAAGATTCATACGGAGTCCGAAATTTAGGATCAAATTCTCACAGTGTGACTGCTACTACAACCCACGTCTGCAAACCAGCTAGTCAGAATATGGCATGAAATAACACTGAATACACCAGCCAATTTTGTAAGTGCTATTTTTCCATCCACTTTTCCCTAGTCTTCCCTAATCTTTAAAGTTACGGCAGTAATTAATATTCCACATGAATGAATGTACAAAGCCACCGGTATGGTCCTTTTTAAATCTGTCAGATGGAGTTATCTAGGGTCAAACAAGAGTTGCAAGTATTGGGTTCTCTCATTGGATTGAAAGCAAAAGAGCCAAAATTTCATCGCTGCAAGCTGATATGTTGACTAATTCTGGAGCAAAGCTTGACACTGGCTGAAAGCTTAATATGTGGAGCACCAATGCATGTCATGGCCATCACTCCTGGGGTAACTCTGTACAGCCTCAGAGACTGTAGATGCTTATGGAATCCGCTCGATTGGATGGTGTTACTGATTAAATCTAAGACACTATGTGATGTGAACGATGTTCCGTAAGGTGCAGGAAAAAAACGTTGTGCGTAGGTCTCAGAGAGGATGATTGAGACAATTGGCAGAATCACAGTGATCGTTTGTCATTCATCACCATGCTTTCACCTGCAGACATCCTGGCTGGATCTCCAATGCATTTCAGGGTCATGTAGGATCAGATCTGGTGAAGGTCTGGCCAGACGCTTTCATCACAACCACGCAGAATTTGAATCACGCTTCAAATTTGCTGTCTGTTAATTTGAGTTTCAAAGGCCATGACTGTAAAGCTTTATGTACAGTAGAATAGATCTTTGTTTTAAACACAAAAGGTGTTGCCGGACACTGAAACACTCGTTCCTCAGTCATGGGACCTTGCTGTTTGTTGAAACCTCATGCGTTCTCTCCTCCTGATGTCTGGCGTCATCTCGTCTCTTGCAGCCGCGGGAGAAAGGCCGGATGCGCTTCCATAAGCTGCAGAATGTGCAGATCGCTCTGGACTTTCTCAAACACAGACAGGTCGGTGAAGCAAAACAAGCTTTTTAATGCATATTTATATGAAGGATGCATTTGATGTTGGTTCCTCTGTTTTCATCCATGTTGAGTTTTGTTTTATTCAGAAATGTGAATAATAAGTGCAAATAAACTTACGAACTGGATCCTGAATTATTTTACTGGTTCCCACTTCCACTTTCAGGTCAAACTGGTCAACATCAGGAACGATGACATTGCAGATGGAAACCCCAAGCTGACACTGGGCCTGATATGGACCATCATCCTTCACTTCCAGGTAATACAGGATACTTTTGCTGCAAATTACTGTAATTATGGCAGTGAACTCAAAGGAGCTTTGAAAGAAATGATTGGACACGAAAACTCAGCAAGTCATTCTTTAAATTGCATTTACTTACATATTGCATGTATTAAAAGTGAACCAGCTCTGTTGGGAAAAGCTGCGTTACATTTCCTGAGCTACAAGTGGTGTTTATCTTTCAAACTGCACTTTGGCACTTACTTGTATAAGAGGACATTCATCCATTGTATGACCAAGATGCATTTTGTACAGTTTACTTTCATTACATTGTGATTAGTTTGCTTCCGCAGCACGGGACGGAAAATCAAAGTGCTGTTCGCTGCTTGAGGTTGAATCATCAGCTTCAGTTTAGCCTGATGTTGACACAGCAGTTACAGTACAGTGGAGTCCAGCAGCCAATCATTTCCAAATGGGCTCTATTGGACATTTGGCAGCACTTACACGCAGCTCTTGTACACAACTACCAGCACTTTTAGAGTCTGTGACTGCACAAAGACTAAACACTGAAAAAAAGCCATTCATTCATTTTTTTAAGAAGGATTTTCATTCCAATAAATTTCAGATTTCCTTCTCTACTCTTTTCTGTGGTCCTGTGACACTCTGTAGGTTGACGTTAAAGCTAAATGCAGGGGTTTCAGTCAAACAGTCCTCATTCTCAAACATAAACAGCATCAAATTGCTTGTACCACCTATGGCAGCACAGGCCACATGGGAGGAAAGTATTCGTCAGTGGGCAGATGTGTTCCTGATGGGGCAGAGTCATGTTTGGATATCTGTTTAACAGATGGTTTGGTAGGTTTTGGGGAAAAAAGGAGTGGGAGCAGATCAAGATTCTTTGATGCTATAATGGCTCAGATGGTTATGTTGGGATGCGGATGTGGGATCCTTTTCCTCGTCCCTCAGTGTGACTCAGTGATTCCCATGAGAAAGCATGCAGGAGACGTGGGCATGACAACTCAGGACGCGAAAACTTCGAACAAGTCAGGCTCGGGAGAAAGTGTTCCCCAGTTTTTGGAATATTCGCCGTCGTCTGATAAGCAACTGAGCATAATTATAAATATTATTTAAGATGGTCAATTTGTCTTTGCTGTACAAGTGATAAAACATGTAGATCCACTTAGTCATCAGGCTGCAATCATTTCCTCCAAATAGGAGGAGGCATCACAAACAATGGCGAATTTCCTCTGAGATTCCCCCAGGTGCAGTTCACAGTTACTAATACACAGGTGCCTGGTTTAAATAATGGGCTGCTTCGTGACAGAGAGGCAGCTGAAAATCTGTCAATTCTTTTTTTTTAAAAAGAGGCGGAGGTCCTGTTTCCATTCGAGTTTCTGAGTCACTTTGTGCCCACGTCCACACCGGGGTTTCCCTTCTGGATGGAAAATAGCAGAAGGAAGAAATGTCTACTTTTTTCCCTCCCCCACCCTTTCCTGCAAAAAAAAAAGAGACTTTAAGTGAAATTAGTAGTTCTGCTATGACTCATCATCATACCCAGAAACACTGAAAATAGTGTGGAGCTGTCATAAAGCTCCACTTGTTCCAGTAAGAGAAATTTATCAGGACTGGAAGTACAATGTTCACTTAATGCATCAGCAGCAGCTGATAACCTAGTTTTACACAGACCCAAATATTCAAACAGAAGATTCAGATATTTCTTTTGAACAGACTGGACCTTTGTAGTAGCTGGAGATTTCTGCACTAAGCCAAGTCAAATAGTCAAGCTTAAAAAAAGAATCGTACAAAGTTAACTTTCAAAAGGTTTCCTGTGATTGTTGCGACTTTTGTCGCAACAATCACGTGTGCCTGGTTTTGTAGAGAGACCTGCCCTTCTGCTTCATCAAGTCGACTAAAACACTAACACTAAAGCCTTCTCTTAAATACCGTTTGTACATCTGATTATAGATATGGCACAGACGCCAACTGCTGGGTGATGGATTAACGCAAATGAGACTCAGGGAGAAGTTACTTTAACAGCATCTGTATTGATTAAATCTGCACTTTATTTTGTAGTCTGTCATCTTTCATTTAAAAAAAAAAGAATTCTATATATTGCAGAGGGATTTTTAGTACTGTGTCCTTGTGACTCATAGCTCAGCCTTGCAGCTCTTTAAAAAATAGGAATTTGCCAGTGGAGGTTTTGTTACACAGTCCAACATTCATTTACAGCAGCAGAAGAGTATTTATTGAGATATGCAGTATAACTTTGTTCATCAGTGACTCAGAGACAGTTTCACTGTCATGATTTCTGTTTTTGGTCGCTCAGAGTCACAAAACGTTTGTGTTTCTCTCCAAAACACTGAGAGTTTAATGGATTTCATGTTCCCTCCGAGTAAAAGTGGTGGTTGTTATTTGAGGTTCAAAACGTGAGTCATCTCAAGTCTGGAAGAAATCAACAGGCACAGCTGGAAAAAGTTTTTCTTCTGCCCTTCAACACTTCATATTCAATATATCAAAGACACTGTCTATGGTAACTTTATATGTGATCTCTGGGAAGAATTATGCTTTGTTGTTGCTTTGTTTGTTGGTTGTTTAATTTTGCCACCTATTCTAATATCATCTCCTTACCACTGGTTTAAATCTTTACTGTCTTCTTAATCTGGATATTAAATCACTGACTGCTTGCACCATCTTCTCCTCCAGATCTCAGACATTCAGGTGAACGGTCAGTCGGACGACATGACGGCCAAAGAGAAGCTGCTGCTGTGGTCTCAGAGGATGGTGGAGGGATACCAGGGCCTGCGCTGTGACAACTTCACCACCAGCTGGAGGGATGGAAAGCTCTTCAACGCCATCATTCACAAACACAGGTGAGGTGCAGTCAGTCAGGTCGTCGTAGATCAAGGTTAAAGAATGCCCTGCAAGGTACAGGTGTTTGAGTCCCGCTGTGGATAAAAATGGTAAACTGGAAAAACATGACGAGACTAAAAATTGAAATTCGATCTGAAGGAATAAATTCCAAGAATGAGATGATGGTGTTAAAAATGTGGTTAAAGACACTTATATAAGAACAGTGGTGAAAGGGTGTCATGGAGAACTGGTGCAGCGAAGAATTTTTCAAAACTCACAGAAATATTTTCTGGTTAGAGAAGCCTGCCCGGACCTGGAATCTTGTAACACCGCAGGAAATGAATTTTACAAACAGTTAAAAAGGTCTTCTCTGTGACTTTCTGCATATATTATGTTGCTGTGTCTCCCTTATTTATTGCAGCAGGTTCTGCAGCAGGAATGCAGAATTCATATTTGCGTTTTTACGGTTTGACTTGTCCGGACAAAATGTGGATCGTTTTTTTTGTAAATGAGACACTGAAATAAATGTCAGGCTTAAATTCCTTAGATCACTCGTTATCTTCAGTTCATTCATTGACACTTGGATGGTTTCTGGTCAAAATTCTTTCTGGTAATACTTTATTTTAATCTCGTCCCCAGTTAAGCATTTATAAACGGAAAATTAATAATTAATAAAATAATTAATTAAAATATTATAAAATAAAGTGTTGTTGTATAAAATGCATTTGTCAACAAGTAGAACTTTTTCTGTGAAGTATATGGAACAGTTCTGAACCCATCAGTGACTTGTACATGTGTAGAAACAGCCAGTACATGTTTTATAACACACGTTACTGATTAGCACATTAAATATAATTACAGTGCTGTTCAACCATGTTCTCCATCATTCTAACTGTTTACACACCAGTTGTGGAGGCTTCTTGGGAGAAGTTGAAAGTGTTGACAGACACATGAATAAAAACTTAACTGTGTTACCGTCCTTCTTACGACACACCCTACGTTGCAGGTTTAAATGAGGCTCTAAAAAGCAGCTTTGAATCATGTTGGTGTCAGTGGTTTTTAATGGTGGTTTAAATGGTTTTCACTGCAGGAAAATGGACTCTAAGTGTCAATAGAAGCTTTGCAAACATCTCTGCTTTTTCACAGTCCATCTGGACGCTCAGTATGTTCAACAATGCTGTGGCATCAAAACAGAGAATGACAGTATTAGTTAATTTCTCCATATTTGGGTAAAAGTATGTTTGGAACATATTGATGCATACAGACTGCAGTGGTTTGAAATGTTTCTGTAGAGGCTTCAATACCTTTAAACTCTAAACTTTAACACACCACGCCACCTTCTCCTTCTCGTCTTCAGGAGGTGACCGTTTCGTTCTCTAACCATATATTTTGGGTGGAGTGCCACTTTTAAGTCTTTGTGTTTGCACAGACAAACAAGCACTGCAGGATCGTTCACCACAGGACACAAAAAGAACATTTAGAGCTGGAGCTGGCATCATTCCGTGTGAAAACAGCCCCGGAGGTATGCTCACTGGAGGCTCAGCAGGTTGTAGCAAAACACAGGTACGCTAACCGCTCTGCCATAGATTCTTTCTTGGTGGAGGAAGAGCAGGACGCAAAGAGCTGCAGAGCTGCAGAGAGGACTCTCAGTGATTTGGTCAAACAGACATTTGGCTGAAAACGGACAATAAGAGGAGGACTTTAATACAAGCAGGAATTACTTCTGGATACGAGCAAGGATGAAATCGTTCTTAATAATCCTGTAGATTCAAATTATTTTTCTGACTTCAGCTTTTGCGAAATAAAACCTTTAGTGCGTTTGACGTGACCATTACTACGATGATAAAACTGAAGAGGAAGTTCCACTCAAAGAGGCGTCTTAACAGTGCCTCCAGCAGCACAGCAGGCTCCGTCAGCGACCTGGAGGACAGGGTGGTCATGCTGTGTGAGGAGGTCCCTGCCGAAAAGTCCTTCGACTCTGGCCGAGGGTGCCACAGCCCCGGGGCCCGCTCCAGTCGGGGGTCTCACAGCGAGGAGCACGAATCAGGATCTGAGCCTCACATCATCCACCTGAGCAGGGACAGGCTGTCCTACAGACAGGCCTGCTATGTGGAGAGAGAGCCAATCTGGGCACACAAAGAGTACTACGCCCAGCGAGTGGTGCAAGTGTATGAATTCCTGAAATTTGATGTTTTACAAAAGCTTTCTTAACTGTGCAGTATTTACTTTATATTCTGCGTCCTCAGAGTAATCTCTGTGCTATTTCTGGGCATGAGATGCACTTTTATCTCCCAAGAGTCATTAGATGCTCTGTGCTTGTGCCTACATGTTATTAGACTGCAGTTATCTTTCTGGCAAAGTGCACTCAAAGGCAAAGTGTCTGTCTTGTGTATAAAAAGATCCTGGAATTTTAGCCTCTCCAGTAGTGTGGATTCTTGTTTTTGCTTGCCCTTTCTGGTATCAGGAAAGACTTAGTTTTCATGACCAACCTGCCTCCAGCAACATAAAGCATGAGATTCGTAACATTCATTCATTTTTTTTTTTATCTGCCAGCCGTCAATATGGAATTACGGCTGGCAGTTTTCAACTGTCAGATCTGATTTAAGGCCATCCTTAATCTGACTTTTATCTGAAAGTGACAGCAGTAACAGTGTAATGACCAATTTCCATTCGCTGTTCCCTGTGGCTGATTTCTGTCTGCAGGCCCACTCTGATTGACATGAGTCAAGTGTACCGACAGAGCAACCAGGAGAATCTGGAACAGGCCTTCAGCGTGGCAGAGAGAGACCTGGGCGTCACCAGACTGCTGGACCCCGAGGGTGAGAGGAGTCATCTTTTATAATTTAGGGACTATTTGACAGTAGTCAGAAAAACCTACATTATAGTTTTGGCCACTGAAAAACACATCGGAGTTGAGGGTGAAAGCACCACAATTTCAGTGCGCAGATCTATATATTAGCAAAGCAGATGACAAAGAAACTCCTACGGGTTATTCCACTTTGATATCTATCTGCTCCAATGCATCATTACCCCAATTTCCAGATAGCCCTGACGTCATCATTTTTAAAAAATCCCTTTTTCTCTCTCTCTCTCTCTCTCTCTACAGATGTGGATGTCCCCCATCCAGATGAGAAATCCATCATCACATATGTCTCCTCTCTGTACGACGTCATGCCCAGGGTACCAGACATCCAGGATGGTGTTAAAGCCAACGTGAGTCCTCCTCTTCCACATCTTCAAACCATCTTTCCCCTAAATCATTATAAAAAAATATTAAACTTGAACATTTGACTGTATCTGTGCTTCAGGAGCTGGAGCTGCGTTGGCAGGAGTATTATGAGCTAGTCACCATGCTGCTGCAGTGGATCAGACACCACATCCTCGTCTTCGAGGAAAGGAAGTTCCCCACCAGCTACGAGGAGATCGAGGTGAGTGGATCTGGGTTGTTTTATAAACTAACAGCAGAGGAACAGTGACGATGAAGCTGATGATGAACTCATTCGTCCCTTTTCTGATCTGCAGGTTCTTTGGCGTCAGTTTCTGAAATTCAAGGAAACAGAACTCCCTGCAAAGGAGGCTGACAAGAACCGATCCAAACACATCTTCAAGTCTTTTGAGGTGAGTTCTCTCATCATAGCTTGAATAAATCTGTTGATAGTTGACCTTTAACACAAGCACAATGTAGACCTTTTACGTAACTATTCGGATTTGAACATCTAATATATATGAATCACTCCATTTGGTTCTTGTCCTTCCTGTCACTGTGGTCCGTTTCAAAAAGAATGCCTTGTCCTGAGATTAATCCATGAGTAATACGAGACAGAATTTACAGCTCAAACCTGTAAAATAAGTTGTCCTCCTGCCTTCAAAGCAGTCTGCCATAAATCCCTTAAAACCTTATGTCCCAACTCATCACAAGGGTCTAACAATCATACTCCACTTGTTTTTCTCGTTTGAGACTACTGAAACCCCCTTGTTTAACTGCAGTTAACTGTGTGGTTCTTATTTTGCAGGGTGCAGTCCAGGCAGGTCATGTCAAAGTGCCACCAGGTTACCATCCCCTTGATGTGGAGAAGGAATGGGGTCGTCTGCACGTCGCCATACTGGAGAGAGAGCGTCTCCTCCGGACAGAATTTGAGAGGTAAGGTAACCAAACCTCATCACATGCTCTGTGTTACCAAAGCAAACTCTATTACTGTGTGACCATGAGGATGACTCATTTCCTAATGATAAAGCCCACTTTGGTAATGAAATGTAACTGAGTTGGCTTTTTGTGGGTTGGGAAGTAAGTCATATAAGGGCAAACACATGACAACTGTGCCATCGCCACAGCAACAGCCACACAATAATTTGATAGTTGCTCAAAAACTCGTTCTATAATCACAAGGTTGGTAGGGCGTAGCTATTGCTTCTGGTTCTTACAGCACTTGAGAAAGTGTTGTGGAGGGTTTTTAAAAAATATCATCTCTGCCTTAGTGGACAGACAGACAGCTCCATCATGGCCTTCATGCATCAAGGATACGAGTTAAAGTATTTATTCCGGCAGAAGACGGAGTGAGCGCTTTAATTTTGTCATTTAACATTTTTAGTCTGCTAGTTCATTTTCACTTATTTGTAATGAGATGGGTTTTTATTTAGTTAATTCATCATCAAGAAAGTACCCAGGAGGATAATTTGACTGTTGTGTATTTTACTTTGTTTAAAGTGATTTCTGACCTTTGACCTCCCCCTCTCCAACCACAGGCTGGAGCGACTCCAGAGGGTCGTCAGTAAGGTCCAGATGGAGTCGGGGGTGTGTGAGGAGCAGCTCAACCAGGTGGAAACTCTGCTGCAGACGGTGAGACACAAACCTTTGTGAGAGACCAGAAATCATCGTGGCACAGCAGTGCTGTAATCTCTTTGTCTGCGTGTTGCAGGATGTGAGGATGCTGAGCTCAGGGAAACCAGCTCAGCACACAGCAGAGATGGAGGCAGATCTGGAAAAAGCAGAAGGAATGATTCGCCTCCTCTTCAATGACGTTCAGCTGCTCAAAGATGGACGCCACCTCCAAGCTGAGCAGATGTATCGCAGGTGCAAAAGAAATTCATCATCAGTTGTCTTTTTCTTTGATAAATTGTTAATTGAGTAAATTCGAGTCGAGGTAGGAACACTTGTCTTTAATCTCATACTGATTCTGCCTCTAGAGTTTATCGCCTCCATGAGCGGCTGGTGAACCTCCGCAGTGAGTACAACCTGCGCCTCAAGTCAGGCGTGACCACCACGCAGATCCCCATGACACAGATCCACACCGCCCAGGTCCTACAACAAGCCCCCATGAGGGTGCGGCCCGAGCTGGATGAAGTCACCCTGCGCTACATCCAAGATCTGCTGGGCTGGGTGGAGGAGAACCAGCGCCGCGTGGATGATGGAGAGTGGGGATCCGACCTACCCGCTGTGGAGTCGCAGCTGGGCAGCCACCGTGGCCTGCACCAGTCTGTGGAGGAGTTCCGCTCCAAGATCGAGAGGGCGAAGGCTGATGAGGTACGAACAGTCAACAGAAAACATGAAGAAATGTTTTAGGTTGAAGCAGAGACAGATTTATTTATTTTTATTAAATATCGCTTAACTGACCTATGACCTTGCCTCTCCTCTGCTCCAGAGTCAGGTCTCGCCTGCAAGTAAAGCTGCCTACCGCGACTACCTGGGAAAACTGGAGCTGCAGTATGGCAAGCTCCTGGTAAGTTACAACAGCTGCATCATTAATCTTTAAGCAACCTCATGGGGAAGGTGGAGAATATCTCTCTGTCCCTCAAAGTGTATCATAACTCGTGTCATCTGTGTCACCGCAGAACGCCTCTAAGGCCCGTCTGCGCTACCTGGACCAGCTTCACGCCTTCGTCACCGCGGCAACCAAAGAGCTGATGTGGCTGAATGAGAAAGAGGAGGAGGAGGTCAACTACGACTGGAGCGAACGAAACACCAACGTGGCAGCCAAGAAGGAAAACTACTCGGTAGAGTAACAGTGTGATGCTCTAACAAGTTTTAGCCACAGTGCTCTCACTGTGATAAATGACAGTGATATGACTCTGGTTTATACTATAACAGCTGTATGTTGTTGTTGTTGTGAGCAGGGTTTGATGAGAGAGCTGGAGCTCAGGGAGAAGAAGGTGAACGGGGTCCAGGCCACAGGAGACAAACTGCTGAGAGACGGACACCCTGCCAGGAAGACTGTCGAGGTAGAACTCACATCACTGCTACATACTACATACACCACATTACATTTTAGAAATCCTAATTCAAACAAATGTGACTGCATTATTTTTAGGATACATTATTTGACCTTCTCATCAGTAGTCTGTCCCTCCCTCTGCCCTCCGTCCTCAGGCCTTTACTGCAGCTCTTCAGACTCAGTGGAGTTGGATCCTCCAGCTCTGCTGCTGCATCGAAACCCACCTGAAAGAAAACACTGCCTACTTCCAGGTATGTTTACTGACTTACACTGCAAGACTTCATTACTTAAAAACTGTCCGTGCTCATTTGATATGGTCACTGGATCCATAAAGAGTTTATCAAATAACAATTCGTATTCTTTGCTCATCTGTCCATCAGGAAATCTGTTGACCTTTTTGTTTTACCATTGCTGTCTGTATTTGTTACGCAAGTTCCGAACTCTGAAACAGCACAGAAGTTGAATTTCTCTTTCTACATCTTCCCTCGTCCAGTTTTTCTCTGACGTGAAGGAGGCAGAGGAGAGGATCAAAAAGATGCAAGACACAATGAAGAGGAAGTACACATGCGACCGCTCCATCACAGTCACACGGCTGGAAGACCTACTGCAGGACGCAGCTGTAGGTTTATTCATCAGCGTGTTGTTTACTTTGCACACATCAGGATATTTTGAGTACATTTTACATGTATTTTGTTAACTGGAAAACGCTGTAAAAAGTGTTATTCTGTTCTGAACAGGATGAGAAAGAGCAACTGACTGAGTTCAAAACTCACCTGGAAGGTCTGAAGCGGAGAGCCAAGACCATCGTCCAGCTGAAACCACGTAACCCTGCAACTCCATTAAAGGGCAAACTGCCCATCCAGGCTGTTTGTGACTTCAAACAGATGGAGGTAAGCAATAGACACAGGTGGATACGAACAGGATAACCACTCCTGAATACTGTTCCCCGATTTTCCATTTTATTATGAACACACATAAATTACAGGACTATGCAGTATGAAGTCCATTCCATTGACAAGCTAGATGTGAGCATCTGTGTTTATCTTCCTCCAGATCACAGTCCACAGAGGAGATGAATGTGCTCTGTTGAACAACTCGCAGCCTTACAAGTGGAGGGTGCTGAATGATCAGGGCAGCGAGGCATCTGTACCATCCATCTGCTTCCTGGTTCCACCCACCAATAAGGATGCTGTGAACAGCGTTGCTGGGTGAGTTTAGAGGCCACTCAGGGTGTCCTAGGTTTGTCAGGAACTAAATTCACACTGAACACGAGTGCTAATCTCTGCTTCACCCTCCTCAGACTGGATGGAAACCTCCAGAGGCTGCAGACGATGTGGCACACGATGTTTGTGGACATGAAGAGTCTGTTGTCCTGGCAGTACCTGATGAGAGACATCCACATCATCAACACCTGGAGCATCACCATGGTAACAACACAGGACACAGTGTAGCTAATATGCTGAACGGTGCCTTTAAGTTTTTCTGTAAAATCCCTAAAGTTGTAACTGATGACAAGAGGGAAAGAAAATGAAATGAAATGAAATGAAAGCCAGCAGCCTGTTGTACCAGTTAAACTGGGTTCAGGTGAAGACTAGTTTAAGTGTTTCACCACATGGGGTCACTGCTGTTGTCTGTATATGTTACATCTAATTAGATGTATTTCTGCTTAATACGTTTGAGAACAGCTTCCAAATTAACACTGATGGTGGATAAAGTTCATGTATGTTCTGACGAGTGATTACATTCATCTTATCTGGTTTATTCTCTTCTCCTGCAGTTGAATAATTTAGTCACTAATGACTTTGGCTTTTTAAAGAAGAGCAATATATTTTTTGATTTCAGCTGGCTATTTGCTACAGTTCTTAAGACTAACTTTATATTAGTTAATATACTGTAAATCATTCATCTAAAGGCACAGCTGTGTGTTGAGCTGGTGTTTTCATAATGTTTAATATTCATCTTCTTGTTCCTCTTCATCTGCACCCCTGCAGTTTAAGACCTTGAGGGTGGAGGAGTACCGGCTGGCTTTGAGGAATCTAGAGCAGCACTACCAGGACTTCCTGAGAGACAGCCAGGACTCCCAGATGTTCGGGGCTGAGGATCGAATGCAAGTGGAGTCCAACTACAACAAAGCCAACCAGCACTACAACACAATGGTCAGCTCTGCAGAGCAAGGTGTGTACTGCTTGGTTTTATTCTTTTATCATCATGGTCATAGGGTCTGACATTAATCATAAGACACATTTATTTTATTTATTTATTTTATTTAAGTTGGATCAAACATTTTCTCACTGAATCATTTGTCAGACGTTTGTGTTGACGTTCAGTCATGGTCATTTGTTTTTTAAGTTGACTGTTGGATTCATGTTACAGGCTATGTGCCGCCGCAGGCAGGTAAGGTGCTGCAGTTACAGTGGCAGATGTGTAACAGGAGCTTTTGATTGACTGGCTGTGTGCGCACTGAGGGCTGCTTATTCATTAACTAAATCAGCTTCATCATCCTGACTGATTTTGATTTTCCTCCTTACTTCACTTGTTGTTGCATTCTTGTCTCTGTGCATGGGTTTCATGGCAGCTGATTTACAATCTCGATCAGAGAATGATTGAATCAGTTAACTGATAAACCACTATAACAGGTAATCAACATGGCTTCTGCAGTTTATTTCTTCCAAATTATTTTAAGTGCTCAAGAGAAACTTTAAATTAACACTGCACCAAAATACAAATGATTCTGTAAAAATGTCACTATTAATTAAGATCCTGTAACTAATTCTGTATCCTTTAGGATTATGCCTTGTTTTCATAGTTGTTTGATTGTTTGATATTACAAAGTGTATCTCACATGCAATGCAAAATCTGACTTGAACTAACAACCAGCTTATGTGTACAGAATCTGTGTTCTTTGCAAACAGATTATTGTGTATTGTGTATGTGTATGTGTAATATATCTACATGATTTTGGTTCCACCAGGAGAGCAAGACGAGTCAGTGTGCAAGACTTACCTGACAAAGATCAAGGACCTTCGCCTGAGGCTGGAGGGATGCGAGAATCGAACAGTGACGCGTCTTCGTCAGCCTGTGGACAAGGAGCCTGTGAAGGCCTGCGCCCTGAAGACTGCAGAGCAAATGGTAACGTCATGGAGAATAGAACCTGTGATACAGAAACATAAACACTAAATCAGGTGCAGAAGGAAAGGGAATAATCTAAATATTAACATGCAGCAGGATATTTTTTGAGGCTGATTAACACAGTTTGGTTTTAATGTAGACTAATTGATAATATATGCCTGTTATTGGCTGAAATATTAGCAAATAATAACAAATAATCTGTTCACTAAATAATTTTCTGTGTTCTCCATTGCAGAAAGTCCAGTCTGAGTTGGAGGGCTTGAAGAAAGACTTGAACTCTATTGCCGAGAAGACAGAGGAGGTTCTGGCATCTCCTCAACAGTCCAGCTCCGCCCCAGTGCTGCGCTCTGAGCTGGACGTCACACTGAAGAAGATGGACCACGTCTACGGCCTCTCCTCAGTCTACCTGGACAAGTGAGGCTCTGTGACCCTCTGAGCGTTTCCTGTTGAGTTTACAGCTGTAACTGTGTTTTTAATACAATGTGAACCTCTTGCTTTCAGGCTGAAGACCATTGACGTTGTGATCAGAAACACTAAAGATGCAGAGGACACACTGAAGCACTATGAGACTCGTCTGCGTGATGTCAGTAATGTGCCAGCTAAGGAGAAGGAGGTGGAGGACCATCGCAGTCAGCTGAAGGTATTTGCTCAGTTCATTCATATCTACAATCACTGTAAATATTTTATTTACTATTTGCTATGAATGAACCTGAGCCTGAGCCATGCTTGTTCCCATACAGGAATGCACTGTTTTTATAGTAAGGTGGACACTTTGTTCTTTTGTCTGACAGTCGATGCGTGCTGAGGCAGAGGCCGATCAGGTGGTGTTTGACCGCCTGCAGGACGAGCTCAAGAGGGCGACAACTATCAACGACAAGATGACGAGGATCCACAGCGAGCGTGATGCTGAGCTGGAGCATTACCGTCAGCTGGTCGGCAGCCTCCTGGAGCGCTGGCAGGCTGTGTTTGCTCAGATCGACCTGAGACTGCGGGAGCTCGACCTCCTTGGGCGCCACATGAATTCCTATCATGAAAGCTACGAGTGGCTCATCCGCTGGCTCGGAGAGGCGAGACAGAGGCAGGAAAAGATTCAAGCTGTGCCAATCGGTGACAGCAAGGCCCTCAAGGAGCAACTGGCAGAGGAGAAGGTATTGTAAAGAAAAAAGAACAGGCGGTGTGGGGCAAGGGAAGAAGTCATTAAGCCCTCTGGTGGTCATACTGATTGCACAGATTTAGAAAGAATGCACCGAATCCTCTTTACTCTAAGTACTCACTGGCTGTTATGAATTTGAGTTAATGTGTTTAGAATAATGAAAACAAGACTTGCAGCTGTTGCTTTTCCTTTTTTGTAGGAAAGAATTATTGAACTATGCTGTAAAAATGTAAAAAGATACTCTGATAAGAATAATCAACCAGTCAGACTTTTGTACAGCACTTTTCATACAAACTTAATGTAACACAATGCGCTGATTAAATATAGTCTTTCTCAATATTCATTTATATTTTCAGAAACTCCTGGAAGAGATCGAGAAAAATAAGGACGAGATTGAAAATTGCCATAAAAATGCGAAAGCTTACATTGATTCAGTTAAGGTTTGTACTTATACTTTCAACTTTACAATAAAACACATTTATTTTGGGGGCTTGACTTCATTTTTTTTGTTGTTTTGTTGTTGTAGGATTATGAGTTCCAGATTTTGACCTACAAAGCCCTTCAAGATCCAATAGCATCTCCTCTAAAGAAACCCAAAATGGAGTGTGCATCTGATAACATCATCCAAGAGGTAGGTTTTACAAGCAGAACCGCAGCTGTGTCAGTGCTGATGCTGATTGTCATCTGCTCTTCTTAAAACTTAAATGTAGTTTGACATTTTGGGAAATGAGGTTGCTTTCTTGTTGAGTTAGATGAAATGACTGATACCACTCTCATGTCTTAAAAATGGAGCTGCCTAAATAGCATAGCATAAAGACTAGAAATAGAGGGAAAGTATTAGCACCATATTCAGTTTAGGTGCTGGAGCTTAGTGACTGACTGTGACCCTTTTGTCATTACTATGAAAAATACACATCTAATAATGGCTTTTTTTTTTCAGTATGTCACTCTGAGAACCCGCTACAGTGAGCTGATGACTCTCACCAGCCAGTACATTAAATTCATCATGGATACACAGCGCCGCCTGGAGGATGATGAGGTAATTACACACTCTGTAGACAGCAGCAGCAGCCGTCTCTTAAAAACCTGAAGCCTCACTAATGCAAACCGTGCCACCCCTGCCTTTTAACCGATTAATGTATGGGAAATCATGTCATTAAATACTAACAAAATGTTGGCACTCAAAAATGTCCAAATCTGTTGAGCGTGGTAGGAGAGCATACAGTGGTGAAGCAAACTGTTTCATCCTAGTATTGCAGCACATCACATCCCCACTACAATATATGTCTCTCATTCCCCTACGCTGTGCATTTAGTCAAATCATGTTACATAATCTGTACACATGACTCTGATTTGGCATCAGTTTCAAATTCAGTCACACCCTGTTAACTGCTCAGCTGCTTATCCAGAACTTTTAATTTGGTATTTGCCTCTTCATTTCCTCTTGAAATCACCCACACTTGTGATTTGAAGGTTTCAGTTTGGCTACCTTCCTACTCAGATATAATTTTTTATTTTTTTTTAATCTACCTCTACCGTTACTTTCCCCCCCCTTTTCTTCTTTTCTAACTTTCTATTGTGTTTGATCCTTTTGACCTGCTTGCCAGTGCTTTGTCATGATGAATATTAATCAAGCGCTTAAGAGATGAATTAACCCCAAAGCACCAGGTATTTAAAAAACGAAGACCCTCTCAGTTCATATCATTCCTCTCCACATCAAACCCATGTCTGTAGTGAAGGGAAGGTTCAGGATTTTTTTGGAAACCTTTGATAACTGAGCTCTTTTTCAGTTTATTAAGAAGAGTTAAGAATTCTTGTGCATTTTAACTCTGAGAACTTGGCATCTTGTTTTTTGATATAAATGTTTTAAAATTTAAATTAAATTTGCTATTTTATGTATTTCTGATTGAAAAATGTGACATAGAGGCACTACATTTTGTGAAGGGCTTGTTTGGATTTTTACTATAGTGTTTAAGGCTACAATTTAGGATTATTTCTATTAATGATTGATCTGCCCGTTTTCTTTTTATTGATGAATCTTTTAGTGTATGAAGCATTTAAAAAATATTTGAAATCTGAACTTTGCAGAGACAAAAATATATCTGAACATATGACAAAGCAAAGCAGTAAATTGTTATTTTTTCACAATTTTTGCTTGAAAAATAACTGGAATGATCAATCGATTAACAATAGTTGTTGGTTATTTTTCTGTCGATGGGCTAACTGTCTGACAAATCAAGGCTGGTGCAGGTTTACCAGAAACAATGATGACCTGAACCAGAGCTCAGTTAGAGATCAGTATCGTGGGTTTCAAAAATATTGAACCTTCCTAATAGGTATCAATCGCCTGTACTCAACACTATGCACTTACCATTCTTACTAAATGGTAGAACTCATTTCTTGGTGTTTGCTGTATCTGTTGTCAGAATCTGTGCTACTTGATCTTGGATTTATGTCTTGTCACCTACACTGAATCCAAGTTGATTTTGTGTTGTATGTTACATGAGATCATGCTGTGTTTGCTGCATCACTATGCTAATCTTCATAGTGAGGGTATTCTGGTATTTTGAATCCTAACTTTTTAATAACTGTGCTGTTTCTTAACTTCCTTGTACACTTTTCATATAGTTCCCACAGCGCTTAGTACTTTGCATGCTGATTGTTATTTATTCTGTTCCTGCTTCTTAATTACTTTACACACTGCTTTATTTTGAGTAAGACTGAGGAGAGACACAAATTAAACCCTAAATGTCTGGTGACTATCAGTATTAGATATGAAATACAGCAGCAGCAGCTACATACCTTTCACACCCTGAAAATATCAATACTAAGTTTGCAATTATTACATGCACACAATTTGCTGTTCTTTGTAACAAGTCCAGTTTGTGCAACACACATTGTGTAAAATGTGACAAGGCCTTATTGCATAATTGCCCTTTATCCGTATAGATTATTTGTCAATTAAAATACCTTGACTGCATGAAATCAAAGTACAGTGCCGTGCTGTGTTGTGAAGTAAAGTGTCATTCTGTGTGCCATACATTGATTAAACATGACAAGCATTTCCCAATACACTGTTTATCCCTAGTTAATAGATTTGTTGTAGTTAATAAACTGTAACATTAGCTGTAACATATTTTCATGTATTTACATTTTTATGTACCTACATGTTTTAGAACTACTTTTGTACTGAAGATTTATTTTATATTCTAACACCTCTAACATTCTCTCAATTCCCTTTACTCCCTCTGTACTTCTACTAATACAGAAAGCTTCTGAAAAACTCAAAGAAGAGGAGAGGAGAAGGATGGCAGAGATACAGGCTGAGTTAGATAAACAGAAACAGCTGGCTGAGGCTCACGCTAAATCTGTGGCCAAAGCAGAACAAGAGGCGCAGGAGCTGAAGCTGAAGATGAAGGAGGAGGCCAGCAAGAGGCAAGACGTTGCAGTGGATGCTGAGAAACAGAAGCAAAACATACAGCAAGAGCTGCATCAGCTGAAGAGTCTGTCTGAACAGGAGATCAAGTCCAAGAATCAGCAGCTAGAAGAGGCGCTAGTCAGTCGTAGGAAGATTGAGGAAGAAATCCACATTATTAGAGTCCAGTTAGAGACAACAATAACACAGAAGACCACAGCTGAAGTAGAGTTACAGAAGCTCAGAGACAAGGCTGCAGATGCTGAGAAGCTCAGGAAGACCGCTCAAGAGGAGGCAGAAAGGCTTCGCAAGCAGGTAACGGAAGAGACTCAGAAAAAGAAAAATGCTGAAGATGAGCTGAAGCGGAAGTCTGAAGCAGAAAAAGAAGCTGCCAAACAAAAGCAGAAAGCACTTGATGACCTGCAGAAATTCAAACTTCAAGCAGAGGAGGCAGAGAGGCGCATGAAACAGGCTGAGGAGGAGAAATTGAGGCAGATTAAGGTAGTAGAGGAGGTAGCACAGAAGACTGCTGCCACACAGTTGCAAACCGTGTCATTCAATGAAAAGGCAACAAAACTCGAGGAATCCCTTAAGAAAGAGCAGGGCACTGTCCTTCAGTTGCAGGAGGAAGCTGAACAACTCAGGAAACAACAGGAGGAAGCAAACAAAGCCAGGGAGCAAGCAGAGAAAGAGCTTGAAACATGGAGACAGAAAGCCAATGAGGCTCTCCGCTTGAGGCTAAAAGCTGAGGAGGAAGCCCAAAAGAAGAGCCAGGCTCAAGAGGAGGCAGAAAAGCAGAAGCTTGAGGCAGAGCGAGATGCCAAGAAAAGGGCTAAAGCTGAAGAAGCCGCACTGAAGCAGAAGGAGAATGCAGAGAATGAGTTGGAGAAACAGAGGAAATTTGCAGAACAAATAGCTCAGCAGAAGCTGTCTGCAGAACAAGAATGCATACGCTTAAAGGCTGACTTTGAACATGCTGAACAACAGAGGGGCCTGTTGGATAATGAGCTCCAGCGTCTGAAAAATGAGGTGAATGCTGCTGAAAACCAGAGGAAACAACTGGAAGATGAGCTGGCTAAAGTGAAAAGTGAAATGGACGCCCTGCTGCAGATGAAGATTCAAGCTGAGAAGGAGACGCTGTCTAACACGGAAAAGAGCAAGCAGCTTCTTGAATCTGAAGTGTTGAAAATGAAACAACTTGCTGAGGAAGCAACCAGACTCAGATCAGTTGCTGAAGAAGCAAAGAAGCAGAGGCAGATTGCAGAGGAGGAGGCAGCACGGCAAAGAGCAGAGGCCGAAAAAATACTCAAGGAAAAACTGGCTGCCATCAATGAGGCAACAAGTCTGAAGACTGAAGCTGAGATTGCTCTGAAAGCTAAAGAGGCAGAGAATGAAAGACTTAAGCGAAAAGCCGAGGATGAAGCTTATCAGAGAAAGCTGCTGGAGGATCAAGCTGCTCAGCATAAACAAGACATCGAGGAGAAAATCACACACCTGAAGAGCTCATCTGTTTCTGAGTTAGAGCGACAAAAAACTATCGTGGAAGAAACTCTGAGGCAAAAGAAGGTGGTTGAAGAAGAAATCCACATCATCAAGATCAACTTTGAGAAAGCATCAAAAGAGAAGTCAGATTTGGAGTTGGAACTGAAGAAATTGAAGGGTATGGCAGATGAGACACAGAAAAGCAAACTCAAAGCTGAAGAGGAGGCAGAGAAACTGAAAAAGCTCGCTGCGGAGGAAGAGAAGAAAAGGAAAGAAGCTGAGGAGAAGGTGAAGAGGATTACCGCTGCAGAAGAAGAGGCGGCAAGACAGTGCAAAGCTGCTCAGGAGGAAGTTGAACGCCTCAAAAAGAAAGCTGCTGAAGCAAACCAACAAAAAGACCAGGCTGAGAAAGAGGCAGAGAAGCAGGTTATTCTGGCCAAAGAGGCAGCACAGAGATGCACTGCAGCAGAACAGAAAGCTCAAGATGTCCTCAGTAAGAATAAAGAAGACATTCTCGCTCAGGAAAAGCTAAAAGAAGAGTTTGAAAATGCCAAGAAACTTGCCCAAGCAGCTGAGAAAGCCAAAGAGAAAGCAGAGAAAGAGGCTGCCTTGCTCCGTCAAAAAGCTGAGGCTGCTGAAAAACAGAAAAACGCAGCAGAGGATGAAGCAGCTAAACAGGGCAAAGCCCAAAAAGATGCAGAGAGGCTGAGGAAAGAAGCAGAGGAGGAGGCCTCCAGGCGAGCAGCAGCTGAGGCGGCAGCCCTAAAGCAGAAGCAGCAGGCTGATGCAGAGATGGCCAAGCACAAACAAGAAGCAGAACAAGCACTTAAACAGAAGTCTCAGGTTGAAAGGGAACTTACAGTGGTTAAACTGCAACTGGATGAGACAGACAAGCAGAAAGCAGTGTTGGATGAGGAGCTTCAGAGGGTTAAAGGTGAAGTAAATGACGCTGTCAAACAGAAGGCACAGGTGGAGGATGAACTGTCTAAAGTTAAGACCCAGATGGATGAACTCCTGAAACTTAAGTTCAAAATTGAGGAAGAAAATCGGCGACTCATGCAGAAAGACAAAGATAGTACACAGAAATTACTCGCAGAGGAAGCAGAGAAAATGAAGAGTTTGGCAGAGGAAGCTGCCAGACTTAGTGTGGAGGCTGAAGAAATGGCCAGACAGAGGCAGATTGCTGAATCCAACTTGGCTGAACAGAGGGCGCTTGCAGAGAAAATGCTCAAGGAAAAAATGCAGGCCATCCAAGAGGCTTCCAAACTGAAAGCTGAGGCAGAAGAGCTCCAGAAACAAAAGAACCAGGCACAAGAGAAGGCTAAAAAACTACTAGAGGATAAACAACAGATCCAGCAGCGTCTTGATAAGGAGACAGAGGGCTTCCAAAAATCCCTGGAGGCCGAGCGAAGGAGGCAGCTCGAAGTTTCAGCTGAGGCAGAGAAACTGAAACAGAGAGTGAAAGAGCTCAGTGATGCTCAGGCAAAAGCCGAAGAGGAGGCTGGGAAATTCAAGAAACAAGCTGATGAAGCAAAAACTCGTCTTCAAGAAGCAGAAAAGCAGACCACAGAAACTGTTGTGCAAAAGTTGGAGACGCAGAGGCTACAGAGCACCAGAGAGGCTGATGACTTGAAGAAAGCCATTGGTGACCTTGAAAAGGAGAGAGAGAAACTGAAAAAAGAGGCAGAGGATCTACACAAAAAATCTAAAGAGGTATTGTGACATGAAGTAACATGGTCAGTCAATTTAAACAACCATTGCAGTTAACACAATCCTTTCAAACACTAACCACAGAAACGTATTTGAGGAAACACATGGAACATTTCATGTAAATTGCAGTTCCTTAAATTAACATCCAGCAATTTATATGAATGTCACTGAGAACACAATATTACAGAATTAACATGTACATCACAGTAACATGGAGTAGTTTGACATTTTGGGGAACACAATTATTTAACTTTGTACTGCGATGAAGAAGATCAATACCTCTCTAATGTCTGTATCCTAAATATGCAGCTGGACACAGGAGACGGTTTGCTTAGCTTTGCATACAGACTGGTAATAAGAAGAAGCAGCTAGCCTGGCTCTGTTCAGTTTACTTTGTTTTTGTGCAGAGTAAACTAAATAAAGATACAATATGTGTTTATTAGAGAGTTCTAAGATAGCTCCTGGCTACAGCTTCATATTTACTGAGCAGTCGTGAAAGTCAAATAAATTTTCTCATGGAACTCCTAGCAAGAAAGCTATTTCTAAATTGCTACTTCTAAACTATTTAAATATTTCTTTAGGTTAATGCAATGATTCAGTTATATTGACGTTTTCTCAAATGTTTTTTCTTATTTTTTCCAAACAGATGGCAAATGCCCAACAAGAGCAAATTGAGCAACAGAAGGCCATGCTTCAGCAGTCTTTCCTCACAGAGAAGGAACTGTTGTTGAAAAGAGAAAAGTCAGTTGAAGATGAGAGAAAGAAGCTTGAGAAACAGCTTGAAGATGAAGTGAATAAAGCCAAAGCTCTCAAAGATGAACAAGAACGTCAGCGGAAACTAATGGAAGAGGAGAAGAAGAAACTTCAGGCCATAATGGATGAAGCTGTGAAGAAGCAAAAAGAGGCTGAAGCAGAGATGAAAAACAAGCAAAAAGAAATGGAAGTGCTGGAAAAGAAAAGGCTTGAACAAGAAAAACTCTTGGGAGAGGAAAACAAAAAGCTCAGAGAGAAACTTCAGAACCTTGAGGTTGCCTCCAAGCAGGGTGCATCCAAAACTAAGGAGATTGAAGTCCAGACTGATAAGGTTCCTGAGGAACAATTAGTTGCCATGACAATGGTGGGAACAACAAAGAAAGTTTTCAATGGCTCTGTTGAAGTGGGTGGAGTGAAGAAAGATGGAGAATCACCATTAGTATTTGAGGGAATAAGAGAAAAAGTTCCTGCTGAAAGGCTCCATGACATTGGTGTCCTAACCAAAAAGGAATTTGATAAATTGAAAAAGGGCAAAGTCTCTGTGCAAGACCTTGGAAAGACTGATAAAGTTAAAGCTTGTCTAAAGGGTCAGAACTGTGTCGGAGGTGTCTTGACTCCAGCTAAAGAGAAACTGAGTGTCTACCAGGCCATGGCAGAGAACAAGATTACTCCTACCACTGCCACAATGCTCCTGGAGGCTCAGGCAGCTTCTGGTTACATCGTAGACCCAGTTAAAAATAAACTCCTCTCTGTAGATGAGGCTGTTAAGGATGAGTTGATTGGCCCTGAGCTCCATGACAGGATGCTTTCTGCAGAGAGAGCAGCCACTGGCTTCAAAGATCCCTATACTGGAGCCAAAATCTCTCTCTATGAGGCCATGAAGAAGGGACTAATAGAGAAGGAGCAGGCTACCAAATTTCTAGATGTACAGCTTGCAACTGGTGGCATCATTGACCCTATCAATAGTCATAGAGTGCCCCTGCAGACCGCCTACAAGCAGGATCAGTTTGATGAAGACATGAACAAGAAGCTCACTGATCCCAGTGATGACTGCAAATTGTTCATTGACCCCAGCACTCAAGAGCAGCTCACATATAAACAGTTACTGGACAGATGCACCAAAGATGCAGAGACAGGCCTGCTGATATTACCAGTAACCGAGAAAGCTGCTCAAACCGAAAGAACATACACAGATGTGGAGACTAAAGACGTGTTCAGCAAATCAAACGTGGATGTACCTTTTGGAAGATTCAAAGGAAAAACTGTAACTATTTGGGAAGTCATCAATTCAGAATATTTCACAGAAGAGCAAAGGCGGGAACTGATTCGCCAGTATAAGACAGGCAAGATCACAGTGGAGAAGATTATCAAAATTGTCATCACTGTTGTGGAGGACAAGGAGAAAAATAATGAAAATGTATTTAATGGTTTGAGGGCTCCAGTCTCTGCCAATGAATTGTTGGAGTCTAAGGTTATAAACAAAGACTTGTTTAACAAGTTGAGTAATGGCAAGATAACAGTTAAAGAGATCTCTGAGATGGAGCCTGTGAAGAAAGCACTACAAGGATCTCCAAGCATTGCTGGGCTGTTGAATGAACCAACCAAGGAGAAAATACCTTTCTATCAAGCTATGAAGAAAGAATTACTGTCACCAGAAACTGCAGTGAACCTCCTTGAAGCTCAGGCAGCGACTGGGTTTGTAATTGATCCTGTCAAAAATGAGAGGGTCCCTGTTGATGAAGCTGTTAAATCAGGTCTTGTAGGCCCAGAACTGCATGAACGACTTCTGTCTGCAGAGAGAGCTGTTAGCGGCTACAAAGATCCATATACAGGAAAGACGGTGTCTCTGTTTGAGGCCATGAACATAGGTCTTATTAAGAAAGACCATGGCATTCGTCTGCTTGAGGCACAGATCTCAACAGGTGGAATCATCGACCCTGTTAAAAGCTATCGCATCCCCCATGAGGTTGCCTGCAAGCGTGGATATTTTGATGAGGAAATGGCCAAGACCCTAAACAAGAACACTGATGAAACAAAAGTATTCTATGATCCTAACTCGCAAGAAGACACAACCTATGCACAGCTCATGAATAAATGTGTCACAGATAAAGAAACTGGACTCCCACTGCTTCCCCTATCAAAGAAGGCTGCAAAGCCAAAGGAAGACAAACAGATTACAGAGGCTAAGACAAAAGAGGCTTTGAACCAGACAACTATGGAGCTGGAGTATGGACCTTTCAAAGGAAGAAAAGTCACAATCTGGGAGATCATACACTCTGAATACATCACTGAGGAACAAAGGATAGAGCTGATTCGTCAGTACAGAATGGGGCAAGTGACAATTGAAAAGTTGATAAAAATTGTGATAACAATGGTTGACGAAAAGGAGGACAAAACAAAGGAAGACGCCTGTTTTGAAGGCCTTAGGGCACCAGTCACTGCCAGCTCATTACTTGATTCCAACATCATTGACAAGGCTACATTTGATCAGCTCCAACAGGGTAAAAAGACACCTAAAGAAGTCAGCAAAACTGATAAGGTCAGGAAGTACTTGCAGGGCACAGACCGCATTGATGGTATCACTATGGAAGATTCAAATGAGAAGTTAAGCATATATCAAGCAATGAAAAAGAATGTTTTACAACAAAAGACTGGGCTTGCTCTGCTAGAGGCTCAAGCTGGAACTGGTTTCATAACTGATCCAGTCAAAAATCTGAAATACTCTGTGGATGATGCTGTGAAGGTTGGAGTTGTTGGCCCAGAGCTTCATGAGAAACTCCTCTCAGCTGAAAAAGCAGTGACAGGATACAAAGATCCATATACAGGCAACAAGATTTCTCTATTCCAAGCCATGAAGAAAGAGCTTGTACTAAGGGAGCATGCTATTCCTCTCCTGGAGGCTCAGTTTACTACGGGAGGGATCATTGATCCGGTCAGCAGCCATCGCGTTCCCAATGACGTGGCCATTCAGCGTGGCTATTTCAGTAAACAAATGACCAAGTCCTTCAGTGAACCCTCAGGTGACGTTAAATGCTTCACCAATCCCAACATCAACGAAAGTGTTACTTACAAGCAGTTGCTGGAGAAATGTGTAAGAGATCCCAACTCTGGTCTGTGCTACCTGCCGCTATCGAAGGTCGAAGTTCCTGCTCCTGTCAAGAAATCTTATCAGTACACAGAGGAGCAAGCACAAACAGATCTAGCAAACACTCAAATTGAGATCCCTCATAAGAGTTTTGAAGGAAAGAGCATGACCATTTGGGAAATCATGAACTCAAATATGCTTCCAGAAGAAGAGAGGCGTCGCCTCATGGAGCAGTATCGCTTGGGGCAAATCACAAAGGAAAGAATGCTGATCATCATCATTGAAATCATTGAACAAAGAGAGACTCTTAAGTCAGAGCAGGGCATGTTCTGTGACGTCATCAGAAGACGAGTTACTATTGAGGAGCTTTACAGTGCTCGAATTATTGACTTACACACTTACAACCTCCTGAAACAAGAAAAGATGACGATTCGTGAGGCAATGGAAATGCCATCAGTAAAACAGTACCTCTTTGGCACTGGTTGTATTGCTGGAATCATGTCAGACAGCCCACCAAAGATCAGCATTTACCAGGCTATGAAGAATGGGCAGATTAAGCCCGAAGTTGCTTTGAATCTCCTGGAGGCCCAAGCAGCAACAGGATTCATGATTGATCCAGTTAAAGATGAACTTCTAACAGTTGATGAAGCTGTGCGCAAAGGGCTTGTGGGCCCTGAACTTCATGACAAACTTCTCTCTGCTGAGAGAGCAGTTACAGGTTACAAAGATCCATACAGTGGAAAAGTGATTTCTCTCTTCCAGGCTATGAAAAAGGATCTGATCCCTGAGGATTATGCTTTGAGGCTTTTGGAGGCCCAGAATGCCACAGGTGGTTTAATGGATCCTGAATACTACTTCCACCTCCCCACAGATGTAGCTATGCAGCGTGGATACATCAATAAAGAGACACTTGACAGAATATCTGAACCTACTGGGGATGTGCGAGGATACACTGATCCAACAACAGATGAGAAACAGTCCTACGCCCAGCTGCTGAAAAGATGCAGAGTTGATAAAGAAAGTGGTTTGCGGCTGCTTTCACTGGCAGACAGAAGACTTCTCTTCAAGGGTCTCAGAAAGCAAATCACTGTGGATGAGCTGCTTCGTTCACAGATTATCAACCAAAAAACATACAACGACCTCACTGAGGGTATCATTACAGTGGAGGAGGTCAGCAGAGGCCTGAAGAAATACCTTGAGGGTACCAGTTGTATTGCCGGTGTGTATGTAGAATCTACCAAAGACCGCCTGTCTATTTACCAAGCCATGAAGAAGAACATGATCAGACCAGGGACTGCATTTGAGCTCCTTGAGGCTCAAGCCGCCACAGGATATGTAATTGATCCTATTAAGAACCTGAAGCTAAATGTCACAGAAGCCGTTAAAATGGGTGTTGTTGGCCCAGAGTTTAAAGATAAACTCATCTCAGCTGAGCGAGCTGTCACAGGCTACAAGGAACCTTATACTGGCAAGATCATCTCCCTGTTCCAGGCAATGAAAAAGGGCCTCATTCTAAAAGACCATGGCATTCGTCTGCTAGAGGCTCAGATCGCTACTGGTGGAATCATTGATCCAGAGGAGAGCCACCGATTGCCAGTTGAAGCAGCATATGAACGTGGCCTCTTTGATGAGGAAATGAATGAAATCCTCACTGATCCATCTGACGACACAAAGGGCTTCTTTGACCCCAACACTGAAGAAAATCTCACCTACCTACAGCTGATGGAGAGATGTATGATCGACCCCGAAACAGGCCTTGCTCTACTGCTGTTGAAGGAAAAGAAGCGAGAGAGGAAGACCTCTTCCAAGTCTTCTGTTCGCAAACGCAGGGTCGTCATCGTTGATCCAGAGACTGGCAAAGAAATGTCTGTGTATGAGGCATATCAGAAAGGGCTCATTGACCACCAGACGTATCTAGAACTTTCAGAACAGGAGTGTGAATGGGAGGAAATCACCATCACCTCATCCGATGGAGTTGTGAAATCCATGATCATTGACAGACGGTCCGGTCGGCAGTATGACATTGATGATGCAATCTCTCGGAGCCTGATTGACAAGTCAGCTCTGGATCAGTACCGAGCAGGAACTCTGTCCATCACAGAGTTTGCAGACATGTTGTCTGGAAACATGAGTGGTGTCAGATCACGTTCATCCTCCTTTGGCTCCTCTTCCTCTTACCCCATGAGCCCAGTACCTTCCATAAAAACACCAGCAACCACATGGAATGATCCAACAGAGGAAACTGGCCCTGTAGCTGGGATCTTGGACACAGAAACACTGGAGAAGGTGTCTGTCACAGAAGCCATTCACAGAAACCTTGTGGACAATATAACAGGTCAAAGGTTGCTGGAAGGTCAGGCCTGCACAGGAGGCATCATCGATCCACATACTGGAGAGAAATTCTCTGTTACAGATGCAATGAACAAAGGGCTTGTGGATAAGATTATGGTGGACCGCATCAGTCTAGCCCAGAAGGCCTACAATGGATTTGAAGATCCTAGAACCAAAACCAAAATGTCAGCAGCCCAAGCCCTGAAGAAAGGCTGGCTGTACTATGAGGCTGGACAGCGATTTCTGGAGGTCCAGTATCTCACTGGTGGTTTAATTGAACCAGATACTACAAGCAGAGTGTCTATAGATGAGGCTGTGAAGAAAGGCACCTTAGATGCACGCACTGCACAGAAGTTACGAGACGTTAGTGCATACTCAAAATACCTCACATGCCCTAAAACCAAGCTTAAGATCTCCTACAAGGATGCTATGGAAAGAAGCATGATAGAGGAGGGGACTGGCCTACGACTACTTGAAGCGTCATCTCAGTCTAGCAAAGGCCTTTACAGTCCCTATAGTATCAGTGGGTCAGGTTCTGCTACTGGGTCACGGTCTGGCTCAAGAACTGGATCCAGGTCTGGCTCCAGAAGAGGCAGCTTTGATGCCACGGGATCAAGTTTCACCACAACCTTCTCTTCCTCTTCCTACAGTTCACCAAGCTATGGCCGTCGATACTGATGAGTTAAGGAATGATTTTTGTAAGGGAAGGATACACTATAAAAATACACTCTAAAGCCACAGTGCTCACCAGATGCCTAATTCTCAGTGGAATAAAGACTACCTTTATTCTGCTCTGCATGTAGTTGTTACAGGACTTTTAATATTTAATTTTATACGAGTTGCATAATTTTGATTTTTGTATATTTCACATTTACCTTTAGTTATGTTTATGCTGTCAGACTTTCTGATTACCGTACTGTAAGCACTTGGAGTACACAACAGCTGTTTATTATTTCCAGTATCTATTACAAATGCTTCAAGTGTACATGATATTTTTTTTCTTAAAATTTAATGTCATAAGCATTTACTGTTCCACAAAAATGAATTTATTTACTTCCAATATTGTGTTACACTCTAACAGAAAGTGTTCATGACCATTGACCGTCTAATTGTTAAAGAGAACCAAATTGGGTGTAAAAACACATTTTCTGTACATGTGTATATTTCTGAATATTAAGAAAAGTGGGTTAAAGACAGATAAAAGCCACTCTGCAGAGCAGAATAAGGAGTCTCCCGAAGATGAATAACACTACGAGTGTCTGCTTTAAGAATGCCAAGCTTCAAGATCTTTTCTCTCCTGGGCTACACTGCCGCATATTCTCTGCCAATATCTGAACTCCGCTCCATTCCCCAATTGTCTGTCGTAAAACCTGGAATTACAGAAACATGCTAACCTTGTGAGATGAACTACAAAGAGCAAGCTCCCACAAATGGAAGGAATATACAGCCTGTTATGACCATTAACACCATCTGACAGTTCTGGACATATCCAACCTCAAGACCAACACATACAAGCCCCTGCCTTTTTGGACATTTAAAAAAGGTGTGTAAAGACACAATTTACCTTTTAATCAACTGACAAATTCAGTGGTAATTTCTTTTTGTTTTTCTATGTCTGTGTCATTTAGTGAAGTCCTAAAAAGCTTTTGTTTTTGTTCTGTTCCAGGTATTGTCTTCACAGTTCATCTCATCTCCAGCTCTTTTCTCAGATGTCTTCCAGAGACTTGTGGCTTAAATCTGGACTGTGACCTTTGCTGTGATCAATAATTTTATGCAACAGTACAGGAACACATTTACTCATACCATCCTCATTCAGATTTTTTTTAACAGTGGACCATTTTGAAACTTGCATCTAATCGTGAACTCATTTAAAGGCCTAAACCATGCTTTGTAAGTGCCTGCAAGATACTGTTTAACACTTTACTGAGATGAGTCTTATAAGATTGTGCAGTGGTTACACTGTAAACTGGCTGAAGCATGACTGAAGGAGCAATGCTACCCATAATGAAATGATTACTGTGTTATCAGGTTAGCCTTTTTAACTGTCCAACTACAGTATATCACAATCTAACTTTAAAACAATAACATTTAATTTCAGTGTGTAGTCACACAGGGCTAAAATGTGTGGTTTGAATGTTTAATAGCTAAGATTTGCATTATTTCAATATTTTTCCCTTCACAGACAGATAATGTATGTACTGTATATTGGTGATTATGTAGAGCACTATCGCTGAAAGCCATTAATTAGCATTTCTTTGAGAAAGATCTTTAAGCTTTGCCACCAGACTCAGTATTTGTATTTTTCACCACATATATTTGTTTTGATTTTAATTCTCCTTTGTAAAGCAACACGTTTGATCTATATCATTTTATTTTCATACTATATATCCGCTTTGCATGATTTACTAACATTTAAAAGGTGCAAAAATGAAATAGTTGAATCCATTAAAGCGTTTGTTTTATTATTACATTTCAAAAGGTTTGAAGGATGTATTTTAATGAGGGTTATCAAGCCTTGTTTAAAATGGTGTATTTATAATAAAATGGTGACAAGGAATTTTATTGTAACACCTTACGCTATGTAAATAAATATGGAAATGATATTTTTTTCTGAAGTTTATTCATTGTAATTTTGAAAATATGAAAATATATCTTCCAGATCAAATCAGATTAATTTTCTATAGTAAAGCGTGGAGTGTTATTTACCTAGCATTTCTATACTCATTATGGGAAAAAGTAAAATTCTTGAATAATCAGTCACAACTTATAGTTTTGAATATGCTACACTTTATTATTAGAGTTAAAATTTTCAATTAGCTATGACAAGTATATAAAAGATAAAGATGTTGACTCAAATCTTAAACATGTTTTTTGGCCTTCTGGTGTGAACATTTGCTTTTGCATGTGTATACAGCAAAGAGGATTTTCTCGGAATAGCTGCCTCACTTTTTAGTCTCCGGTTGATTTCTATCACAGGGAGTTAATATTAGTGCCTGTAAATGCTGTCTGCCTCGTTCAGTGGCCTAACAGGTGATTGAGGCAGAGGGGTTTTGAAAGGCTGTAGAAGACTGACATCTAGAGGCTGCAGCCATTCACTGATGGTCTGTG
Source organism: Toxotes lorentzi (assembly GCA_037833715.1). Lineage (NCBI taxonomy): Eukaryota > Metazoa > Chordata > Actinopteri > Toxotidae > Toxotes > Toxotes lorentzi. The sequence continues at coordinate 3,900,330 of JBBMJY010000005.1, forward strand.
GGAAAAATGGAGCTGTCAGGTCATAAGAAACTGGAACAGCTAAGAAGATGCTGACGAGCAGTGGTGGTAGAAGTACTCATATCTTCAATTAATAATACCACACAAAAAAAATACACAATTACAAATAAAACAACACAAAAGTTTACTTAAATAAATGTGTTATTATGAAAACGTACATTTCAAATCTAGAAGTACTCATTCTGAAGAATAGCACCTGTCAGTGATTTATTGTGATTGTATTCTAGGTACATCATTACTGCTAATGAATCGTTTGTAAAAAAACACTTTATATTTTATGTTAACTGCTTGGTTGAGCTACTTTTAATTTATATACTGTTAAGTGGATTTAGATTGACTATATCAAATAAACAGTTAACTGAAAGGTACAATATTTCCCCCTGAAATGGAAATTATAACATGCCTCTTCTCTGACACATTTACACCACTGTTAGGTGACAGTGTTTGTAACCTACAGTCTTTACTCGGTGAATACTTGCCCACCTCCAGGATGACTATGACAGTAACAACACCTCTATATTTTTTGGACATGTTAGGCCCTGTACTCTAATCACCAAGCGGCACAAGTTGCACATGTAGACCTACAGATTCACACTGACTCTCAACAGAGTAAAAGTATCTGAAACTTTCCCACACAACATGATGAGTCTGACCAGTCTGCACAGCGACAAGACAGCTGCTAATGCCTGTAGGAGGCCATTGAGCTCTTCATTGGTCTTTGGTTGTGGTCCAATAATGTCAGTCACATTTATTTTCCCACACCTGAAAAATGATACATTTTTTAAAACAAAGTGCAGGTCAGTCCCGCGCCTGCAAATGCGTGACTGGGGCCATCTGGGTGTCCACATAAAGACACATCTCACAGAAACGGAGGAAACAGCTGCGTGGTGTTTGATTATGTCTTTATCTAAAGGACAAAGAACGGTCACCGCCACCGCAGCGTCTGGGGAGCCAAGAACGCCAAAATGCACCCGATGCCGACACCATGGGATCGTCGTGCCGCAAAAGGGCCACATGAAGTACTGTCCCTTTCTCAGATGCGACTGCTGGAAGTGTTATCTCATCACACAGCGGACTCGGATCACGGCCCTCCAGCGGAATCTGCAGAAGGCCCAACGCAAACCCCGCGATGAAGCGCGGCGACCCCGCGACCCCGCTGGAGTCAGCGTGGGGAAACCGGCGGCTCAGGGGACTTCCAGCGGCTTAGCACCAGATGGAGGCGCTCGCCCGTCGGCCACGTCAGTACTGATGTGTCCCCCACCCGCAGGGGCCCCGGGGAGTGCTACCACCAGCACCTGGAGCCCTCTGGATATCCGGAGCAGACCTGCCGCGGGTGGAGAGCGTGTGGCCGGTATGGAGAGCAAAGAGGTGCCCTACACTTCCAGTGAAGAAGAACCGTGTTCACCTTTCAGTGAGTTATATTAACACAATGAGTTGATTATAATGTTTAGCTGTCAATCTCACGGGATTAAAACAACTCCACGTAAAGACAGAGTTGTTGTGAGATAAATATTTACATTTAGCAGAACTGGTTAGCTAACTTTTTAAAATAACAAACACAAAGAATAAATGGTGCTCTAATGAGAGCGCCAAAAATAAAAATGGCTGACAGGACATGAAGACGTTACTTTGCCTGTATGAGCTGAATTTGAATTTCATTAGAAAGCAAAACTCTCACCGTCTTGGATTTTAAATTGGAGTTTAAATGACTTGTTTTGTAATTTTTTAAATTTATTTATTTATTTTGTTATAGTGACTAGACAGTAATTCATAAACAGGATATAAGTTTTATTATGGATCAGTGTTCACCAAGACTGTCATCATCCACGGTCATCCTCCATTTTGTGGTTTTCTTCTTTTAAAAGGAAACTGTCGAAATCTACTTTTAACACGTTTTTTTAGTTTATATTAAGCTCTTTTTTTTTCATTTGTATTTTTTTTGTGAGGTTGCGTTTTATCAAATTGCTTCAATTTTCCTGTCAAGTAATCTACTGCAACCCATTATCTCAATACATCTCAAATATTTTCTTTAATAACTGGCTGATTGTTCAGTGTACAAAATGTCAGAGCATAGTGAACAATTAAAATATTTTTTTATTTTTTATTTCCCAAAACTCAGGTTAACATATTCTAAAAGCTTTTTGTCCAAATTTACTATATGAATAATATTTTATAATAAACAAAACGTGATGTAATGTTAGTTGAATACTTGATTAGTCCATCAACCAAAAATGAATCACTACCTATGATCTGAAGACATCACACTGAGCTCTAAGAAAGTCTGACACGTTTTTTATTTCATATATAAAACTGTTAATTTAGAAATAGTCATTAGTTGCTGTCCTAGAAATATTCTCATGTATATGACCTTGCCATTTTGGATTTAATTGATGAATTAAAGAGAATCCTTGAATGCAAATGGGTGCAGGGGAAAACACTCATTCTAAAATAAAGGAATCTGTTTCCACTTTCCTTTCAGGTGCCCCTTACTTCAGTGAAATGGGGCAGGCTCCACCTCTGCCCGTTATTCACTTCCCATTTAGGATGTCAGGCCATTGCTCCAGCAGCTACGCTCCACATCCAAACTTCATGTTCCACATCCCATGGATACCACCCGTGCCTGCTGGGCTTTACAACAACGGCCTCTGTGGACCTCAAATACTCCCCCACTTCCAGCAGGGTGCACTCCATTACCCACCTCCACCAGAGCCTGGACCTCAGGCTGTAAGTGGCTGTTTCTACAATCTACTGCAGGCCAGCAGTAATAAAATTTAACTGTTACTATTGCCTTCTAGGTATGTCATGTAATAAACATCCTTGTCTTTCCCTCATTTCCTTAATGTGTCAGGACTGCAGACAGGTCTTCTTTACCCTTCAACCATCCCCACTCCCAGAGGCCTTCCAGGAGGGGTCGATGCCAAGGCAGCACCCACAGCCTCCTCTGCCCCAAAGCAGTGATCCAGACATCGAGGAGCTGGATTAATGTACAGTCAGCCAGATAATACAGGGTGACTAGCTTACAGATAAAGCAAGTTCCTGTAGGTTTTCCTGTTTCAAATGGAGGGATTCCAACCATTTCTGCTATCAGAGATGATCCAGTTTGTTTGCAAACCTGCCCATTTCACTGACTGTTGGCATCAATGTTCTGCACACTGTTTCTTGTTAATGTGCTGATAAAAGCAAGAGGCTTGGATTGTTTAACAGAGGAAGCCAGCTGATGAAAGCAAAAAATGTTAAATTATTTTGTATTTCCATTTTTAGAAATGATAATAAACACAGCTGGAAAATTTTGCTGCAGACTTGTCATCATTTTGAATTTTTTTTTAATGTGAAGAAAGACTGTTAAACCAGTAAATCAGATATAAATGAGAATTGCAATGGTACAGCAATAAAAAATGCAATATTTCTCTCCGAAATGGTGTGAAACTGAGATACAAATGTAAGTAAGGTACTTCAAAACTGTAATTAATGCCACAACATGAGAAAATGCACTGAGGTTGGAGGTGAGATGTACATTTTGTAATATTGTACACCAGGGGGAGCAAACACTCTCACTCCCTCACCATCACTCAGAGTCTCAATTTATGAGCTTTGGACTGATCTCTGATCTGCTACAACATAAGAGATAACATTATTCAAAATGCTAGTTTTTTTTTTTTGTTAAGTTTCTTTTCTTTTTCTGCTGGAGGATTCTCTATGCCACTCTGTACAAAGTCAAATAGATGTCCATTATCACTGGTGTGGTCCAGCATCAAATCACCACTGAGATCAAAATATAAGTGACTTATTAAGCCCTGTATGCACAATAAACCTACATATAAATGTGGAGAAGGTAATACTGTATACCACTCCTATTTCACACTGACCCACTTCCAGTTTATTGCTGCTCACTGATATTGGTCAGTAGAGCGTTAGAGCTTTATAAAGAATTTGAGGGGGATGCATACAGCAGGACACCACACCCTTCTGCCTCCACTATGCAGGTGGCATTTACATCAGACTGAGTTGGCATCAACAACTTCAAGTTCACTAAGCGCAGCTGCCAAAGAGGTGAGGATCGAGCATGCTGCCAAGGTGGGGTGGACTTCTGAATTCCTGAGAACACTTCAGCCAAATGCATCACTTCAGCTCTCTCTTTATGGTGGAAAACAAACAGGCAGGGGATCACATGAGGACAAAGCGGTTACGAATCATTCTGCACGAATGTCTGAGCCAAACTACACGGTAATCCATCTAATAGTTGTCAAGACGCGACACTAAAAACTACAAATGTCAACCTCATGGTGGCACTAGAGGAAAAGTCGGGGGATCAACAAAGTTATTAGGATTCAAACTCTGAGAATCTTGAAAATCTGCACAAAATTAAAAAATGTCAATCCATCCAATAGTTGTTGAAGTATTTCAATTTCAAACTAAAATGGACAACCGACAGGATGACAATGCCTTTCGGAGAGCCATGCAACAACAATAACAACACAACCACATCTGGCTAAAACATATAAAAAACAATAACACAACCCTTTAAAAGTTTACTAGAACTTGTTCTATAAAGTGGGAAGACTGCAACTGTAACATAACGCTATTATATTTAAGATTATCTTTAAAAACACAAGAAATCTGATATCTGATAAATAACTATCTGATATCTGATAAATATCTTTAGTGAGCAGGAGTAAAAGTGTGGGATGTTTACCTTTTATATTTCACATTCCCTTTTTGCAGTGTGATGAATACGGGCCCAGGTCTTCACTCTGAGAAAATAAAGAGTCAGGGCAGAGAGTCAGAGTAGGCACAGATGGTACAATACAGTATTTTTTAATTGTAAAATTAGGTAGCAAAGGGTTCACATCTGGGCCGCGGTGCTGGTGTTCAACTTGAGATAAAAACGTTTGAGGAAAAATTTAGGAGGACAAAGACAAGAACTCATATCAGTCAGCACAGACCAAATACAACATACAGCACATCAACAAGTCAACACTGGTGCAAGTATGACTGTAAGACTGCAGAACAAGTTCTAGAGTTCAATACAGGCAAACACTGGATACTCTCTTGTTGAAGCATGTGATGAAAGACATCAAAACCACCCTCACCTACCCTCATCCGGACCTTCAAGTATAACTGTAAGAGGATCTTGTCATTGCTGTCAGCAATTTGTTCACATAATGTGAGTGAGAAGGCAGCAAGAAGACAAGAGTTCAAGAGTTTTGGGGTCGGATCTGGATCATTATTAAGGTGAAGAGTGTCCAAGTCTAAAAATACCTAATTACAAACTGAAATTGCAACAACCAACAGCAAAAGGCAGATTTTCACAGGTTGCCTTGTGCAGGTTTAGGTCAACTTTTGTTGAGATTCCAGATGAGAAACTCATAATTTGTCTAATATAAAAGATCAGACAGGTCTGATGCTCTGGAAGTCTGCTCTTATTTTATTTAAATAAAAATAAATTAAATAAAAAAGAAAGCAGCATAGATTCTGCACAGCCTTAATAAAATAAAATAAAAGTCATCATGGTGAAATCAGGGCTATAATTGTGCAATATATTTCCAGTATTATGTTCCAGAATTCAGTTTAAACAAAGCCAGTGTGTGTGTATTCAATGCCATACAGTACATGACTAAAGAGACACCCTATATGATTGTCTGACCCCTGAAAGCAGTTCAGAGGATATTCATAACTTCTAAGAGGTTATCTGGCATCTGTAACAGTGAACACACAAGCAGCTAAAAGGATCTGTTTTTCATTTCACCTGTGATTGAAACTACTGTAATACTCCTAAAAGTGTTGGCAAAAATCTCCACCACTTTATTGCTGCGAAGGCTGAACCTTGCCACAGCTTTAGCCCTCATGAACTCCTACCTACCCATAAAGCCTCTTCAGTCTTTTGAGACCAAACATCAGTGGTATTCACATTCATTTCCTTTCCTTTGCTTTTGTATTGTCAGCAAAAGCATAAAAACTAAAAAGTACCATTCATGTAGAAAAGCGTCCTGTAATCATTATATTCTTATATTATCAGACCATTAAAAGTGATTTTATTAACACAGCATTTTAAAAAGGTGCCCTGTCGAGGTTTCTTGTAAATAAAGTTTGTTGCTAGCTAACTTTAGCCTCAAGGGCTAGAACGTTTACCGTTGCTTAGCAACTGCTCCGGGTCTAACGTTATTCTGGCTATTGACCGAAGTACTGACGTAAACATAATCATAATCATAATCAGTTTTTTACTCCTAAATATCAAACGATTGATGTGACAGTGGCGACCCTGATGAGTCACATTAACAGACGAGGACCAAGGTCCCAGACCACATTTATCCTCCGACTCTCGGACAGGTGAATCAGGGATGAATCGGCCCTAAACTTTTGTAGTCTGAACCCTGCTTTACCGCAAGTGGAAGGCTTGACTTCCAACTTACCGGAGCTGGTCCATCCTCAGCGGACCAGGTCCTAGGTCAGGCCTCGTTGCTCCATTAATGTCTCGATTCTTTGATTGGCGAGCGGTACTCAGCTTCGGAAGCTAATGGCGCCTCCCGCACATGTCTCTGACCTGGCTTCACCCTGCCCCCCTTCCTGGGCGTCTGTACACAAGGGTCGTAAAGGGCTCTCTCTTCCCCTCCACGACCCGTTCGCCGCCGGCCTCTTCACAACTCACGGTGTCCAAATGCCCATGTTTGTCAGTCCTACAGCCGGGATCCTGACAACCTGTTCCACTAAGCGACGTCGGCTCCAGTAACTTCTTCAGCTCCACCACCACCTGTGCTTCCACCCGCGCAAACTCCAGCTCCAGGCGGTCAATCACTCAGCTCGGCTGCGTCCACCTGGCTCATTAACTGTCCGTTAATTCACATACAGAGTGGAAACCCTGAAACTGAGCGTCCTGACATTTTAATTGTTGGAGATCATTAGACTTGCAGAGCTTCCTGGAGCAGCTGATTTTATAGAAGTACTTCCGGCTCTCTACGACCCCTCTATCCAAACTGTGATGGTTAATGTGGGCACAAAGGAAAAGTCCATTTAGTCTGCACCACTGGCTGCAAACTGGGCATGGTTTTATTAGGAATGTTGCTGTCTTCTGGACCAAATGGGATCTTAAAAAAAAATGGAACAGGAACATTTTCAAATTTGATCAATTTTATTGCTTTTTAAGGTCCCTTGCCATTAGGTTTTTTTTTTTTCCTGTACTCACAAAGTAAACGTTGTTTAAGAATCACAGTCTTAACTGCATTTTCCCACTCACACTAGTTCAGCACACTAGTTTATGTGTTCACTCTATCTGAAGTGACAGCATGTCAAAAAAAAGCACGTCAACAGCGGTGTAAAACTATGAGTGATACGAGAAAATGTTTTTCTTTGGAATCTCCACCCTGCTGAAGTATCTGCAGTAGTGACAGCAGATGTGGTGAAAACACTGATTTAAAGATACAAGAGGTGTCAATCCCCGTTGCCTCCCTGGGGAGGATTTTTTTTTAAGCTGTGTGTGTAAAGATCTGATATGAACCAAAGACATCAGAAACTAGTGTTTTATTGCAACCATGACAACACTTTTACAGTTTTTGATTTCTTCGGAAATTCAACAAACTGTGTTATGTAAAGTATGGCATTTATGGCTTGTAGGAACAAGACTGTGACATGAGGATCCGGAAAGATATAATGAGTGAGCAGCTCCATGAGAGAACAATGACTGCAGTTTGTTGTTTTTCGCTCATTTTTTCCAAAATCAGCAAACCTGAATGGCTCAAAGCTCAGAAAAAGAGGTTCCAGGTTGCGGAGGGCAGCATTGAACAATTAACTGTAAAACTGCAGTGATGAATTAACATTAAATTCAGCGACAGAGCTAATCATCAGCTAAAAATGAAAACCCGGCCATTTAACAACACTTTCCTAAGAGACTCTCTAAACCACCTAAATTAAAAAAGACATAGACCATTTTTAACAATGAGCACTTTTATTTCTGTCAAATTTACTGAAGATATGTCCTAAGTAAGATTCTGAATGCAGGGCTTTGTCATGTAATTTATAGTTAATTTAAAAATATTGATTAATGCAGCTTTAAATAGGGGATTTGAAAGCTTTTTCCACCACTGCATGTTGGCCTTTCATATCTCTTCCTCGTATATCTATAATGGCCAAACTTCCATTCATAAAAAGATTGCTAAACATTTAAACCCCCATCACCGCTGTTACTATTTACTTTAACATTCATGTACCACATCTGCACAATAGTTTTCTAATTCACTATCTGATCTTGCACCTCTTTTTATTTATTGTAAAGTATGAATAAACAGGTTTAACTGGGGATACTTGGAGAATAGGAAAAAGATTTGTTCATGTCTTACAGAGTAAGTTCACCTGTATATTAAAAAAACCCAGACAGTATGTAAAGTAACCATAAAAAAGCTGTTCTTTAATACAACAAGCTTCTCTCACCTAGCCTTTTAGCTATCTGTCATCAGGGGTGGTAGCAGGGCTGATTTAGAAGTTAATGGTAGTAGTTTTATACTCATTCTTCTACAGCTGAGCACTTCTGACATGTGTAGTGTACTGTTCACTGTCGGGGCGCTCAGCCTTTAGAAAAGCTGCCAGGACTTTGGTTCACCACTGATTTAAGTGAAGAGAAAGGCTAGGTGTGCCTAAGATGATATAGGCTGATTAAAACCTGTCCAGTGTGCTCGAGGAATGCAGAACACACTACATGTTGTTAGAGGACATGCTGCCAAGATTAAAGCACTGAATTACTGCAGCAGTCAACAGGTAATATGAGAGATTACTCAGTCAAAGCTCAAGATTAACTGCAGAAACTTGTGTGTTATGTCAGTGTGACAGTGAGACAGAACTACTGAATATTTTGAAGTTCAATAGATTTTTTTTCCTCTAGATCCATATGATTGACATACTGTATGTGCATGTGTGTGTGTGTGTGTGTGTGTGTGTGTGTGTGTGTGTGTGTGTGTGTGTGTGTGTGTGTTTTGCAATCTTTCCAAGAAGCAGATTTAACTTTTAGGGTTTTAGAGTCACATTTTTGTGCAGCCAGATTTCCTTGTTTCAGATTAAGAATTTTGTTTAGGTTAAAAGTAACAATTAGCATAGGGATTTAGTAAGAGGCAGGGTTTGCATACACACAAAAGAGTGGGTCAAGGAGAGTGTGTTGTCAGCAAAGAGAGAGTCTTTATGATTTGAAATAATTGGAACAAAAAAACTTAATCTCACCATTTCATTTTAAGATGCTTCTAAAGAAAAGTGGACAGACATTAATGATGTGAGGCAATCAGGGGATCTTGGAGCAGAATGCCCTGGGTGTGGTGTTGACATGAGTGAACAATGGAAACTCCATTTAAAACATTCCTGGTCTGGTGCAGGCAGACTGGGAAAGTCCTGAGCAATGTCCTGCAGGGCCTTAAACAATGTGGAGAGCTATGAAAGACATATGACAAGGGTTATGTAGAGTAAACTAAAATAAAAGGGGCAACACTAAAAGTGCTCTCACCATCCTTTAATTGGAATTGTACCTTGAATTTGCACAGCAGGGAGTTTTTGTAACCTAATGTGGATTACAACGAAACATGGTGTGTCTGAATGCTGGTGTCTTACTGCACCAGATCCTTCTCTGGGTTTTTAAACTGAGTAAGTTGTTTGTGAAAAGGCCACTCATTTTCACACCTGCCTAATCGATGCAGAGGTGTGGTCGGTTTCGGTAAGCTACAAAAATTGGCCAACACAGACCACCCCCTCTTGGCTGAATGCCTAGAAGCAAATTTCACAACTCTCAGGCTGTCTGTGCAGCATTTCTGGGAGTGCATTGGCCTTTGTGTAGAGACTGAAGTCAGTTTGGTGCAGCTTTCAGTTTCAGTGTAGAACTTGATTCTGTTCCAGAGCAATGTTCTAAGAAAAAGCATTAAAGTAAAATAAATAAATAAATAAATATGCACAGCATTGCTACATCCATGTTTTAGAAATGGATTGAGAACAAGAGTTGCAACTGCAAAAACAGGCTGAAAATCTTTTTTGTTGTGCAGCTGACAGAATTTTTGTTTAGTCCAGATGGTTCAAGTGCCATTGACCTAGTATTTATCTTTAAGAGAAACTGATGTTTCCTTCTGTGACTTGAATGTAATGCCAATTCATTACAAACACAAACCGAGGCTTGTGGAGATTAAATCAGCTAAAGTAAAAACTTTGGACTTGGGCTGCTCAGGTGGCCCAATACATGCTTCTAAACAGGAAACTCTTTACGAATATCTAAACAGGAAACTCTTTACTAACACACCAGTGCCCAAAAAGACATTCCACAAAGGTGATTATGAGCTTTTACCCGAGAAACAAAAAACCCTTTGAAACCTGACCAAAGCTGTGTTCCAGAGTTCAGTGGAGGCCTGTAGAGTGCGTTGCAAGTAAAAGGGAGAAACATACGAGCTGTTCAGTGGCAAAGGGCTACTGTTCGGACTGTTAAAAAGAGCTGTACTGGTGCTATGTAAAACTATCAGCATGTAGAGATATGTCACATGACACATTTAGAAAAAGCTTCTGTGGCTAACAGCCGTTTGTCTTATGTTTATTTAAATAAGCAATAGATAAGGAGCAGAGGACTGTGCCTAAGTGTCTGTGTTCAGCTGGATTTAGAATGAAAATGATTAAAAGATGAAAAACAAAGACAGAGAAATTCCACTCCTCCCCAATCAATCTGTGAAGAAACACAGGCTGCCTCTTGGTCTAGAGTTTGTTTGTCTAGACTTGGTATTATTTAATGAGTTCATTGATCCATCCCCAAAGATTAAACCTCTGTGAAAATAAGAAATGTAATACTACACTAAAGAGCCGAAATATAAAAGAAATGGACGATCATGCCAAACCTATCTCATGCAAAGCTATCAGTGGCAAAAATCCAACTGAATAAAGGAAAAAAGGTGGACGTGTGGTATACCTCTTCACTCAGTATCAGTTGGCGAGTTTTGACACAACACTTTAATTCAGCTTTCTCAGGTGTCCCCAATCTGTACTGTAAGAGTGTTGCCTAATGAAATCTAACATATGCAGGTTGTTTGGTAAGATCTCTGAATCACAATGGCCAGTTTTCGCTGGTAAACCACAGATGTGGCATCACTTGATCATTATGCAGAGCAGGTGATTATTGGTTCCCAACCTTATCATCAAAGCAAAGCTGTTTTTATCCACTGATTTCCCCTGTGTTCTATGATCAGTCTTATCAATCTTAATTAATTTAATAGCACGCGACCTCTTAAGAATATGCCAGTGTGGTTCCAAGGCACACAGAGGTGTGTTTCTACATGTAATCAAAACTGTGCTGAGATCTCCACAAATCTGGTTTTCTTCAGAAACATGTGGCTGCCTCACCCAGCTTTAAATAATGCACCATGAGTTTAATGATGTGACAAGACAGGTGAAATGGAAGAGTTTGGCACAGGTAGTGTAAATAAATCACTTGACTGACATTTGAGTCTATAATAACTATTTAATTACACTGCCAGTCAAAAGTTTTAAAGAGAAAGTTTTAGAACACTCCCAGTTTCTACTGAAATTTAAGCAATTTAAGTCCAGTTTAAAAAAAAAAAAAGTTTAGTTTATTCAGACTCCATGAACTTGACAGAAGGTGAAAGTAAAGCAACCTGAAAGTGCAACACATTTGTGGCAACGTCTGCAACAGGTTGGGATGAAATTTCTGAACAATATTTGATTTCCATTGTAGAAAGACTACTGATTACTGAGTTCTATCTTCAGTGATGAAATCTGGCATGTCAAACTGCAAAGATAATCCACATTTTCAACTGCAAACTTCATTTATTTTAAGTCAACCTTGGTCCAGGGAAAGTGAATCATATCAGATGATGAGTTCATTCAAAGAACTATTTTGGAGGACAAACCAAAATAGTTCACACTTTCACACTTACTCTGAAATGCTCCCACCCTTGATAATGTGGATTTTTTTTAACCTATTGCAGCTTTTACCAGGACAAAATGTTTCTGTCGAAAGTTAACACACGATGTTATCCTTCAAGATTTCGGAATTCACAGCTGAAAACCTGCCAGACCTGAGGGAAGCTCTTACACAAAGACAAAGCTCTCTGTAGTCACAGGGCATCCGGCTCTGCTTGTCACAACCTGGATTGTTAGATAAGGAAGCTTTGTGTCTGCATACACTGCTCTCTTTCAGTAAAGGTACATGCATGAAAAGAGAAATAATTTACTGCACAGCAATAAAAGATAAAAAAGTTTATGACCCCTGTGTTTGACCAGAACAATCATTAATACTTATGTACACATGTAAACAGTTATGTTACAGTACATTATTCAGTGTTTGGTTAAATGTTTGTCAGTTCTCCTCACCTATAGTACAGTCTTATTGTTTAAGAGCACAATGGACCCACACTAAGGAAATCTAAAGGAATTCCTGGCATCCTGAGCTCAGTGCAAAGAGCTCTGCAGACGTTGCTCTGTCACAGTCTAAGGAAAAGGAGGCTGTTCCTCAGAAGGGGAGGGACTTCACAGCTGGACTTGCTTTATATCTACTAGTGAGCAGGGAGATCTGCCTCTTTGGGAGCACTTCAAAATCCCAATATCTCTCAGAACAGCTGAGTCAGACTGCTAACCAGCACAGAGTTGGGACTTCAGTTCTCAGGTAAGAGTGGGTTTGCTTTTGTTTTTTAAGACTGGTGATAAAATGGTAAAATGTAATGATTTTTAGAATTGGTTCTAAGTTCTAAAGATCAGTCTTCTCATGGAAATGCTCGTTTTTCCTATGAGAGTGTGGTTTAAGTCAAAGCAAAGCCACTTTTAAACTGTGGCTTTGTTTTCTTTTGAGTGAGAAAACTCTGGCAAAGAATGTCCAAAAGTGAAGAAATGACGGTAGACTGACTGTCAGCCAACACCCCTTTAATTAAAAGGGAAAACAAACATTCCTCACTGATTACCTTTGACCTTAGTTATTGCAATGATGTTTCACACAAAGGCCTGTATGTCACAGTTAAGGCATTCCACAAGTCTGAACACCATGTCTACGTCACCCATGCAACAGTAGACATACATAACAACCCTAACCCTAACCCTACATTTCCCACAATTACAGTTACAGAAACTGTTATGTAACTCCAACCAATACCTCATTGCCTCATTCATTCCTGTTATATTTTTATTTAGTTGGTGTCAAGAAATTTACCATAGTGATAGAAGACTTATATCATTATCTGTGCAAATTGAAACCCAAGAGCAAATAGGCATTTAGCACTGTGGTGTAGGTCTTAAGATTGCTCTACAAGTTTTTTGTCTTCCAGGCACTAAAGCAGCAGGTTCACTTGGCTCCCTGCTATAAAGTCTTGTCATACAGAAAGATTCACGGCCAAGTTGAGGCAACAACAATAGGAACATTTATTACTTTAGACAAGTGGGTGCAATCTTAATTAACATTAAAAACATATCATCACTTTTTTCTACCCCTGTCAGTCAGTGTCAATCAATCAATTTTACTCTCTAATCAGGATTTTTTTATATCGTCTTATTAAATTGTAAAATGTATTTTAAAAAGTTGTCAGTCATCCATTTATAGATCTGCTGAATGAATTAATACTGACCTTCATGACCTATTAAATTAACGGTGACATAATAAGACCTGGAATGATGCAATGATTAGATGTGTGACAGGAAATTAATTAGCTAGCTTAGCTATTTTGATAACTGATTTGTCAAAGTGATTTTACAAACAAATAATGAAAAAGGCTGCCAATTTCCAGCTCCCATAATGTGAGAACTTGCTACGTTTCCTTGTTTAACATTATAGTAAATCAAATATCTTTGGGTTTTGGTTTGTTTTGGTCGAAAGAATAAGAGATGATCTTTGGCTCTAAGAAATAGTCATGAACACTTTTCTTGTTTTCTGATATTTTACGGACCAAACAATCAATCAAGAATATAGTCCACAGTTTGTGAGTCACATCCCTGATTAGACTTTCATTAGTAGTACATAACAAACAGATAATGAGGTGTAAATACACTCAGTGGTTATTTGGTTAATGGTTTATTAGGTACACCTGAAGAGTCTAATGCAAACCAAGACAACTCTTCCGCCACAAAGTCTACATTTATGATGCCTATAATACTGTTTTTACTGATACTGTCATTAGGCCTTCCTGAGACAAAAAGAAGCGCACTAACTGAAAGCAAAACCTCCTTTTATTCAAATATGAAACATCAAAAATGAATTTCAAATTATACATAATATACATACATACAGCCACTATTGTACTTAAATGACACTATCTCCTTCAAGGCAGGAAGGTAAATTTTCCTAGGTACTAAACGCAGACTGTGAACAGTGAACAGTGAAGCTGCAGTATGTTAACACAGTGTGGGAACTATCAAGTTTTACACAGATATTGTATTTGCCTTTATGGTATGACAAGCAAACACTGTGCAATAAATGCAAAGTGAATGTTCAAGATGTTTAAAAACAGTCACACATTTACAAAGTGGGTGACAAATTTAAACAGCAAGTTCAGCAGCTGCAGCACCGCATGACTGCTGTTGTTGTACAAATAGAAAAGCTTCAATCGACTTTATATGAGCAGAAGTTCAAGTTACCTGGCCTGTAGGTTCTTATGATCGCGATGTCGTAACTGCAACACTATGACCTTGTGGGCGTTGCACTGCATGCAGTTAAAAACACTACACACCTTTAGTCCACCGGGGTTATAAATGACAGGAGAAGACTACTTTTAACGGCATGGTAATTGCAAGCATTGACTCTCATGCAGTGAAGCAAATCTTTTTCGATTATATTCACACAGTAAGTAACATGTGGAAATAATAATTTATAGAATGGAGCCTTGTCTATGATTTTGATTTATGCTCACAGTTGAATAGTAAAACAGAGAGCAGGGTTGTTAACATCATGGCTGAGTTCCCATCCACACCCCTTTTATATTCACTCCTACGGGCAGGGATGACATCATGTATCACATAAAACACAACCGCTAACCTATCAACAGAAGGGGTGGAAAGAATAACTTTTTTTTTTTGTCATCATGTAACAGCACTGGAAGTGTTCAAACTTGAATGTTATCTTTGCATGTCTTTTACTTTTGCTTTCTTTTTTTTTTAAAGGATTTTATAGTTTGATTTAGGTTAAACTTCACTGAAGTTTTTACTACTTTAACAGAGCCTGACAGTAACATGCAAACAAAGAAAAAAGATAATGGATGCAGATGAGTATAAATGTTAGGGTTATGTTATACAGTTTCTGTTCAAGAAACCCTTTGTAAACTTTAAATCATAATCCTGATGAATAAACTGACCCTTTAAAAACACATGCATTATATGCGTGCATTATATCTTTTTGATGTAGGCATGACTCCATGTGTTTCATGCCTACATCTTTGCATGAAAAAGGAAGAATCCTAGGCATTGTGCATCATTTTATACAGATCTTCACAAAATTCAACCTGACATATTTGGGATGTTTGGAAACCTTGGGATATCCACTATAAGTTAAAATCTTTACAAGGTTTGACTACAAAGCATGAGAATTATAATAATGAGGTTTAAAAAGTAAAGAATAACATAGTGTTTGTGTTTCAAATATATTCCATGCATGATGATACAACACAGGGCACCTGGCTTTTCCAGTTCTGTTCCAGTTGATGATTATGAAACATGTTCAAGAATGCCAGAGGTTCATTTCTTTTCCTATGTGCAGGGACATGATGAAATGAAAGGGTACATTTAATCTTAATTACAAAATTTTACCCATGCAAACCAAGTACTAATACATTAATTCACTTGGAATGTAATTACCGTTCATTGCACAGATAATTTACTTCTATGGTAAAAAAGCATTTGCACTGGATTGACTGCACTGTATAAAACGTGTTTTGTTGTATCAGTAACACCCTTGTTATAGTCTTGCTAATTTTGTTGACTACTACTCTGATATTGGGTGTATGTATGTACTAAATTTTACACTGCAGCATTAAAACAAGTAGACAAACTATGTAGTGTAAATACTCTCACAATAAAAAAAACAAAACAAAATAATGACAATGCCAATTATAAACATGTTTGAGATTTGACAAAGACAGAACTTATTTTGCTTGTCTTTTCTCTGCAAGGAGTTTCAAACGCCTGGGCCCTGGGTACCTTTGGTTTTTATCGTGGACTTTGGAAAGGTCCAGAGCATCCAAGGATCTAAGGCTGCCTACAGGCTCATCAGGTAACCAAAAGGTTTGCTATGTAGTTGGAATACAGGCCAAGATTGCAAAACTGATCTTTCGGATGCCATTCAAGTTCAGTTCTCTGATTTTCATTTTGCTAGGCTATTAATATTTCAGGAAATCAGAGAAAAGTTAGATGAAATAAACTGCCTTTTTACAATTAATTTTTCAATGTTATGTGCTCAGCTATGGGCCATTCATTTATGAATCACACCCTTAGTAGTGTACTTCCAGTTTATACACGCATTCCCTCAAAGATGATGGTGTGAAAAAAATGGTTTTAAATACATCTACATTTACATTCAGTGCTTTTTGATTCCCTTGCAACAGTTTTTGCATTACATAAAAAACAGCAGACACAAATGACAGTAAAAAAGAAAGACTAGTAAATTCTATCATGTATTGGATGGTATATACAGTAATTGCAACACTGTAAACAGTGTCTTGATAATAATCTACATCTATAAAATGTTGGGGTGGACACAGCATGTAATTTCCAAACCACTTTCAGCAATTGTTTCTGTGTTATAGAGTTGTTTAAGCCAGGATGGACAGTCAAGGTGTGAGGCAAAATGGCCACACAGAAGGCCATGGACCTGTGGCTGGCATATTTCTGGAGAACACAAAGGAGAAGATAACAATATATCAAGCCATGAAAAAATGTCTGCTTAAGCCAGGAACAGCATTAGCCCTGCTTGAAGCACAAGCTGCTACAGTGGGCATCGTAGACCCGATAAACAACAGAATACTTCCTGTTGAAAATGCTGTTAAAGAGGGAATAATTGGACCAGAGATGAAAGACAAACTCCTCACAGCACAGAAAGCCATCAGTGGCTATGTTGACCCCTACACCAACCAAATAATATCTGTATTCCAAGCTATGCAAAAAGATTTAGTCCCAAGAGAGTACGGGTTGAGGCTGCTGGAAGCACAGATAGCCACAAAAGGACTGTTTGATCCCACTGAGAAGACAAACATTTCATCTGAATCAGCCATTCAAAAGGGCTACTATGAGAAAGATTTGCTCAATGACCAGATGTCAGAGTTGAAAGTGTTCTACAATCCAAGTTCACAAGAAAATCTCAATTACCAAAACCTCCTTGAGAAATGCACTGTGGAGCCTGACACAGGTCTGTTGCTCCTTCCTGTCTGCATCACCTTCAAAGGTCTGCGAAAAGGCATTTCCTCCGCTGAACTCTTTGAGTCAAAGATCATTGACAAAGAAATATTGGATAACCTACATAAGGGGAAGACCACAACACAGGATGTGATGTTGATGGAAACAGTGAAAGAATACCTGGAAGGCAAAGGCAGTATTGCAGGCATTGTTGTACTCTCATCCAATCAGAGGATGAGCATTTATCAAGCCATGAAACAAGGCATTCTGATGCCTGGAACAGCACTAGTTCTACTGGAGGCACAAGCTGCAACCGGATTCATGATTGATCCTGTAGAAAATAAAAAGCTTACTGTGGATGAAGCCGTCAAGAACAAACTTGTTGGCCCAGAATATCATGCAAAGCTGCAATCTGCGGAAAGAGCAGTAACTGGATACACAGACCCATACACAGGCAAAACGATATCCCTGTTTCAAGCACTGTCAAAAGACCTCATCATTAAGGAGCATGGGGTCCGCCTACTTGAGGCGCAAATTGCTACAGGTGGAATAATAGACCCAATCAACAGTCACAGACTTCCCACAGAAGTGGCCTTCAAGAGAGGTTATTTCAATGAAGAAATGAATGCCATACTAGAGGATCCAGGGGATGACACAAAAGGGTTTTTTGACCCAAACACAGAAGATAATCTTACCTATCTTGAGCTGGTGGAAAGGTGTGTCACTGATCCTATCACTGGACTGTGCCTCCTCCCACTCCATGGCAAGTCAGATAAGCCAAATTTCAGCTTCATTGACTACCAAACTAAAATGGCCTTCAAAGAGGAGAAGGTGAAAGTGACATGTGGGAAGTACATCGGAATGACTGTATCTCTGTGGGAACTGCTGATGTCTGAATACTTTGATGAACATCAGAGGCAAGACATCAGTCAGAAGTATAGAGAGGGGAAGCTCAGTATCAAGGTGATCATTACAACAGTACTTGAAGTCATTGAGAAGTCTGTGAAAACAACTAAAGTTGTCTTTGAAGGGATCAGAGATACTGTCACACCCAAACAGCTTTTGGAGGCCGATATCATAACTGAAGAGGTCCTGGAGGATCTGGAAAAGGGAAAAAAGTCAGTGAAAGATGTTATGGAAGATGAAAGTGTCAATGTCTACCTGCAGGGGAAAGACAGTATTGCAGGTATTCTGCTTCCAGATTCCCAAATCATGACCATCTACCAGGCCAGTCAGAAAAGAAAGCTGATGCCTGGAACTGCTCTGATTCTGCTGGAGGCACAGGCAGCAACAGGATTCATTATTGACCCGATTGGAAACAGAAAGTTTTCAGTGGATGATGCTGTCAAAGCAAAGATCGTGGGGCCTGATATCTGTCAAAAGCTGCGCTCTGCAGAGAAAGCTGTCACTGGGTACACAGATCCATATGATGGCAAAATAATCTCTTTGTTCCAAGCAATGCAAAGAGACCTCATCCTAAAAGACCACGGAATTCGCCTCCTGGAGGCACAAATTGCCACTGGTGGGATCATTGACCCAGTGAACAGCCATCGGATTCCTGTCCATGTGGCCTACAAGAGAGGGTATTTCAATGAGGACATGAACCAGATCCTGAGTGATCCAAGTGATGACACCAAAGGATTTTTTGACCCCAACACCCACGAGAACCTGACATACTTGCAGCTCATGGCCAGATGTGTCAAAGATCCCAGTACAGGCCTGTGTCTTTTGCCACTCAAAGAGAACAGTCACAAAATTAACATAGATGACAATCTTCAAGAAACATTCAAAACAACAGTTACTGTTAAGTATGGCAGGTTCAAGGGCAAGCACACAACACTGTGGGATCTCATCAATTCAGAGTATCTGACGGAGGAAAAACGACAGGAGTTTTTCAAGCTCTTCAAGTCAAGGAAAATCACAATTGAGCAACTCATCATCACCATTTTAGAGATCATTGAGAACAAGGAGATAAAACAGCAAGCAGAATTAAAATTTGAAAGTCTCAGAGGAGAGGTCTCTGTTGTGGATCTTCGGGAGCTTGAAATTGTGGATGAAGGAACATACAAAAGTTTGATCAATGGACAGATGACAAGCACTGATGTGATGAAAATGGACAGCGTGAGAGAATACCTACAAGGAAAAAGTTGTGTAGCTGGGGTGATACTGCAACCCTCCAATCAGAAGCTAAGCATCTATGAGGCACAGAGACTTGGTATTCTCACACCTGGCACTGCCCTTTGCCTCCTTGAAGCACAAGCAGCCACAGGGTTCATTGTTGATCCTGTGAAAAACAAAAAACTTACAGTGGAACAAGCTCTCAGAGAAAAGATAATTGGTCCACAGATGTATGAAAAGCTTTTGTCTGCAGAGAGGGCTGTCACTGGTTACACAGATCCATACACTGGTCAAAAGATCTCACTTTTCCAAGCCTTGAAAAAGGACCTGGTTGTCAAGCAGCATGGAATCCGTTTACTTGAGGCCCAGATTGCTACAGGTGGTGTCATTGATCCTTTGAAGCATCTTCACCTACCCCTTGAGGTTGCATACAGGAAAGGATATTTGGATGCAGAACTTAATCAAATCCTGCAAGACCCAACTGATGACACAAAGGGCTTTTTTGACCCAAAGACACAAGACAATCTGACATACTTGGAGATGTTGGGCAGATGTGTAAAAGATAAGGAAACAGGACTGTTTCTCCTGACGCTGAATGACACACCAAGAGCTACAGAAACCAAGGCAAAAATGTATACTGACACAGAAATAAAGGAAGAGTTTGAAAAGACAGCTGTGAGCATTTCAGTAGGACGCTACTCAGGAAAATCAGTTTCACTATGGGAACTGGTTCACTCTGGGTACTTCACTGAGGAACAGCGGCTTGAATTAATTGAAGAATACAGAGCAAAGAAGATTATCACAGAAACCATAATCACACAAGTGATTTCCACCATTGAAAAGCTGGAAAGGAGTAAAACTCCCAAAACAACAATGGGCCTCAGAAAGCCTGTGTCCGCACAGCAACTACTGGATTCTGACATCATTGATGCAGACACATTCAAACAGGTGAAAGAAGAAAAACTCACTTTTGAGGCAGTAACCCAACGTGAATCTGTGGCAGGATACTTGAAAGGAACTGGAAGCATTGCTGGAATTATGGTTCAGCCCTCCCAGAAGGTTATGAGCATATATGAGGCAAAAAAGGAGGCTCTATTGACACCTGGAATTGCACTTCTACTGCTTGAAGCACAGGCCGCAACAGGATGGGTGATTGATCCTCTAAAAAACAAGTTATATACTGTTGATGAGGCAGCAAGAGAGAAAGTAATTGGACCAGATGTACATGAGAACCTTATCTCAGCAGAACGAGCTGTCATCGGCTATAAAGATCCATTTACAGATGCAACAATATCACTGTTTGAAGCCATGAATGCACAGCTGATCCAATGCAATGATGGCATTCGTCTTCTCGAGGCACAAATAGCAACTGGAGGAATCATTGACCCAAATGAAAGTCACAGGCTACCTGTCCATGTTGCCATTAAAAAAGGATATCTCAATGAAGAAATGAGCAAAACTCTGCTGAACCCTACTAATGATGCAAAGAGATTCTTACACCCAAATACCAAAGAAAACCTATCCTACCTTCAGCTGATAAAGCGTTGTGAGAGGGATCCTGAAACTGGGCTACTTCTTCTACCCCTGTATGCAGAGGAATGCCACGCATTTCACACAGATGAACAAACAGAGCTTGCATTCAAAAACAAAACAGTTGCCATGAATGCAGGAAAATTTAAAAACAAGAAGGTGACATTGTGGGAAGTGTTGCTTTCTGAATACATCTCAGAACAAAAGAGGGCGCAGCTCCTCCAACAATACAAGACAGGAGCCATGAAAATGGAGGAGATCATTGAAATACTGACGGTTATCATTACAGAGGTATCATCAAAAGAAAAAAAGTTCAAAGGACTAAGAAAGCAGGTCTCAGCCAGTGAGCTGTATGAGTCAAAGATAATCTCAAAGGAGCTTTTTTCACAGATCATAGATGGAGAAATAACTGAAGAAAAGGTTAACAATATGGAATCAATTCAAAAGTACCTTGGAGCTACAAACTCTATAGCAGGTGTCAGAGTTGAATCGACAAAGAAAGTTATGAGCATCTATGAAGCCAAAACCAAAGGCCTGCTGACACCTGGTACTTCTCTGGTTCTGCTGGAGGCCCAAGCTGCCACTGGTTTTGTCATTGACCCAGTGAACAACAAGAAACTGTCAGTAGAGGAAGCTGTGGCTCAAGGGGTGGTTGGGAGAGAGTGGAAAAACAAGCTGCTTTCAGCAGAAAGGGCTGTTACAGGATACAAAGATCCCTACACAGAAGACACAATTTCTTTGTTCCAGGCCTTGAAAAAGGACCTCATTGTCAAGGATCATGGAATTCGTCTCCTTGAAGCACAAATTGCCACAGGAGGCATAATTGATCCAGTCTACAGTCATCGTGTGCCTGTACAAGTGGCATACCAGAGAGGTTACTTTGATGAAGAAATGAACCAGATTTTGTCTGATCCTGATGATGACACCAAGGGTTTCTTTGATCCCAACACTCAAGAGAACCTCACCTATCTCCAGCTGGTTGAAAGGTGTATCACAGATCCCATCACAGGCCTTAGCTTACTGGTCATTGTGAAGAAAGGCGAGTTTTATTTCTTTGTTGATGAGGCTACAAAGCGCATTCTGAAATCTACAACAACAACCAAAGCAGGAGGCAAATACCAAAGAACAACAGTGTCTCTGTGGGATCTGCTCTACTCCAAATATATCACTGAGGAGAAGAGGAGAGAGCTTGTGCAACAGTACAAGTCTGGATCAATCACAATTGAACGCTTCTTAGAGATTATCCTGACAATCATTCAGCAACAGACTACAACAACGTCATCATCATCATCAGTCGTCACCACTACTACAATCACAGAGACAAGTCGAGATCAGAAGTTTCAAGGAATCAGGAAGGATGTCACTGCTACGGAGCTGCTTAAATCAAAAATCATCAATGAAGACCTCTACCAAAATCTCAGCTCTGGCAAAGTCTCAGTGACAGAGGTGAGTGAAATGGACTCAGTGCGTAAGTACCTCGAGGGGACCAACTGCATTGCAGGAGTGTACCTGCAGTCCACCAAGCAGACCCTGAGTATCTATGAAGCCAAAGGAAAAGGCCTGCTGACCCCTGGTACTTCTCTGGTTCTGCTGGAGGCCCAAGCTGCCACTGGTTTTGTCATTGACCCAGTGAATAATAAGAAACTGTCAGTAGAGAAAGCTGTGGCTCAAGGAGTAGTTGGCAGTGAGTGGAAAAACAAGCTGCTTTCAGCAGAAAGGGCTGTTACAGGATACAAAGATCCCTACACTGGAAACACAATTTCTTTGTTCCAAGCCCTGAAAAAAGATCTCATTGTCAAGGATCATGGAATTCGTCTCCTTGAAGCACAAATTGCCACAGGAGGCATAATTGATCCAGTTCACAGTCATCGCGTGCCTGTACAAGTGGCATATGAAAGAGGTTACTTTGATGAAGAAATGAACCAGATTTTGTCTGATCCTGATGATGACACCAAGGGTTTCTTTGATCCCAA
>JBBMJY010000005.1:3925732-3969537 GCA_037833715.1 Toxotes lorentzi
GTCTTCCATCATTTGAAGCCATCGGCCAGTTTTTTTCTTCTAATGTTTTGGCTTGACACCCCAACTTTCTGGTGCTGTGCTGCATTCTGTTTTTGATCGTTGGCCAGTTCTTACACATGACCCCTTTAAGGTTATTTACTGGACTTGAACTGCTTAACTTTTGACAAAAACTAAGAAAATGATCACTGTTCTAAGACTTTTGACCAGTAGCATACATATAAAGCAACATTTACAAAAACGCCCGAGGGTAAAACAACCAAATTGCTTGAACAATGTAACTCACAAAAAGGCTGGTTTAAAGATATTAAAGTGTGTCCTGGAAATTCACTTTAAGATTTCAGGAACCAAAAGAATACCACATCTACTCCAATTTGTCCAGTAGCTGGCGAATGTCATCTTGGCCACGGTAAATTCTCTTAAGTCCTCTAGGAAGATAACGGCAGGATGAAAGGTTGAGGTAGCTAAGAGCAGTCATTTGGCCGATGATTGACCTGCAAAAAAAAAATAAAGATATATATATTTTTTTTATTTTTTTTGTGAAATCCTTGAAAAGATATTTTGACAATGTCAAACTAGCAGTACTCAGGAGTTCCCAGTGTGAACTCTTGATTCATGCTCACTTCAGTATACCTGCAGATTGTCTCTTTAAAGTGTTAGTTCACAATTTATGAGACTGGAGTGGTAGAGTTAAGAGGAAAAGTCATGCACCGAGTACCTGAGGGCAGGTGGTGTGATCCTCGTCCCACTCAGGTTGAGTGAACGCAGGGTATCTGCCTTAGATCCCTGAGCAAGGTAACTCATTGCTATCTCCAAGTCCTCCTCAGTAAAGAGCTGATTTGCAATGTCAAGCTGTTGCAAAGTCTGACTCCACTTTTGCGTCACCATGTGAAGTCCCTTCTTAGGTGATGGCAAACCGAAATGGCTGCTGAAATACTGCCCCCAAAACAGACACTCGAGCTCTGTCAAATCATACAGGAAAAAAAGAAAAGAAGCAAGCATCGATTAATAATTGGGTTTCAAATACAAATATAGAGCATTGATATTAAAAACAAACAGTAAATTCAAAATTAAAATTAAAAATTACTCTGCGTATTAGAATTGGTAGCCAACGTAAGTATTTCTATGCCTCCAATAAATTTTCAGACCACTGTGTATTAAATACAAAAAGACCAACCTAAGATTTTCAGTATGGGCTCCAATTGTGTCTGATTTTAAATCCTACTTTAGTAACTTTATAATCCTAAATTTAACAAAGTATAAATCTCATGAGTTAGGCCTACCAAGACAGGGTAATGTTGCGAGACCGGATGGTGTTATTCGCGAACAGCCTCGCAAGTCCAGCACCCGCAGCCTCGTGGAGCCGAAGAGAATGTCCCACAAATCTTTGTCAGTCATGTAGGAATAAGATGTGGTTGCAATACACAGCTCCTCCAATAAGGGGAAGCCTGACGTGGAATCTGCACCATTACGCATTGTCTTATGCAGAGGTCTGACATTCAGCATCCGGAAGGTCTGATGGGAATTACAATAGATGTGCAATGCATGCACATACAGTATACTGATTCATCACATATTGGCAAATTCAATGAGACAAACAAGGTCATGCACGGGGAACACGGTAAGTGTAAGTCATTCACAGCAGACAAGACAGATTTGTCTGCTGTGAATGACAGCATAACAAGTATTTCCTTGTTATTCACCTAATAATTGATAATTGATCAAAATGTCAAAAAAATGTTAAAAGATATTTTGCCAAGGTGACATCTTCAGATGTCTTGTTTGGTCCAACCAACAGCCCAAAAACCGACAGTAGAGATAATTTCTAATGACATATGATAAAGAAAAGCATTCAAAATCTTCTCATTTGAAAAGCTGGCATCAGATCAGGTTTGGCATTTTTTCTTGAACAATGACTGAAACAAAATAATTGCTGATTAATATTTTGTCAAGTAATTAAGTGATGAATTGACAAAAAAAATAATCATCAATTTCAGCTCTAATAGAATTACATTTCATATGCACACTCATATGCTGTAAAATAAATTCTTTATAATGATCAGTTTCTCCTATCAGCAGTATTACAACTTCAACATAAGGAAATTAGTGCCAGATAAAACATTAACATGCACATAGACATATATCAAATAGGCACAATAATCACACCAGCAGAGAGACCTGAATTTTTTTTTTTTTACCTTGAGCTTAGGACATGCCGTCTGCAGAGCCTGGATGCAAACAGGAAGTTCACAGTCTTTACTGTCAAGCTTTTTGTTGACCTCCAGCAACTCTAAATCAGGACAGTATCCCCTCTGAAAAATCAAATACAGTGTGTTACTGAGTTAATTTGTAATCTCTGGCTTTGGCAGTGTGTAACTCATATGTTAAAAAGCACTTGCAAAGAAGAGAGAGCTTACAGTTATGGCTGTCAGAAGTCTGTCACTCTTTAGTCCGTGAGTGAACCAAATTTGCTTGATCTGGCTCCCATGATTTTCAAGGTACTCCAGGAGTCCCTCAACCTGAAACTACAGCACAACTAAAGCTTGGAAATACTTCTTTGGATGGTGAATTATCAATTATCAATTTTTAATAATTATTCTAATAATTAGCCTTAGTTTAGAGAACATACACTATACAAAGCCCGAAGATGTCAGGTAAAAAGTTGACAGCAGCTAAAAACTTTTAAGATGCCACTATGTTATGACGATGATGTTTCTAACCTTGAATCTTGAACCTGCGACATACCTCTGAATACTGGAGATTTATGCTTTGTAGAAACTGGCTGTGCTGACCAAGGCTTTGGAAGGCCCTTACTGTCAAGCCTGTACAGTAAGAGAGTGTGAGGGAGCGAAGGTGAGGGCAGAACTGCGAAACAACCTAAATTTGACCACAACACAAACGGAAAAAAAACATACAGTATATTCAAAAGTGTTTACACGGAAAAGTAGATACATACAATGTAAATATAAATGCTCCACAGTATAAGATCTTGATGACTTACCTCTACGGCATGGTTAGCATTCCGAGTCCAGTGACAGAGAGAAAAGTCTCGTAGCTGAGAAAATCTAGAGAAAAATAAATACAGTTAACAGTAAAAATATAAGCACAAACTAAATCACAATTCACATAATGTATGTGCCAGACCTCTTCATACAACTAATTATGCAGACCTGTTTTGCGCCAGCCAGTGTAGAGTGTCCTTAATCTTCTTCTCAGTCTTAGGTAGCTGGGTTTTCCCTGGTGCAATCCAGCAGAAACCTACAGTCACCTTACGCCACAGGACTGGACTGGAGGCAGCAGCATTCCACAGACGACACACTCTCCCTACCCTAGACCAGAAACACAGGGGAAAAAAGGGATTTAGTTTGGTTCCAGAATTACACAGTATGTTGATGTGTTTCCATTGAAAGTCGGCAAACGATAATCTTTAAAATACAGCATCTGCCTGTCCTATGGGCTGTATATCAGTCATAGTGTCACCAAAGTAGCTCACATTATAAATCTACATCGAATCAAATGTGTGTTTATTACCTGCATAAAAATGGTACAGCACCATCTTGAATGACCACCATCTGAAAAATATTTATTAGCACCTCTTCAGGGAGACTTTGACCCCATCTGTGGTCCATTTCTTTCTGGGGAACAAACAGAGGCGTGTCCTCTTCTGTCTTGGTAACTGGATTATTTACAGGTTTAGGCTTGGCACGGACTGTCTTTTTTTTCTTAATCTGGCTGGCTTTTGACTTTCCTTTAGTAAGCTTTTTCTTTTTGCTCCCCTTCTTTTTGGGGGTCCAGGCTGACCCATTATACTGAGAAGTAGTACTTGATATGACAAGAAGCATATCTTCGCCTTGATGGACAGTGTACCCAAGCTTGACAGACCTGGAGACTCTTGCCTTTTTCTTCTTCTTCGCTTTTGCATTTGTTGGCTCACCAGCGTTCCTCTTCAAAGATGCCTTCTCTGACTTTGGTCCATCTTCTCCTTGACCCGATGTATTTGAAGTGCTTGGTGCAGTGTCGTCTTTTCTTTCGCTGTGGGATGAAGCTTCTGCTTCTGAAGGATCCATCTCGTACTGCTATCTAGTCTTTACGATGAGCTTCACTCCAAGAAAACCAGACATCAGGAGAGCAGTGACATGAGAGTGTCTGAAAATAAGAGTCAGAAAAAGATCAGTTTGAATTATCTTTGAGGAGCTGAAATGAGCCATTTCTTAAAAACGACTATTTGATTCCCAAATAAGATGCCAATTATTTTTCTGTCAAATGACAAGTCGATCAACTGGCTGATCGTTACAGCCCTTAAGAGTACTATGATGTTTTTATTTATTATATTTATTTTGTTTATGTAGTTTCACTTCAGGGAAGGACTTGAGTGAATCAGTAGGACCTTGGTTCAGGAAACTGCGGGAGTCCATGTTAGCTAGAAATGGCCGTTTGTTGTCTAGCATAGCATGTTGTTAAAAGTTTTGAAAACGTGTCTCGGACAGATTTACCTCTAATGTTATCGTTTCCCGGATTGTGATTCGTACCTCTAAGCTGTCTGCTGCTCGTCGCTTGTTTGTAAGCGGCAGACCAGACAGTCACATCCATCGTTTTTTTTAAGACTGTCAAATAATATATATAAATAATACAACAACCCTTTCAGTGGCGTTAAATATTAATTTATTTAATAATAATTTAATCAAGGGCAACGTTAATGTGTTAGCTAAACTGAGCAGACTAGCTGTTCGGTACACATTAACCTGTGTTACAATTAGCTACTCAAGAATGTCGACATGACACATAACGTAACAGAAAACCGGCACAGTAACTGTCGCTACATTTACAACAAGTACTACTAAAATCATTAAGAATTATTTTGTGAAATAAAACGAGCATTTCCTGCCGTATGTTGCTGTTTTTACATTACCTGCTGCTAGTTCACGTTAGCGTAGTGGTCACACAATGATTTCCACATACCTTCTGTGATTGGTGGAGACATGGACAAGAGCCCGCCTTCAGCAAAACTGCCCAATCACTGACCAGCTTACTGTTTGGAGCCCCCCACAGTGTGTTGTTGTTGTGAGGATCGGAGATGGAGTAGTCTGTGGGTAGGAACTTATGTTTTTAAAATCTACTTTTATCGCTTGCACCCTTGAGAGCATTTAGAAGCGCCACAACACACAGCACAGCTCCTCTGCTCTGGTATTATTCGTGGAGCATGGTAGTGTATTATGCGGAATTCCCTGCAGGGAAAGTTGGCGCTAACATTAGCAAGTTGCTTACTAGGCTAACATTAGCATGCAGAGGTAGTGCAGCATTAGCACTCATTTACAGATGTAGTGTTAAAAGCATGCATTCTGTAAAGTTCTGATTTCACTCAGAGCCAGTAAATCACAGAGACTGTTTTGGGTTATTTTTGTTTACCCAAATTTAATGGCAAAGAAAGTGCATGTGTACAGCTATTGCAGCATATCCAGGGGTGGTGGGTGAGTGGGGGTTCTCTGCATAACTTAGACAACTTAGGTGACAAAAATCCCACTCTCACGAAGATAATAATGTTCTGGTTTTATTAACGCAGCTGTGTGCTGTAATATCTACCAATGTATAATTAATAGTGGCATTGAACTTAAATGAGCATGTTTGGAATCTCATGATTAAGTGGTACTAGGGCTCATCTGATATGGCTATGAAGGTACATCAGACAAAAAAGCTGGGAACCACTGGTCTAAATGTTAAAAACTCCTCTCAGTACCTCAGCACCACCTAAACTAAAATCAAATCTTTATGTTTGATTCAGCAGTATTGAAGATAATTTGAATAAACTCTAAAATAACAGTAAACACTGGGAAATAAAACAAAACATGTTTTCTTTTTTAGGGAAAGAGACTACAGAGCTTCCGTCGTTTTCGAATGCTAATGCCAGGGGAAGGATTTTTCCTGCAGGAGTGCATTCACCAGGACAACACTGAAAGTATGACACATGTTCCTGTTCTGTTTCATCTCCTTTCTTGTTGGGGTACACACACTATATGGAACCTTGACTGAACATTATAAGTAAATGTAAATGTTTCTTACTTGACGTTAGTGTCCTGGTGCAGTCTTGCTTAACAGCATTATTTTCTTTCCTATTGTGATGAATAGATTTGTATTAGTATCCCAGTCTCCATTTATTTTAGGGGATTGAGTGAAAGTGAATTCTCAGTTAATATTAAAGTGATGGTGGGCGTTTAAAAACACATCACAACTGAACTGAACTATTCAGTTTTAATCAGACTTTAGGTAGGATAACACATGCATGAAAATTAGCAGTAGCAAGCAAGCATTTTGTTGTGAAGTACATGTTCCCTTTCTTCTTTAAGTGTTGAACTTATTGATACAGAGGATTGAAAATCTTCTAATGTGTCTTCTCTTTTAAAACAGCACACAATGGAGGAGGGCCAAGATTTCTCCCTCTGTGGAAAAGCAGCTGTGACTGAAGCTAATCTGAGTACGCTGAAAACATTTAAAGTAAAATGGGCATGTAGTAAAACTGTTATTAAGATATGTGCTAACTCGCTATATATATTATGCATAAATAATATATTAAATATATTATTGACTGGCAATAGATTAATCTATTTATTATATTTTAATACTTCCAGAAAACTTTGCATCTCTAATGGTTGCCATGTCATTTATCGGAAAGCATAAATGAATCAATTTAATCCTGTACAGTTATTTTTTTTAGTAACCATGCCTCCACTTTATTCAAAATTTGCAACCTTACCTCAGGTATTTCTTGCCTAATCGCTTTATGTCTTTTCTGTTTTTCAGGAGATGAGTATTACTGGAAGCTTGTTGCAGATTTCATTGGTCCTCAGTCGGGGGAAGGATTAGAGCTTGAAAAGGCACCATGCAAAAACAGACTTTTGATCCAAGTAGGACTCATGAGAGAGGATAATAATTTTCCATGGATTGCCATCGTAGATTGGCTCAAGAAAATTTTCCCCAGACATCAGTCGGCTGATTTTCGTCGCTTGATTGAAAGAGGCATCGCAACAACATTGAGTCTAGGAAGTGAAGTGAGGCTGACCTTCCTGGAGTCAGATGTGAACTTTAACTTTGTTGGCCCAATATGTGATAGCATTGGGGTTGAACGAGAACATCTTTTGGAAATGAGAGATTTTTCAGAGCGAGCACAATCAATTGAAGTCACAAATGGATTGATTCTCGAGTTGAGCAACTTTGTTGCCAGGGAGAAAATTGCCCCTGTTGTTATAGTAACTTGGCTTAGAAACTTCAACTCTGAGTTTTGTAAGAAAGGGAATATTCAAAAGGCGTACAAAGTCCTTAGGGCCAAGATAAAAAAGTTAAAACTGTGTTGCCGCAATTATGAAACAAGAAGTCACAGGAGGAATGCAGCGATGGAAAATCTGCTTCAAAGTCCATTTGAACTGGTGCGAAAAAAAACACCTCGATTTGTTGTGAAGAAACGCATGAGAAGAGACGACACCATCAATTATGAAAAAGTTACAATCAAGGAGGAATATGAGAGCTTTGAAATCATGCAAGGTGAAGGTTCTGAGATGAACAGAGGAGTCGTAAAGAAAATAATAGTGAAAGAACATGTTTCTGAACGCAATGAAAGCGATGAGGATCTGGATGTATCCACCAGTGGAGAAGAAACCTCGGACAACAAAGGGGAGGCTCAGACTCTGCTTGACATTACAATGCTGTCTGTCCAAAAGCTGTCAAGTGTGTACGGAGGGAAAACCACAGCATGCAAGCAGGTTTCCTTGGATCTCCTCAAAAATCAGTATGCTCTGACATGCAAGGAGCATCCAGCCATGGCAGAGTTTGAGAAAAAACTCGACTCACTCTGTGAAGACATTTCACTGGCCTCTCCTGTGGTGTTTTTAAACTACAATGCCAATTTCCTTGTTGACATGCATGATGCAGTTGAGCAGCACATTATGAGCTTTGAAAAAGAGATCATTCTGTCAGCAGGAGAGAAACTAGGCCGTGACAAGCTGCCAAAATTCAAGAACTTTGTGAATCTGTCAGAAAGTGCCACTTCACGCTACATTCACATGGCTTGTGATATCTTAAGCCCTCGCACACCTGATACACAAAACTATAGGAGACACTGGGTAGCCTTTTGTGAGGAAAAGAAAAATCCCTCCAGACTTTCATTGAACCAGTCAAACCGATTCAACAAGTACTTTGAAGCTGCAGCGGGTCTTATTCACCATCACAAAGAGATCGCTCTCTTCTTCTCTGATTTGCTGTCACTGAACAACGACAGCTGCCCAAACATCATTCTTGAGAGTGTTGCCGCTGATGCTAATGATTCTGTGATTCAGAGCCTCGTGTGTGTTCTGGCCATTGTTTACTGCAAAATCCTCGGCCCTTACTGGCAGCTTCTGAAGAGTGGAGGAGAGTACTCACTCTTCAGCCAGTACATACTCTGTCTCTATCAAAAGTTCCTTGACTGGTCCAAAGATCCGTCAACTCTGCTGGAACCTGAAGGGGCCACAAATGTTTTTCTGCAGTTCCCATTGCAAGAGAAAACCTTTGATGGAGTGTTTCATTACTGTGGTCAGTGGCACACAAATAGGGATCTAATCAGAGCTTGCCTGAAGAGGACTATAAAGGTGATTGCAGCCGTCACTGATGAACATCTGAAGGATTTCCTTCCAGGAGGGAAATTTTCCAAAGTCCCCTCACCAGATTTGAGCTTGCAGTTAGTGAGTTGTACATTCTCCGTCCTGATGGCGGAATATCCCTTCGGCCAAGCGTACCCTTACAAGAAGACAAGACCTGACAAGTCCTCTAAACAGTCCTCACACAAGTCCTTGTCACTGGATAGCTCTCAGGAAGATGACCAGTCTGATTCATTTGACGACAGCTCTGATGAATCTTCCCATTGGAAAGCTAAAAAGAATACACACTTTGGCCAAAAAGATGATTGTAGTCCGCAGATGAAAAAGGGCAGCAGCAGCAAAAGAGAAAAAACAGTAAGAGTACATAAAGAAGAGCTTGAGGAGAACATGGACAGAGACTACATAGTCGCCACAGTGAGCAGAAACGGAGGCCCATGCAAGTCACAGCAGGATGTCGACAAAATGCTGCTGCGCTTTGATGGGAAACCCCGAGCAGAGAAACGAGAAGCAATCCGCTGTGAGATACTGTACCAGAAATTGATTCTCAACAACACAGACCCACACTTGGATTGCATTTTCCGCAACAGCACACAAATGATGTTGAAGCTAAAGCTCGCACTTCCACGTGTTAAACCGGGGTACTCTCTTGTTTTGGCACCTAAAAAGACAAAAGTAAAGCCTTCCAAGCTCCAAGAACCAGTTGAAACAGAGTGAAAAGCAGCAGCATGTGAGAGCTTTGATTTCATTTAAAAAGTGTGATATTGAGGAACAGAGGGCGATGAACGACTCGGAATACCATTACAATGAACTTGTGTAATCATGGGACTTCCTCACATGATTGTATGTTTGCAAACCAAGCAGAAATAAACACAAGGACCTCAATCTTTCAACACAAAGAATATTTACAATCAACATCATTCTATCAACATAGAATATTTACTGATATTTTTGATATTATACGACTCCTTAACTTGCATGGAAATATTTTGTAGCTATTTCTAGAAACACAACATGTTGCCAAAAAGGAAACTATATTCTTTTCTAATACAAGATTGTACCTATTGTGATCATGCAGAGGTCAGTCAGTAACTACTGCTGACTTATAAGATGTCATGTGAACCACTGTCAAAATAAACATCTTGTTTTTTTATTTACTTTGTCCACCTGTATGAGAAAGCAGAAAAGGTCAAGCCAGTGTAGAGTTTGCCATTAGAAAACCAACAACATTTTAGTTTGGGTTCTTGACTGTATTTTCCCATGACTTTAGTTTTGTCAGTCAAATAATAACCTTGTGTTTCTCAGATTTAAAGATCATTTGTGGTCGCATGACAGGCTTTTCAGCAATGTCAGTAAGTTCATGCTTATAAAAGCGTTGACTGGGAGCAGCTCAAGAAAATAAAGAGGCAGTAGTGACAGAGGAGCTTATTGGGGTCACTGTGCCAAATGTCAAAAGATTATGATTTTTTTTTATTTCTAAATATAGTCTGAAGGAGGGGCCTGGACCCACTGAGGAACTTAGAGGGCCTGAAGACAGTCCCAAGCTTTATAGAGCTATAGAATTAGATTTGATGTTATGGGGAATTAAATAACTTATATATACACTGTGTGTCACCACATTCAGCTGCTTAATGTTTAAATCGTGTCCAGCAAAGAATTATCAGATAAAAGTCCCCAAGTCTATCCTTTTTAAGGAAAACGAGTTTCCTTGCTTGAGCTGGATCTCTGAGATGCCGTCCGCATCAGTTGGCGTCG
This sequence comes from Toxotes lorentzi, assembly GCA_037833715.1. Classification (NCBI taxonomy): domain Eukaryota; kingdom Metazoa; phylum Chordata; class Actinopteri; family Toxotidae; genus Toxotes; species Toxotes lorentzi. The sequence goes on from JBBMJY010000005.1 coordinate 3,936,106, forward strand.
GCCGAAAAAACGAACGCACCCACCCCTGACGATGTGCATTCAGGAGTCTCGGAAAAAGGACAGTTCTACTAGACCGAGCATGAACACAGTCACTGCTGATGGAGCCACTGTCGCACATCGGACTGCGTGGTTTTAGGTAAGACAGCAGTGTTATGTTTGGGAATATCTTGGTACAGCTGCTAAGAAAGGCACAATCGCCTTGTTTTAGTTGACGGAATTACAGTTTGTTATTCCAGTTTACGAGGGGTCGCGAAGGCAACCGAAGGGGTGGGATTTTGGCGGAAGTGCCCACCACTCTTCAGGTTAAGATACTGAAGCTTGTGGAGGAACACGTTGTCTCGCCCAAACAAAGTCAAGCGGCTTACCTGTATTTCCCTCGTCCTCTTGGCCGGAATAAGCGGCATCATGTCCGGCAGCTGGTGGAGCGGCGCCGCGGTGACTCACGGGCTGATGGCTCTGTTTGCCATGGGCTCCTGGATTTCAGTCAACAGCCTGTGGGTCGAGCTCCCGGTGGTTGTCAATGTGCTGCCCGAAGGTCAGTGGTACAACTCTCAGATAACATATGTTTAAATCAGGCTTTGCTGGCCCCAGTTAGTACTCAAACTCCAACCTGGCGATGTTAGCTTGATCCTCGCTAGCTTCACATTGAACTGACAACAGCAGTGCTTTGGTTTGTCCATTCAAAATTGAGACGTATTCACTGTGTAGGACACATTGTCGTTGCGTTTACGACAGTGTCCGTAATTAAAAGTAGTAATAAACAGCCCTCACTATCTATTACACAGGAATTCATTACTAATAATATAATACTCTCAGTGGCTTCTTCGTTAGTGGCGGTGTTGTAACAATGACCTCGCTAATAAACGTATATTTATTTTATTTTTAAACATATATTACTGACATAATGTCAATAAAAACTGAACATTATAAACTTTGTGAAAGATTTATGGCAGAGCTGTTGTATTGCGTTGCTGTGATACTACTTTCACTTAAGTAAAGTATCAGCTAACTTTTTCTACTTTTTTACAGTTTTACAGAAAGTTATTGCAGAACTTTCATCAGTGTAACTGCCAAATGATGTACTTTGCATTTGCTTTTTAAGCATTAGGAGGCTTCATTATTTATAGTGAAGTTGTAAGTTACACACACACTGTGTGGTGTGGAACTTACATTAACACTGTGATGTAGCTTAAATATCGTCTTTTCCTGATCTTAAGGGCTGAATGTTTTAAATGTATATGCCTGTTAACATAAAAAAACAGGGATTTACAGAGAAACAGTCACTATGGAGATCAGTATTTACAATCAGCAACAGCAGCACATGCCCAGGAACAGAGAATAAATAATAACACAAATGAAGTAATGGGCAAGTGAAGCAGCAGAGAGTTTATGACTCTAGGTGGCCCTGTTTCCCTGCTTACATCAATAAAGCCTCTGAGTGTTACAGTTTCAGAGTAAAAGGAGTTTACTTTCTCTAAAGTAGATGGGCTATTCAAAATAAGCAAATGCAAATCCCGAACACTGGCACGCTTTTTCATATATAGTTACTATTGTTCTTTTCCAGTATCTTATCATCCAAACTGACTTTTGCCATTTCTTGCTTCAGGGTGGAACCTTCCTGCTTACCTCTCAGTGCTGATAGCGTTTGGGAACCTGGGTCCAATAGCAGTGACCATCACACACCACTGTGCTCCGGGACGTTTAAACGAACGCCTGGTCATTCACTGCATCCAGGTGCTGGCAGTGGTGGCGTCTGCTTTTCTGGCCGTCTTCTGGTCACACACTGTCATCATAGCTGGAGAGAAAAGGTCACTACCATTTCTGCTCTTCACCTTTGTGTTGTCTTTGGTTTGCTGTACGTCCAATGTCACCTTTCTGCCTTTCATGTTTCGTTACCCCCCTCAGTATATTCGTACTTTCTTCATTGGTCAGGGCTTTAGTGCCTTGTTCCCTTGTATTGTGGCGTTAGGGCAAGGTGTTGGCAAGCTGGAGTGTAAAACTGTGAATGGCACAGTGAAGCCAGAGAATTTAAAAGCGAGCTTTCCTGCCCAGAACTTCTTCTGGTTCTTGTTTGTCATGCTGTCAGTCTCGGCTCTAAGCTTCCTGGCTTTGACACAAAGACAAACAGAGTCACAGCAAGATGCCCCGCCGCAGGAGTCTGACAATGCAGGGGCAGCAAAGAACGGAGAGGAGACTCACCCTCTACACAACGGAGGGACGCCGGTGTCTGAGGAGCAGGTGCAGGTGGAGGAACAGGCACCTGCTCAGACGTTCTGGACGCCACACAACATCTACCTGCTGGCACTGCTGGCGGTCTCCAATGCCCTCACCAACGGGGTCCTACCTTCTGTGCAGAGTTTCTCCTGTCTGCCCTACGGCACCATGACCTATCACCTCTCTGTGGTCCTTGGCAACATAGCAAACCCCCTGGCCTGCTTTCTGGCCATGTTTGTTGTTCTCAGGTGAGAAAATATAAGAAACAGACACAATCAGACACATACCTCAATTTGTCTTTGTGCACAACACGCCATTATTTTTACCTTTGATAGTTGTGACAATTTGTATTTATCATCAGCTGTGCTTTGTCTTCCAGGTCCTCCACAGGTCTGGGGTTCTTGTCTTTAGCAGGGGGAGTGTTTGCTGCATATCTCATGGCATTAGCAGCGCTCAGCCCCTGTCCACCGCTGCTGGGAAACCCTGCTGGTGTGGCTTTAGTGGTGAGTGGTAATGTTCTAGTTTTTGTTTTTTTTGTTTTTTTTTCAGTTATTATTAAAAATGACTTTATTGATTGCTTGCTTTAAGAATTTTGTTTTATAAAAACCTTTTTTTAAAAATTCAACATATGACGTCACAGTTGGTGACAGATGGTAAATATTGTCTTAACACATGCAGTAGTAAAAGAAATTTGCCTAAATAAAAGATGATTTATTATCTTTCTGACATTTAATACTGATTATTGAGAATACAGTATGATGGTTATATTTTTTATTATTATGGGTACATGTAAGGATAAAATGATATAACACAGTGCTTTATAAATCTGATGAAAAGAATACAAATGCAGTTTTCTGTCTTTGCAAACACAGAAAGTTGTGTTCATTCATCTCTACAGGGTTTGATAAATCTGGCACCAGATTTTTGAACTGAAACTTCAGCTTCATCTGCTTTTTTTTTTCCCTGTTCTCCATGTAAACCTCTGACTTCATCTACGTGTTACTGCCCCCTACAGGTCATCTCCTGGATTATCTTCACTGGCCTCTTCTCATATCTGAAGGTGGTGATTGGGACTTTGCTTCATGAGGTGGGTCACGCTGCCCTGCTGTGGTGCGGCATCTCTATCCAGGCCGGCTCCCTTATTGGAGCCCTCACCATGTTCCCCCTGGTCAACGTCTACCACGTGTTTGCCAGAGCTCAGGAGTGTGTGGACAACTGCAGTTAGCAGGAGTGAGATTTGCACACAGCTCCCATTCATTCTTCATGGGAACTGACTGTTTCATCCCTGTTTGGGGTTCCTGAGTGAAGCACCAGATCTGTCTTTGCCTCATTTTTTTGAGGGTCATGCCACCAATGAGGCATCCTCTCCTGACTCAGAAGCCTCTGAGCCTGTGAAAGCAAAAACACGGCCTGATAATGGGATCATTGTTTCTGCACATTGACTAAGGGGATGTGAAATGGCTATGGTGCAGTAATACCACAAGTGCTTTGTGTGGTATTTTATAATCAGTCTCTGTAGCTGAAGTTGTTTACGGTAGCAAAAACAGCTGCTGATGGATTTTCCCGCTACAACAGATCATGTGAAAATTTATTTACTCAGGGACACAATAATTAACTTACTCATCCACATTTGTTGCTCTAGAAGCTAATTAATGAGAAACTACAGTTCCATCCCTACAGAAAGGCAAGCAGTGTTTATTTTTTCACTGACTATTTTTTATTATTGTTAAACATGAGGATTTTGTCGAGTGTCATCAGTCACATATACAGTTCAGTTGTGCAGAGGTGACGTTTCTTGATTTCATGCCAAAGTGTGCCTGAGAAATGTTAAACTTAACAAAACATGGCTTTCATAAAAGTCCATTTGCTTTAGCTTGAACTTTGTTTCTCAAAATGTTTTATACAAATATTTTGTTGTTTTTAGAGGTTTTATTCAGATATTCAGTAATGTTGTGTTACCCTAAGGGAACAATACCTGGCCTTCATGCACAGTAGAGTTAACAGTTTGGGTAAACAAGGGATTTTGTCATCTCAATCTTTGAAGAAACGATTCTGTATATCTTTGGTGTCCACTAATACCTTGTAAGGTTATTCTATTAACCATGCTGCTACGGTACATCAGATTTATTAACTTTATTAAACTCTTGACAGGTTTACAGAGGAAGAATATCTGTCACATTTGACTCAACTTTATGGTGGTAATCCTGCATTTATAAATTTATAATCTGTCAAATTTTATGCTGAATTTTGAATTAACTGCTTGATGTTTGAACTGTTAAGTGATTGGTTTTTTCATGACCGTGACAATTTTTGTTGATTGTTGTGTATATCATCATATGACATTAAATGACTGATGTTGCTGAACAATAAAGATTTCATGAACATGTCCTGAAGCTTTTTGAGGATGGTATCAATCTTCTCACTAACTCTTGGCAATTAAGTAAACAGTGTGTTTCCCAAAATGTCAAAATATTTCTTTAAATATTTGAAATATGATGCCTTTTGTGAGTATCTGATGACAGGAATTATCACATAATTGCATTTTGGTAATTTAGATTGTTTTCAAATGATTATGAAAGTTTACGTTAATCTTTGTTTTCCTTCTTAAAATTTGCAATTGCAAATTAACAGATGAAATGTGTAGTCACGCAACTGAACAGTGTAAACACTCATTTTCACCTCTGCTCCCATGATCCCCTTAAGCAGAATTAATGAATTCTGTAGATTCTTGAATGCGTCTCACTCATTCAGAAATTGCTTCAGGGCAAAGAAACTGGGGCGATGAGGTTGAAAATAACATCATGTGATGCTCATTGATGATCTTAAAAGTCCTGACAGTGAAGGTACTTTAGGTTAAGACAATGATCAGTTAACCAAACATGTTTCATGGTTGGCTACATGATCTCACACCCACTCGTCCCAAGGAGGGTTTAATCCCTTGGCGCGCACAGTTTACTGCTCAGGACTTTGGCTTCTTTCTCTCTGCAGAAAACTCCAAACTCTCCACCAAACAGCATGTGAGTATCTGCAGGGATGCATACCATCATCCTTTTTATTTTAATATTTTAATGCTTTGAAATTGGTGCACAAAAAAAGCAATATATGTCATATGTTTGAAGTTTTTTATTTTTATTTTTTTTGCGTATTATGTGCATAACTGTTCTTCAATATGTTGATGTTTTAAACAGTATTATTTGATGATTCTCTTATATTCTAAATATCCACATTGAGGGAGCAATTTTTCAAAGAGATTCTTAAAAAATTCTGATTGTGATTCCAGATGTAACAGATTATTATTATAATTAGTTAGAATAGCATTTTGCTTTGAGGTCTCTGTTTTCTAACACACTGCATTAATCAGAGATTTATTTTTTCTAATTCTGTCTCCGCTGCAAGCGCTTTCTTTTTCAATAAACAATGTACTAGTCAGATGTTTTCTTAGGTTATGTAATAGTTACCAGTACAGTAGGTGGTCATGCTTCCTTTGCTGTATGTTTTAAGTGGGTTTAACCCACATGCTGCCTGTTATCAAAAGAAATCACTTTGCATTTTGCATGTAAGGTTTCCAGCATTTAATATTGTGACATGTGACTGACTGAGAACCTGCACAAAATAAAACATTGTTCATTACGCAGCTACCAAACAAAGAAAAGACAACATCCTAAGAAGACAATAAACATTAACCCAAAGGAGGAGGAAGTCACATATTCTACCTTTAGGAAGTGTTGGCAGAGGATGCCTCCTCGTGGTGACACATTAATCTGTTGAGTTTGCCACTTAACTCTTAAACTTTATGACTAACCTTGTGGATCAGCTTTTTGTCCTCACAACAGGATCAATACATGCACAAATGACTTTTGAATTTGTCAGGAATGCTGTTTTTCCTTCAGATTAATTGGGTTTAACATATTGATTCAAGAGCATTTAGTTTGTGATCCTCAAATGTCAAAAACTTACTTCTGAAAAACTCAACAGCTGAGGCTCTTTATTTAATAATTTCATATAACTTCCTCTGAAGTTTCCTGGAAAGAAATTATTGATTAAATATTGAAAATTGTATTTCTGGAGCCAAATGTTTGCTAACTTTTTTAACACTTGAGAACCACCAACTAAATACACAGATCTTTGTTGTACTAGAATGAGCAACAGCCAGTAGCTCCAAAGCTAAACCACTTTCAGTAAAACAACATGCCTGGATGTATAAACACTAAAATTTAAAAAGCCTGTTACACGTTTAACAAGACAAAGAGTTACTAGCCATGCTAGCAGCTCTGTGAGGCTGTGGGCACTTTGGTGCTTTGAGTTGAATGCTAACAAATTCAAATCTGTGATAGACAAATTAAAATTTTGACCCAATATGGTGCTAAATAAATTAAAAGTCATTAGGATTTATCACTGAGGGATCATGAATGCCTGAACCAAATTATATCACTGGATACAAATTCTGAAGTCAGGGAGGTTTAGAAAGACTAAATTTCATTGCAATTCATCCATTAGTGACTGAGATATTTCAGTCTTAACCAAAATGGTGATCCAACTGACCTTTCATCATTGCCGCTCATGCCGCTGTCATGGCTGAAAGCGATCGCAGTTTCAGGCGTGATGACTGCAAATTCAGTAGTGACTTAAAGGTCAGAGTCTGTTTGATAAAGATGTCTGGAACTAAACTGACCAGCTTGAACTTGTTTATTTCTAGAGAACACCATCTCAAACATGTCACTCCTCACCCACCTGCTGGCGTGTCTGTTCGGTATGGGCTCCTGGGTGTCCATCAACGGCCTGTGGGTGGAGCTGCCTCTGATTGTCCCACAGATCCCAGAGGGCTGGTACCTGCCCTCGTACCTCTCAGTCCTCATCCAGATGGCCAACGTTGGGCCTCTCTTCGTCACCCTGATGCATCGCTTCCGGCCTGGCGCCCTGAATGAGACAGCCGTCATTTACGTGATCGTTGGCCTGGGTACTGTGGCGAGTTTCCTGCTGGGCTTCTTCTGGAAGGAGACTGTTGTAGTGACAGGTGTTCCTCGCAGTGTAGCCCTCCTCGTCTTAACTTTCTTCCTCGCTGCTGTTGACTGCACTTCCTCCGTCACCTTCCTGCCCTTCATGATGCGCCTCAAGTCTCAGTATCTAACCACCTACTACATTGGGGAGGGCGTTAGCGGCCTGCTGCCTGCTTTAGTGGCTTTGATCCAGGGTGTTGGGGTGGTCCACTGCATAAACAGCACACAGTCTCTGAACTCCTCCAACAGCTCTGTGACCTTTGACCTTCAGGCCCAGTATCAGCCAGCAAACTTCTCCGTTCAGGTGTTTTTCTTCTTCCTGAGTGCCATGATGCTGGTGTGTCTGTTGGCGTTCCTGCTGCTGAACTACCATCCAGCTGTGGCCAGGGAGCATCCCACCGGTCAATACACAAACGGAGTGAAAGAGAAATCTCAGAAAAACAGGAAGTGGGCAGAGCAGAAGTCGATGATGGATCCGTACAGACCTGCAAACCAGAAGGTCAGAAGCAGTTTTGGCACCGGTGCTTACAGCTGGATGCAGGTGTTTTACATCTTTGCGATTCTGGCCTGGGTGAATGCTCTGACCAATGTGGTACTTCCCTCGGTGCAGTCCTACTCGTGCATGCCGTACGGGAACAACGCCTATCACTTATCAGCCACCATGGCTGCTGTGTCCAACCCTCTGGCCTGCTTCATCGCCATGTTCCTCCCTATAAGGTCAGTGTGCTGTGTCCTCAGTAAAGATCATTTTTCGGGCAGAAGCTGAGACCAGAGTTACAACTAGAATATATTTTTGTTGTCATTAAATCTGTGATTCAGTTTTTTGATCAACTCATTCACTGCTAAGTCCATAAAATGACAGAAATATGTTCATCACAATATCCCAGAGTTCACAGAAGAAATAAGCCAAACTGAGGGAGTGAAAACGGCAAAAGCTCAGTATTTTTTCGTGATGACTTCATCAACTCAATCAATCAGTTAACAAAATTGTTAATTGATTTTCTTCTTTTCAATCAAATTATTTTTAACTCTCATAGTTGTTAATGAATGGCATTTAATTGTGTGCTCTGGCATTTAGTGTATGAAAACAGAAAATGACTACTTCCTTTAAGTCAAAACTGATCAGATTTAGTTAATATATTGCAGCTCCACCATCCATATTTCCACAGGTTTGTAATGTTGATACTGTGCTACAACATATTGACAAATCCTGGTCATGTGCGGTGGATTTTTGTTTTGCTCTCTAAATGCAAACGACAACAGATCCTGGCCTCTGTTACTCCTCAGATCCCTGCGGTTGATGGGGGCTCTCACAGTGATCGGCAGTGGAGTTGGAGCTTACATAATGGGCATGGCAGTGCTGAGTCCATGTCCACTGCTGGTTAATGATAACTCAGGTGGTGTCATCATTGTGAGTACAGTGCACATTTCATTTACTCAAATATCCTGCATCGTCTTCTTATTCATAAGTGTAACAGTGAATGAATGTTACTGAAATGCCACATAAAGGTCTCCAGTGTGGGAACACTTACAGCAGGTTTCACACTCACCTCTCTCTGCTCCACAGGTGTTGGCCTGGATCATCTTCGTACTCACTCTGTCCTATGTGAAGGTGATCATAGGCGTGATCCTGCGTGATGAGGGCCACAGTGCCCTCGTGTGGTGTGGAGCTGTAGTGCAGTTAGGCTCTCTGCTGGGAGCCGTGACCATGTTTCCACTGGTCAGCCTGTACAGCTACTTCTCATCAGGAGACCCGTGCCACACAAGATGTCCTTAGATACTGAAGAAAAAAGACTGAAGGCAGTGAAAGCTCGACCGGTACCCCTTCTTTCTTTTGGGAAAGGAATGTGAGAATCAGTCTGAAGCCTATTTATTGTTTTATTATTTAGTTGGTGACATCAGTATCCAAATGTGTTGTTTTCAGAGCTTCCAGTCGGTACAAAAAATATGACAACCTCTTTAAAAATTAGCATTCCTGACCATGCTGTGTCAGACAGGGTGAAAACACTGCAGCTGCTGAAGCTGTTAATTTATGCTGTGTGATAAATGTGTTGACAAGTGTAGTCAGTTATCATATTTTGGGTCCTTTATCCACCTGTATTACATTAGATCTCTTGTAAACCCACTGAATTGACAAATTGGTAGGGTGAGCACACACAAATCCAAAATGAAAGAAGGAACTTTGTGAGTAAAGTTTCTCCAAAAATATAGAAGCAAATTTGCTATTTCAGGTTAATTGTGCTTTACTTTACTCGACTTTGTGAGTGCTTACCTTTCTTATTTGTTAATAGTTTCAGCTCCTTTTATTTTAGTGTTTTATTTTGAGTGACATTTACCTTTGTTTGTGTGTACAAGTTCAGTTTATTGAGAGTAACGTCCGTTTCTCCTCTGACTGATACAGTCAACATATATACGTTACTTGTGTGGAAATGATTGACTAATTTGATAATTCTGTAATCGCATTATTGTTTTTTATCCAGATGTGTTTTAATCATATTGTTTACTGTATGGTATTATATTACATGATAAAGATATAATCCCAATGTTACTCTGTTCTGTGTAACTTGATCACCTGTCAGGGCACAAACTGGACAATCAGACATCAGAGAAGCATGAACATCATAAGCACAGATTTTTCAGAATTAAAAACGAGACACTTCAATCAGTCAATGGATAAATAAAAATAAATAAACAAATATATTTGCACATTACATGGCAAACATACACATCCAAATATTCAAATGCCTGCTTTTATTTTCTTTTAACAACCACAGTCGACCCACAGAGTTGTGTTCACTTAATTTGCCTGATTTGTCATTTGTGGGCTTGTGCAAACTGACAGCTCCTGGGACGGCTCACAGCTTTGTCAATCAAATTTGTAGATAAATTGTGGTGACACCAGCATAGCTCCACCCACCCACCTCTATCTGAGCAGAGCATTTTTCGAATGTGTACCCAAAAACCCAAACCATGAAAAACATCCCCAGACCAAATCTATCTAATATCGCCCCTTTTTTAAGTTATAAAAAGTAATGGTTTTCTAAAACATTAAACAACAAGAAAAGAAACATTATTTCTATCACCACAGACAGTGCAAACGAAATCTGCATCAACATAAATCTACTCTAAAGTATGAAGTCATCTTAATTTACATCTTTTTTGTCTGTTATGCTATGAAACGATCACGGGGTGGATCCTTTTTTCCCCCTGTATTTCAGACTGCAAAATGAATGAATAGTTCAGTAATTAATGTTTCATGGCTCCTCATATTACACTTTAAAACAACCAATGATATTATTTCTTCATCAAATAATTATTGTTATCACTAAAATCTCCATCCTGCAGGACCTGCAGTCCAAAGTTTGCTCCGAAGTCTGATCAGTGCTGGGAATGTAGTTGAGCATTGTCGGATTTGTTTGAGACAATCATATGGCTTTCTTTTCCCACTTTGAGCAAGTAAACAACTTTCCTCGGGTGGAGAGGTGAAACACAGGATGCACAACACTTGCAGCAGACAACAAGAATATACATACAGGTGTAACTATACATTCAGATGCATATTTGTCCACATTGCTGAACCTTTCCAGGAAAGTCACCGGAAAGTAAAAAAACAAGGCGGTGACTGACGTAGCACGGAGGACTTTGAAGGCCCTGCTCTTGGCAGGATGCAGCTTCCCTGGGCAGGACTTCTTCAGCGTCCTCACAATACGGATGCTGCTCCGCACCACCATTCCAGTCATGAAGGTCATCACACAAAACGGGAAAGTATCTACCATTTTCTGTGTCACAGAGGAGACAACTTCTGCTGCAAAAAGACTTGCAAAAGCAATGGGCACAGAGAGGAGCCACACTGTCGCAGCACAAACCTCCCTGTATCTGTATTTCTTCAGCCGAGGGTAAGATGTGGGGTGAATCACAGCAACATATCTCTGCATGCACATAAAGGCCAAATTTGTTGGCCCTCCGATTTGTGCATACACAAACAAAAACCTGAGGATTTTCGTCTGGTACTTTGGCTGCACAGAGAGGACGATTGAATGCAAGATGGACACAAAGTACTGGAAGTTGTAGAAGATGGCCAAATTACCATTCAGGATATCTGGAGTCTTATTGGATGTGAAGGTGATCCACAGCAGTTTGATGATCACTGGTTGTCCCAAGAGAAAAGTGCAGATGTCAATCAGTGAGAGAAAGACCACTTCAGACGGTCCACAGTTGAAGGCCTCAGGTGCGCTGGAGTTGACTGGGTCATTACTGAGGAAATCATCCATCTTGGTGTGGTTCAGTGCTGAAAGAAACAAACATGGAGATTCAAAAAAAGCACATGATTTCAGTTTTATCTTTCAGAAGAAGAAACTCTACACTGTAAAAAAAACATTTTAGGATTCCTACATCACTAAAATTGTTTGCTCTTGTGATTCTTAAAAAATTATTTAAAAGAGCAGTGTTTTGAATTGAAAGAGGTCAGTGTAATCTCACTGTACTGATTGCACTGACTGACTGATTTCTTGAAAAAAAAAAAGATATTTTTTTGCTTTTATTTATTTATTTATTTTCAAATTAAGTGTCATTAATGTGAGGGCACAAAAGCAAACGTAAGAAACAAGAAAGAAATGAAATGAAACTGTCAATAATAAACACAGTCACAGGATTTAAACTTTAAAAGTGAAGTCTTAACTTACCTGGTGTGTTCAGCTGCTGCTTGGATGTTAACAATGAGTTGTCAGCAGATTAATTTCCAGACTGACGAAAAAAAAAAAAAAAACCCTCCTGCTTTTCCTAATAGATGTAAAACAGGTGCAAGGCAGCCAAGCAAAACCAACAAACTGGGAGTCCAACATGTCCTGATTTTCATAACAGCTGAGTTTTGGTGTCAGTGCGGACAATGACATAGTCAAACATATATTTAAAAAAATAAAAAAACCTCCAGAAACCAGCATCTGTCAGTGCTGAGATTTAAATCCAGCAGAAGTTATACAGACCACAGGGTGTCAGTGTGCACCGCAACATCTTACTCTGGAGAAGACCTGAACAGTGATTATTACATTTCGAAAAGGCTTGTTTCCAAAAAAAAAAAAAAAAGGTAAAACAAAAAAAAGAGATGTCAGGTCAGTTTCTTGCTGTGGGATTCTTTCATGGACTTTCAGTCCTGTACATAAAGTGCTTCAGGTGTGAAATGAAAGGGTGAACTCATGTAGAAGCATGAGTAAACTTATGTGGAAGCATGAGCTCACCGTTTATTAAGATGATGCATATGTTGGTGAATGTTGTGGGGTTAATGGATGTGTGATTGATTTCTGCTTTAGTTTTACTGCTCCAGCACATTATAGACATTCTATCTATCTATCCACGGAAATAAAATGCAATTTTAAATATATATATATATTGTATTATTTTAATACAAAGGTTTCTGTAGTTTCAGTTACCAGACTGGACTCCACTTAAATCTTGCTTTGAATGTTGCATGCAACATCCAAAACCACTGAAATGGCCTCTGACATGAAATCTGTGAGTCTATGCTTATTATAAATTTGCAGTACAGTTCTGGTAAAAGCAGAACATTTATTTGTACGTTAAGTCGCAGGGACTTAAACATATTATAGAGTGTGTTTTCAGTCGTTGTCCATTTTAATCTAATCTAAAGGCCTAATGCCAAACAGTCTGTCCTTTATAAACTGATTCCACACAGAGCACATGTTGACTGATTTTATGTCATGCCCACAGTGAGACACCATACACCATACAGATGAAAGAGATGAAGGCTTATTTATTGACAAATACACAAAATAGATCACAAAGCAGAACAGAGCGTTACAGACTAACGATAATCTCCGGTAAACATTTCAGTATGGCTTCTTTCATGCCCGTCGGAAACATGGATTAAGACTCATAAATACATATAAAACTGGGAACAAGTGAGTAAGCCAATTCAGTTTTAAACGAGCGCAAACAAATCAGTACTTAAAAACCACAGTATGCAGGTAACCATGTAAAAGATAGATAAGATGGATACACACAGCACATGCTAAGAGAATAAATATGAAAATACAAAAACAAACATTTAAGAATTCATATATTTGTATTGCTGTTCACCATTATTAAGTATTCTTTGGATTAGAGAGCTTCTCAGTTACAACGCTGGTTGTTTACATTCTTTGACAGACTAATGCTACCTACACGTTGCATAGCTTCCAGGGAGTAATAAAAGTCAAGCTTCGTCAAAACTGAGATGATTTTTATTTTTTCCTTTGATAAAAGTCCAACTCGTTTTACTGCAGCCAACAGTTCACTCCAAAGTTCATGTTAGTTTCGAGTCGGTATGCAGTCCATTTTATTTTTATCTCAAAAATGACACAAAATGACTCAATATCTTGTGGCCACACATAGTTTGTTTTTGTGCTGTTAGAGTGCATACAGGCATAAGAGCTTGGTTTGAGGTTTGGATAACATAAGTGAAAAGTTTTGCAACTGCTGTTTGACAAGTTACAGTAACTTGTTGTCTTAACAGAAAAACTACAATTAACACCACGGGTTTAGTGGTTAAGTGCTTATTGTTGGCTGGGAATACCGAAAATGTATTCAGTTTTATTAATCGTAACTTCATCTGCTTTATCAAATGTTCGTACAGACATGTGAACCAAATGTGATCTAAAGCAAGACCATGCAACTTTTGTAAAAATGAAATGACTTGTTTCTTCTGTTACAAACGAAAAACCGATATTCATAAGAACTAAAACACAACCTTCATCGATTCAACACACTCAGACGCTTTGCCGTTACATCCAGTAGCTTATGGTGGCTAATGTTAGCTAATGTTAGAAAACCTATCACTGTATAATGGACATTGCTTAGTCAGTTCACTCACTTTATGACAATTCCCTCTTTGTGCTAGTGCTAGCTAGCTACAGGACCTCTTAGCGTTTACCATTACCCCATAATTGTCACTTGTGGCCACAGTAGCCACTGTTCAGCAAAAGTTACATTATCTCGCTTTAAAAAAATTTTGAACTTTGAATTTTGAGGTTGAACTTGTGAAGCCAAACTCAAGCCACATCTTTCCATTTCCAGTCAAAGGCACTTCTCTGTTAAACTGTCTCTGTCTGTAAAGCCAGATATGCAAACTGAAGCAGTACAGACACTGTATATACACATTACATTACACATAGGCACTGGATCATTTACAAACTGCACCAAAAAAGACATATTAAACAATTCTTGGTCCTCTAAAAGCATACTTTGTTGTGGGCGCTGGGGGTGGCAGGTTGCTACACACTCGATTTACATGTCTTAAAAAAGTCAGTCATGTGATTTATTCCTTGGATAGTTTCTGCATAAAGGCATTATATATGAAAAACAAGGCACACGTTGGACCCTGGTCATCTGGACAATACATTTCTATTTGTTCTCCTTGCATTTCCTTTTGCTGTTTCTTGCACGCTGTAGTCCAAGCATGGAGCCGACTTTGTTAGGTGTTTCCCTTTCTTTTTTTTTTTTTGTTGCTTCCTGTGTCAGTGTGCAGTTTTGTGGGTAATGGGAAACTATGCATGGCTGTGGACGGAGATGCTTGACAGGTCGTTCCTGATGATCTCATTGACTGTAAAGGAAAAGAGAGAAAAAGGTCGGTCATCATGTGAAGTACAACATCATATAACATCTTTAAAGGACATGAAAACATATTTTAAAATTAGCTTCTTACCAAAGATGTCAATACCATCATCTAAAAAGTTTTCAGCCCTCTGAGCTATATTGGATGTGTCATGTCCTCTGTAGAAATAGAATCATTTTATATCTGTGATCCCCTGACGTTTCTTTTTTTTTTTTTTTATCAAGAGAGATGATGCAACCTCCTGCTGTCTCTAAAGGATCCAGGTGCACTTGTTTATCTGTTTTAATCAGCTGTGTGCTTTGGCTGACAAAGGTGGGATGATCCAAGAGCAACTACGCAGACTGACTGAAGCTAAACCAGGAAAATATACTGATAACAGAGAAAAGGACAAATCAGTCTTCTTCTTTTTTTGCCTCACTAAAGGGGATTGAGACAGTTCATTTTTCATTGGCGTTTACTGTTCTTATCTATGAACTCATTTATTATTTTGAAGAGACAGTCTCCACAATTTCTTCCCTCTTTAATCTGCTTCTCGTTTTTCTTATCAGCATCCAGGTTCAGGTTCAGGTTCAGGCTCTCACAAGGATGAGAAATGTGAGGGGGGAACACCCCTGGAGCCGGCTCCAAGAAGCCGAGCCAGCGAGCCGAGGGAGGAATTCCCTCTGACTGACTGACTGGACGCTGGAAAATCAGTTTGGAAACCTGATACTCACCACCACCACCCCACGCACACACACAGACACACACACAATGGACAGATTTTTTTTAAACATTTATTTTCATCACAGGCAATGGAGCAGCCCTTTCCTCAGTGACCCAGCACTGGCACAGCCGCTTCCTAACAGAAATAACCACTCACTTCCCATCACGTAAAAGATGAGGGGGTGTACATGCCTCGCAACAATTCTATTCACACACACACAAAAATATCTTGAGCTGTTTAGGAGCTCGTGGGAGGCTACCTTGGTAAAAAAACAAAACATAAACGTGTGTCATCGTCACCTGGGGACAGAAGAAAAATAACCAAGGAGGAACTCTGAATAGCACCAACCAAAAAAGTGTGGGTGCAAAGGCTTGTTTCCGGACAACAAATCACCCAAACTGTGACTGAAGTTTTTTGCACAGCAACAAAGAGCTTTCATGCTGTCTAGACATGACCTTAATGTGTTTGGCTTGTTGACTGAATGCTTTTAATAAAGGAGCAGGGAGATCTCGAGAGGTTTGATAACTAGATTACAGCCGCGATCTCACATGAGTGTGTCACAGAAACACATGGACACATTGAACCTATTATGTGACTATGAAGACAGGGTGCGATTCACAGCAATTTGTCTTTGCGAAGAACTTGGCAGCGTGGAGAATACTCGTCAAGGCAACAGCGACATTTATATTCAGGTGCTCTAAATCACTTGCTCTTGATTTAGCACACGGCTAAAATAAGGACAGACTCATCATCAAGCTTCGAAACTTTAAAATGAACGGACCGTACCAGTGTTTTCACACTTTTTAGGCTTCTCACATACTTCACTGACATTTTCCACAATTATGTTGATTTCATTCATTTAAGACAACTTTTGTTCCCATTCTTTCACTTCTGTGTCAAAATCAAATGTGCAGACGCAATTTCTTCTTGTCAAAGTTGTATAATACTGCAGATTTGCACAATGACTGTTTTGAAGATTTAATACTTCTGCATTCATGAACACTGACATCTAACAGTGGACTGCAGAGCAAACTCTTCATAAGTCAAGAAACAACGATCAATCAAAGCATCAATTTTACTTGTCTTCTTGGTTCTCCCAAGTCTTGGATGTCAGACTGATCTTCAGTGCACCAGCATGGAGTGGTTTCGAAATGGTCCCTGCTCACAGATTTATCACGCAACA
The DNA here is from genome assembly GCA_037833715.1 of Toxotes lorentzi. Classification (NCBI taxonomy): domain Eukaryota; kingdom Metazoa; phylum Chordata; class Actinopteri; family Toxotidae; genus Toxotes; species Toxotes lorentzi. The sequence continues at coordinate 3,952,809 of JBBMJY010000005.1, forward strand.
ACAATGCAATTTTGGTGAATAAATTAAAGGCGACAAGTTGATTATTGTGAGGAATAAACAATCTTGCACAAGTTTCTTGTCTCTGCAAATTGACATGGCCGTTGTACTGAAACAGAGACTGCCTGGAGAGAAGAAAAATGAATCTAAAAGCATGTGGTTTGCTATTCCTTTTTGTGTTTTATTAAGTAATGGGGCTAAGTTCACTGGTCTTGACCTTTAGTGGATTAATCAGTAAATCCATCTCTTAGATATTTATTTGCACTGGAGTGTAACGGCTTCTTGTGAAGCAGCCTTGCCATCTTACAGTGGAGACCATAAAATCAATGGTCCACAGATCTGAGCTTCAGCTTCAGCTCTTCTGTTATGGTTATTTCTGTGTATATGGTAAGGCAAGATGTTTTCTAACATACCGCATCAGGACAGCATACTGCCACCAGCCAGGCAAATGTGAGAATAAGACCAGTATTACCAGAAGACATACTTGAACCTGAAGAAATAAACACTCTAACCTCATCTCCACCCTCCTACAGTCTGATGTTCCTCTGCCATGTGTGCTCTCCCCGGCCCAGATTGAACTGACTGACCTCCGCTCCTCTGTTTGATCTGGAGGTGGAAGGATATATTCTTTAAGTTCAAACCTCAAGGGGACGTCATTACACGGGCGTCTCAACGCGTACTTCGAGCCAGGATGCCGGCTGTAAATTTAGGACATCAAGACATCGTCAGGCCTCCATATCCTGTCATCACCTCTCTGGCAACTGTCAAAATCACAGGTGATTTACGGCATTCAGATATTTTTCCGTACGCCACATTGTGCACCATATGTGGCGGAATGGCTTTCACATAAAGATTAAACGGTAAAATTCTGAATTTTTTTCTGATATAAAACAAAGGAAAACCAGCCAGTAAAACTTTATCTTTTGTGCAACTGAGGCCACAACATTTACTGTTTATGCGTCCGTTGCCATGGCCCACTTTTCATTGTGCTGTCACATTTGATGTGGAGGATCTAATTGAATAAAAAGTCAATCTATTGATCTCTAAGTGTGTTTACAACAAAGTCCTAAAAATAGGCCCGGCACTAGAGTGACATCTGTGTCATGTGGCTCTTTGGCCACATTGATTTGCTCAAGAGAGAGTGACAGAGATGGTTCAAACATCAAAGTAAACCTCAGCAAACATGGGGGGAGGGGGTGGGGGGGTTATCTATGTGTGCTTTTGATTTAATTTTGAGAAAACAAAATTACAAGTTTCCTACTTTATAAGTAGCCTCGAGGGGGAGAATGGACAGTCGCAGTAGGATTCTGGAAAAAATAAGATTCAATTGACACCACTGAATCGTAGATGCTAACAGTTCATTCTGGATACGACTGTGATATGATCAGAGCCTCCAGAACAGCATCTAAATGGACCTTGTAGTGAGGTTGTTTTCTTAATGGCTGTTTTCAAAGTCAAGAAAGAACTTTGAACCTCAGCTTTAAGGCTAACACAGATGATGATGAGTCCTTAAAGTGCTGGGGGGAAAAAAGAAAAAGGGAAATTCGAACATTTACTGTTACTGAATGGAAGCTAAATGGAGGACAGTATGCTATGAATGTGCAGTATACAGTAACAGTCTTATATACTTAAATCTTACATGTAATATAATAACGAATAACACTTTTGATTATCCTGAGAATGTTGTTGTTAATTTAACACAAGGCACTATTAGAGAACAACTTATTCTGTGTGTATTTCACAGTTAGCTAAGAGAGGCGAGGTGACATTTGATATGAAGTAATCCAGGAACTGGTTTCCTGTCCTATGGAGGTCCACAGCAGCTGCAGCTGACTGATACAGCCCAGGACTCCAACCAGGAAACCCCTGACAAACGAGGAACTCCCAGACAATTAGCAGGACAGCACTGTTTGCCTCATTAAGGGCTGAAACGCGTCAACAAGAAGAACCAGCCTGCAATAACAACAATATTACAGAGGAACCGATCAGGCGGCGAGATATTCACCGGCCTCTCCAAACGCTGTGAATAAATTAGCTGAGAGACCAGAACTGAGACAATGAGAGAAAAAGGCTGGGGGGCAGCATTCCACCCCCCCCCTTTACTGCCACGTCAAGTCCAGGCCACAAGCCACGAGATGTTCTTGGCCCATATTATGAGACTCCTACTGGGTTACTGCAAGTCAGTCCCACAGAGCAGTTCTGTGCTTCACCACAGCCTTTGCCATTTTTTTTTAAACCCAGGTATTATTTAAAAAGAAAACGACTGGACAATAGTGTTTTGGAAAAAAATGAAACTTTGGAGGCCTTAAGAAAAGAATAATACAAAGAGAGAAGTCTTCAGCTAAATATTACAGTGTTCTTTCATACACTGAGCGACCAGAAAAATTTAAACCTCTGCTGTAATGCAACAACAACAGTCCTATAATAAATATGACCTTTGTGACATTCATCATTTTTGTCGCTTTGTTCCAGGCTGAAATATCTCAGCACCTACTGCATGGATCACCATGAGATTTTGTACAGACATGCATTGTCCCCAGAGGATGAATCCTGCTGACTTTGATGATCCTGTGACTTTTCATCTTGCACCACATTATCTGGTCAAAGTTGATTTTGAGAAAATCTCTGGCTCTGTAACTGGCAACAAGTCATATGTAACAGATATGGATATTGATGAATATGTGATAAAGCAGAGAAATATTTCCACCAAAGATACTTTTTTTTTGAGGAGGCAAGTGAGTTTTATCGTTCAAAATCAGACAGGTCCTGTCAGTTACGAGTCACAGTTTACTCTCAAACACTTTGCCTGTGATCATCTAAATTCTCAGGTCATCAATTGTACTGCTCTGACATCTAACAAGGCAACAACACGCTATAAAAAGCATGTCGTAATGCTATTTGGCTCAGATCTGACTTCAGAATGCACGTGTTTTGCTCATGTTACCTCACCGCTGACAAAAGTCTTCGGCACACTACTGTTCAGAATAACGTATGGCTTTGGCCACCTCTTCCAGACTCTCTGTGAGCCAAAGGGAAGCATGCAAACCTCTCCAGTCAGCAAGTTTTATGGCAGCGTGGCCGGCCTCCATCTCGCTCAGTTTCAGCAGCTGAGGAGTTTAGACTGCGCGCCCTGTAGCCTATAGTTCCAGCTCGAGGCCAGAGAATATTATTCAGACTTTCCATGAGAAAACATGTTTGCAACCTCTCAGGGGACAGTGTGAAAAAATATTTAGCAGAGGGGGGGATCCTGATGAATATGGGAGGGCTGTGCAAACAGAGAAGAGATATCGGCTCTGATTACAGACAGTAGAGCAACAACAAAGTTTGGGTGGGAGATCAGAAACACCTGACTGTGTCACTTTCATTTAATGCTCACTGTGGTTACTTGACAGGAGAGATTAAACATTCATGTGCTTAAATTATTTGTGCAATTAAATTCAAATGCACTGCATTAAATAAGTAAATGGCACTGATTAATGCTTGACTTCTGAAAACAAACCACAGAATATTTTCATTGACACTCAGTGTCTTTGCTCCTTAAAAGTCTCAGGTATCATGGTCTGAGCTTTAAAAAGCTTGCTCGACAAGAACTTAGAGTAACAACACACCTGAGTGAGGCCATAAAGCAAAAAATTCCTATCAAACTCTGCCAAAGGTTTTAATGAAGTGAGAAGCTGCATTAAGTTTGGTACAATTTCCTTCGATTTGCCAATGAAAACAAGAGTGACTGGGGGCTGAGCACCTCAGAAATATCCATTATGGCCATGGTGGCATACTTTAAAAGGTGATGTGGAGGATTTTTTTTTAAAGCTTAACAACACCTCATTTGAACCTGGAGATCTTCAAGAGATGTGTGCAGTGCGTGGCACCAGTTACAACATAATTATAAATCAAATCTCTCGCTCTAGCCAGCCAAGTATCCCTGCAGACAGGGCCAACAAGTGTTAATATATTTACCCAGACTATTCAGAGGAAGTGGCATGGGAACAGTCTGAGTCCTGCAGTCTGTGGCCCCACAACAGCGTCTCATTCGCCATCGTCGGGAAGCCCGACCAGACAATTCAGCAGGGGCTCTGGTGACAGATCAAAGCCTCGCTGCCCTGTCTGCTGATAGCTGCTGGTTAGTGTTCCTTCATTTACTGCACTCCTTTCCTCCCTGGGACTTACGCACAGGCAGGCAATGTTTTTTCTTGTCCAGAGGAAGATCATTTATCCAATTTATTTCAAATCACCGCAGCGCAGAGCACCAGAGCAGTGAGATCATAACGTTTGTGCTCCTAAAATCCTGCTCTCTCTGAGATAAATAAAGGGAGTCACAAAAAACTGCTTTCATTTTATCAGGGAGTTTTGGGCAACCTTGTCTCATTCAGGGTTTAAAGCCAAATATATCAAATACTAGACCACCGGGCTTCTTTGATCTGATTACCTCAGAAGTCAGATGAAGAAGAAAGCTGACAGCAACAGAAAGAAGTACCACAAAAGTGAGATAATTTGTAAAGAGACATTAAAAATACAGGACTTTTAACAGCCTCTACTCCAGTAAAAGAGGAATTGCAACAGCAGTGATAAAACATTTTGGCACAGTCACCACCACTCACAAGAATCTAATTTTCCTATAACTGTGTAAGTGACACAAACATTAACATCACATTTTCACAATAAAGAAAAGTAATTCTATTTACCATATGGACATGGAAGTAGTATCAGTCTTCTCATTTATCTTTTATGGGTTTTTATGGGTCTATTTCTATAAATGATAATGGGTGAAGAGATCTGCGACAAACAAAAAGCTGCCAACTGAGTGTTGAAGGCCAGATGTTTCAGCTCCTGGCAAAGTGATGTGCGAGTCATACGATGCTGATAAAACATGATAACAGCACCTGCAGATATATTACAGTGATTTTTTTTTCTGGCGGGCCATAAAAACCTTACTGTTTAGTTCATCGGAGGTTGGACAGGTTGTTCACTTTATAATTTTTTCCATGCTCTGGATTAGAAAACAAAGTATTATTTTGCAAAAACGTTTTCACTCACCATCGTCAAGGTACATCTGGTCCAGCTCCTGTGGTTCTTGTTTGATGCTGACAGCCAGCGTCGGGGGGCTGCCGTCCTCCTGCAGGGAGGATCGCCCTCTTTCTGGCACTTTGGCATGCTGCTGGGCGCCTGGGCTGGTGCTGCCGCTGACCGGCTGGGCTGGTGTCATGCAGTGGGTCGGAGAGAAGGGAGCGTCAGTCGGGGTGGAGGGCTGCGAAGTTGGGGAGGAGGAGGAGCTGCTGGGAGGGTAGAGGCTGGGCAGCTGGTAGCGCCCGGGAGTCTCCTGGATGATAGAGATGTGAGGGACTGGGGACTGGGGGCCCTGGTGTGGGACTGCCAGGCTGGCAGGGAGGCACTTGGAGAAAGGTGGCGGCGACAGGTCGTGCAGTTTGGGGCTGCTGCTCGGAGAGGAAGAGGAAGGCAGTGAGGAAGGCTTGGCTGTCAGTCTCTGCTGGCTGACAGGGTAAGCCCCGCCAACAACACACGGCCTGAGGTCAGAGGTCATCATCGGGGTCATGACCTGTGGGGGGAAGTATGGCTTTGGGTGCAAGGACAGGGTAGAAGCGTGCTGAGTGCACACCAGCGGAGCGTCGTAGTCGTCGTGCGGCTCCGTCTTTATCGTTGGAACTGAGGGAAGAGGAGAGAAAACAGAAGGAGGAAAAGCTAAATGAGTAAACACATATTCCGACCTTCCTGTGAGTGTGAGTGAGTGAGTGGGTTTGTGGCTAGGATACACCACTGCCAAACAAACACTTTCATCAATGAGTCTCTGTGTCCAGGCCTGAGCTCTCCCACCCTGCTGAAAATATTCACAAAACTAGAAAAAAGAGAAGGGAAAAAGGGGATGACTCATCAACACGAGAAACATCCAGCAGCCTCTATAATAAAAGGCCTATTTTCTTTGGATCCCACTCTGGTGCTAATATCTCCTAAACGTGTGATATGAAATATGCTGCTGCAACAGCAGCTTCATTCTCAGCAGGGTTCAGTAATTTAAAAAAAATTACTGCTTGCTCCTTGAGACAAAGAGAAAATAAAGTTTAACTGGACACAAAAGCTTCTTTTTAACCCAAGATTTAGCTGAAAAAGACAAAATGGTGGCTTCAGGGTGTCTGTGGATTGTGGTTATTGTACAAGTGAGGACCATTGCTGAGTTCAAATGAGGCAGTGCTCAGTCGCTGTGATCCTGGCCACTGGTCCAGATTCCAGCACAGAACATGTTGGACAGTGAATGTTAAAATGTGGGCCGTCAATCTGCTGCTGCTCCTGACACGACATCAGTCTTATATAACAAGCGTTGCAGTCCAGTTACAAGCAAACGACAGCACGGCCCTGACCCTGAGCTTCATCACTGCATCACTAAACTGGATCTATTTCTTCTTTTCGTGGCTGTGGTGAAGCTGTTTCAGATTATAATACGAAGCATGTGTTTGAAATCAAAAGCCGAAGTAGTAAATTACTCATACTTTATTCTTCCCTCTGCAGTTTTTATTCTTCTATTTTACTGATGCACATTGTTGGTTCTGTAGTTGTTTGTCTGAATCTTTTTGTTTTTCCTGACTTTCCTGCTTGTTTAGGGATGTCTAAGATATTTTTAATCTTAGAGCGTGTACCAGGCTAAATAAGGGGACTAATTAGAATAAAAAGACTAAAACTAGGGCACATCATGCCGTACTGAAGCCCCCACTGTCAACAACTGTAAAAGAGGAACTGCAATGAGATGGTTACACCAACCACAGAACTAAAATAGCACATGCACCCCTATTTTGGGCCTGTTTGGAGGAAGTGTGTCTGTCTGCCTGTGGAGGCTAGGCAGACGCTCAGGCACAGAAAGGAGCAGAAGAAGTGCAAATGTTTGTCTTGCCACAAAAGAGAGCCTGCCCCAGGGTTTCCGGAGTGTGAAAATCAGCCGTGTGTACTGTATGTCCCAAAATAAATCTGTTGTTTTTGTGCAAGCTGCTGTCACACCTGCTGCTGCGGCTGCAAAAAAAAAAAAAAAAGTTGACATCATGTGATTTTGCAAAAAAAAAAAAAACTAGGAAAAAGTGAAATTTACATCATATTATTGAAAGAAAATGAGCTTTTGATCATTTTTTTCCACCTATGTTTTTACTCAATCTGTCCACTGCTTCTAAACTTTTCTTGACTTTCTCCTCTTCTTGACGACTGTCAGATCATACTGTTCACCCAGCTGGACTGCTGCCTTAATAGTGCTCACCCTTTAGGAGACACTGAGCAGACTAGCTGTCCCCCGAGTCTGTCCCCTCCCTTACACTCTCTGCATCCCGCGGACAATGCTCTACTTTCACAGTGGGGCACTCCGTCGCCCACGTACAGGGCTGGGCCAGTTCACTTGAATCACAGCTTTGAACCACCCACTAGATTTTCACTCCAAGCCCAGAGTGCAATTAGCAGTGGTTTTTACATTTCAGTTCGTGGGTCAGTGTTTATATTTAGCTTGGCAATAGGTTCTCTATTCAAATAACATGCTTTTCCCATGCCCCTTTCCCCACCCTTGTGTGTCCAGTCACTGCAGTACTCGTGTAGATACAGGTATGGAAAATAACAGATTTTATGGATTTCTTTTTTTTTTTTTTTTTTACAACGAAGGAATAATAGCGTTGCTTTGTTCCTCCCTTGCAAAACCACCAGACAAGGGGGAATACAAACAGTTTGTTCTCGTCTTCAGATGTAAAATCTTGGCTAAAGTGTTTCTAATTAGTCTGGGATATGAAAGGCAAAGCACAGCCAGAGAGTGGTGAAGTCCTGGGGTGATGACAGGAAAGCAAAAGAAAGGCAGAGTAAGCAAGGATGAGACACGACGACTACTGTTTGTCCATTAAACAAAAAGGCTTCACCAAACGTCGGCCCTGCACAAACCTCTAATGAAAGTGCTGGTCATTAACATAACAATATAACAATGGCATCACAGGATCTGCTACCTGCTCCTCTGACATATCATATCCAAAGACTATTTCTAATGTAATGTTAGATACAGTACATCTACATCTTTTTCCAGTTATAAAATCACAGCAAGAAGATTAGTTGAAAATGGCTTGTTCGGATGATGCAGTGTCATCAAAAACCCCACCATCACAACAGCTCTGTTTCCCATCAAAGTGCTAAGTGATCCACCTTTTTACATCATTATTTACACAGACTTCCTGCCCAGTACAACCCCAGTCTGATCTGTTGGACTCAGAGCAGCTCCACTCGAGCAGCTGGGGCTCAACTGTCTTGTTCAAAAACACTTTATAGGTGGTAATGAGGGAGAGGCGAGCATTACCCCTTCACCTTCCCCACCCTGACTTATCCTGCGGTGTGGGCATCAAACCGCCATCCTTCCACTCACAAAGCTGCCTCTTGACTTGTGTTCCTTTTACATAGCTTAAGTCTTAATGGCTCTTATGTCTCATGTAAAGCCCTTCGAGCCCTTTCCTATCACTTGCTCGCTCGCTATTAGTCAAGAAAAGTAAGTAGTAGTACGAGGAGGAGAGCTTTACCACAGGCAGGGACATAGGTGAAACGCTGGTACTGGCTTCTTTTCCTCTTGCCGTTGCAGACGTAGAAGTTCACATGGACTGGAGTGGAGAGTCTTTGGTTCCGATATGGAGGGATTTCAATGAGGAGCGAATTCTGCAAAGCAACAAATTTAACAAACTCACTGTTCTATATTCTCATAGTTTGCACAGACAAAGAGACAAGGCCTGGGTTATTACAGGGAATAAAACCATCTCATTTTATTAATGGTATATTTTGTTTTTCTACTGGCTGTATGCTTTCATCTATTTACTAGGTATCTATTTAGCATTATTTTAATATTGTCTAGTTGGCTATTATTTTATTTCCTTTGCCCTGTTTTTATTGTTTTCATATAGTTATCTGGTCTGTCTCATGTGCACTTAGTTTGATTTTGTATGGCTTCTGTGTTTGTTTTCGGGGGATGGTTGGGAGAGACAGTGCAGGTCTGGATTGTACTTAGTCTCCTTTTCTTGCAATCCATAGCCTGATGTTGTATGTGTAGGGGGCGGTGGATAAAATCTGAAAATCTGGTTGTAATCCCAAACGAGAGAGCCATAAAGAGACCAAGGAGTACACTTATAGAGAACCCCGGTGTTTGAACAGTGAATAACTCCGCTGATGTGAACTGGGGAGTGTCTGGATAGTTTATTTCCCCAGCAGAGCTTCCTGCTGTCTGAGGAGAGAACGAAGGCCAGGAGCGACCACGTTCCTGGGTTCAGCCTGTGAACACATCAGCTGCACATGTGTGCTTGTTTCTGTGCATTTATATGTCTGAGTGTGTTGGAGGTGCTGCTCGGTAGCCAGGGAGGAAGTCATCTGTCTACTAAACTGTGCTTCGGACGACGGCTGGCCCTGACATGTACAGGTGAAAGCAGACACACGTTTTATTAAATCACTACAGTCGTAAACTCAAGTGAAGCCAGATGAGGATTTTTGACTCCTCTTATTCACCGCGATCCATCTCTCCTTCAGAGAATTAGCGGATAAAAACTCTGGGAACAGTTCACCGTTTGCACTGTGTAAACTGTATCTGTGTCCAGGTCGAACAGGACATATTTGCAGCATTTCACTTACGTAGCAGCTGTCCAATAAGACAATTTATACATATTCATAGAAAAACAAGCCTCATTTTGAATCCAAAACCATGCACAAGCGAAATCATTCATTTGCATTTGAAGGTTTTATGTGCGCACGTGTTGCACTGTAAACTCAACTCAACTCACAGAGCACCGAGTGGACCTTCAATTTGTGTAAAAAGCATGGAAATCACCAAAACGAGATGTTTTGACCCGACAAACGTAATGTGTCTCATGTGGAGGGAGGAAGAAAAATGGCACAAACTGAGCATGAAGGAACATTTTTGGATTCCTCGAGTGAGTCTGAAGGTCATTTATCTAAGTTTATATGAATACTCTGATGTATCTAATTGTAAATAATTCCTAAAATAAAAACTAAATCATCTCTCTCTTGTCCCAAATATACCTCTCTCCTGGGGAAGGTCAGTCTGAGCAGGTGACGAATCCGGTGAGGTATTCTGAATTTGTGGTTTGGTCTGCTTTGTGGTGCAACAGCAGAGGTTAAACCTGGCCAAGGCAGCGTCAGTGTTTAAAATGGGACTGATCCAGCAGACTGGGCTAAGTAGGGGAGGGAGTGAGGGAGAGAGAGAGAGAGAGAAAGAGGGGAGGGAGTGAAAGAGAGAGAGGCCCTTTGTCTATTCAAGCAGACAGATGTGTCCCAGCAGTCACTGTATGAGTGTGTACGCAAGAAACGGAGAGGGAAAGTGTGTGTTTTGCAATGGGAAGACACTGGAAGCAGGTGCAGCGCCTCACATATAGACACCCCCTAATCCCCTCGTCCATCTCCCAGACTCCCACCACTACATCTCTCTCTCTCTCTCTCTCTCTCTTTTTCTCAGCTGTCCCAGGCCAAGACAGGACACACTGCCAAGCTCAAACTCCCACAGGTTGAAGGTTGAACTTTTGAAAACCTTTTCCGCACGTTTGAAACACAACGCTGCTGCTTCCCCCCTGAGGGGCTGAGAGAATCTACAGTCATATTCCAGTCACAGCTCTGTGAGTGTGTTCCTGATTTCGCCTGTGTGTGCACATCCACTGGCTCATATTAGTTTTGAGGTAGGCATTCCTGGTTTGCTTTCTTGCTCAGAGTTAAATGAGAAGCCACGACACCACTGTCACGTCTGTACAGTAAATATGATGCTACAGGCAGCAGCCAGTTAGCTTAGCTTAGCACAAAGACCGGCTCTGTCCAGAGGAAACAATATCTGGTGAACCTCCCATAAAACTGTCATTCATACAATTTGGTTTTCATAGAGATGAACTAATGAGATATGATATGTGAGCAGTGAACTTTAGGTGGCTTTTGTCATCTAATTATCAGCAAGAGAATAAGTGTATTTCCCAAAACTATTCTTTTAAAAGTGGCAAAAGTAGCTTTTCAGTTAACCCACTTACTTACTGGGTGCGTTTTTTAAATATATATATATATTTTAAAAATGACAGGAACCTCACTGTTGAATCCCCATCCCTGTTATTAGTATTTGTTTGGACTATTACACTCAGTGATTGTGTACTTTATTGGGGTGGAAGCAAAAAATTCTGAAATGGATTCAAATGAAATCACAAATCAGCAGGATGTGTGGAGCTCCGTTCACTCTCCGCTCAGTTTACTTAAACATCAGTTTGTTTTAAACACTGAAAATGTTTTCCCAGTGTCAAGATTGAGAACAGCTGCTTTCTCCTCGCTTTCATCCTCAAATTAGACCAGATTCGTCATGATAATAGTGTCATATGAATCACTTACAGGCTTTGAGGCGTCTCTGTCAACCTTGGCCTCAGTCTCCCAGAGGTGGTGACCGTCTAAAAAAAAAAAAGAAAAAAGAAAAAAGACCAATCAGAAAATGATCCACCTACTTGGCTTCCAACAGAAATGAAGAAATGGGAGAAAAGAATGAGTGTTGTTATTATTATCTGTTACATCAGTGATATATAAAACTGCTGCAGAGGGCCGACGGTATCACAAACGTCATACCGTCTGACCCACAGCTCATGAGCTCATATCCTCGGTCTAACAAACCTGAGACAGAAGGAGAGAATGAGACGACAAACCCACAGAGAGAGAGACAGACGCAGACAGAGTGAGAGAGAGAGAGAGAGAGAGAGAGAGAGAAATCTGATGCAATGCTAAAAAGCCAGAGTCATACCAAAGAGATGAGCAACATCTTTGGTGGATGAGAGAAACTTTGACTTCATCGCTGTGTGGAATCCCAACATGCTCGAGCAGCTGGTGGGCTCGTTAATGCACGATGACTGGAAACTGACAACTCGCCTCGGCTTTCTAACCCCTTAGTTCTTGTGTTCTCATAGGAATCTTTCTGTTATCCCCATACAATGATTGTTAAACAGTATTGGTATTTTTCTCCTTTTCTGGTAATGCGGTTTTTTTTTCTCTCCTTAAACACACCACAATAAAGAGGTTTTCCCATCAGGCAATAAAACAAGGCATCATATGAGCTGCTGGAAAAAAACAGACTTGCTAAAAAAGCAATTTTAATTTGTCATTCTGCCCAATGAGGTGTGAGTGAAACTATATTTTTACCAATGTATTAGTCACAGAAGGAAACCGTTGTAATTTCTTTAGACCCCTGACTCATTAACAAGGCCCTAAAAAGACATTAAATGACTGTGAGAATGACTTTACGAGGAAAGGAAACTGCAGCTTAAAGAAAAAAGGTCAGATGTGGCAAAACTGTCTTGAACTGAGATATGTCCTGTGCTGCTCAACAGGCTGTCCGCACTTAAGATAAGTGGAGGGTTTGAATCGAGCAGACAGCCCTGTGTAGATGGATGGGGTGCTACTTGTTTGTGTAGTGAGGAGCTGTGAGGTGGCAGAGATGGAGGAGGTGCAGCTAGGCACTGACATCTTCTATTATGTCTGAGGAAACACTGGAACCTGTTTAGCCCTCTCTGCTCTGGTTTGATCTCACTTTCCCTTTCCTGTACTTTCCCTCCCCTGTCTGGCACCTGTGGATTGACGTTTTTGCTAGCTCCTCTCCAGGAAGAAGCAAAATCACGTGTATCGCCGAAAAGGGAACGACACCTCTAGGACAAAAACAAAATAAATTAGGGCGGTTCAGAGAAGGCCAGAGATGCCGAGGGCTGACGTGCAATGCAAGACAAAGGGGGAGAGGCTGAGCCCTGAGCGGCCAATTCTGGAAACGTGTTTTCAGATTTTTTTTTTTTTGAATATGCAGACAGACTTTTTTGATTATACTTAATTTGGTCACTTTTCCAGTGCACCTGCTGTGAATTATTTTGTGGAATTGGGACTCGGCTATGGTCTTAGTATAATAACGTCTTGGCAAGATTTTCTCCCGACTTTTGTGAGTCTGAAATGCTAGACTGAATACTTCAAGCAGCACCTGGCGACCGAGGCCTAACAGGTTGTAAGTTATAAAAACTTATGCCTGTACCAGTTTTCAAAACAGAAAGTGTACAGCTTGTGCCCAAGTAGTGCACAGTGTTATATAACAATAAACAGGTTTATTGGAAATGTCTGCCGACGATGCAGAAAGGGTCTAAAGATGGGAAAGAAAAGAGATAACAAATGTAGGCCCTGCTAAAACAAAAGCATTCTGTGAACACCAATCATAGTGTCTGGTGCACAGCAAGTTGCAGGCATCTGGGATGCATGTACACACACCAGTGTGTGGTACTATGAATCAAACATTACATTTGCAAACCATGCTGCAAGGAAGCCTCTGTATAAACAATAGAAATTAAAAGGAAAACAGCTTGTCATACAGGAAGTTGTACAGGATGCTCAGCTGAAAGGATGTCTGTAAGTACGGGGCATGCCAAGTCCAATGGATATTCCTAATTCTGTTTAAAGACATATTCTTAACAGACAACTATGATTTTCTCAGTGGCTGAAAAATCTTATTTATTTTCTAAATCCTATCCAGACTAAAACATCATGATATAGAGTTAAATTACACTGAACAAAATGTTCTCAATTAGTGAGAAAGATTTGACTTCACCCACTGAACTTCCACTCAACCAGATTACTTCTTCCTCCAGAGCAGCTCAGACTTTGAAAACTGTTCATATGACGATAAAATAAAACCCTCTGGTATGTTTCTATCTTGTTCGCTCTCCCACTCTGCCTCTCTTCACTTTGGGAACCTCTCCAGAAGGGAAGCCTTCGCAGTCAACGTCAATCCACAGGAGGTAAACATGTTTTTCAGATCTCCCTCTCTCTCTCTCGCTCTCTGTTTCCCCCCCGTCGGCTTTTCTCTCTCTCTCTGACTCACACTCACATCATTTTTCACATCGGTACAGAGATAGAAAAATTAAACTGAGCAATTTGTTTTCTGTGCCCAGCTACCTATTGCCAGGAAACTTCTCAAAAGCCAAAAAAAAAAAAAAAAAGCTTTGAAAAGTTGAATACATGGGATGCCTTTGTTTGAAAAGAGCGTACCGGATAATTGATAACCACAGAATGTAATTGATAACCACAGAATGTAATTGATAACCACAGAATGTTCCAGAGTTATAGGGCAACATCTGCACAACGCCTGCACCCACCCAATGAAAAACTTCAGTAGCAGTTACTCTCCAGCTCCCCTCCTACCAAATTTCAGCGAGCCCAGTATGGTTTCTAACTCCCTAGCCCACTGTGCTATCTAACTTAAACAACTCAGCCTTAAAAAACTCTCCCCAAAAACCACCCCGACCATACAAACCCAGCACCCCTCTCCAACTCTCACAACGCCCAGGCTGCTTTCGCCTTGGCAGCTTCCCAGCTGTGCAGAAGTCTTACAATTCACATTTCGTTAGCAATGGCCTATACAAATCATTACTTTCTCAGAACAGACATAACACAGAACAGTCAATGACACAGCGGTGGTGTGCTGCACAGAGTCATGGCAGCTGAGGGGGATCAAACAATATACAATACAGTTATTTGTCATGTTGGGTTTATAAAGGGAATCAAACAGCCCCTTGTGCTCCTTAATTGGGACTGGGTGGAGTAAAGCTTTGGTGCCCAGAGTGAAACAGCAGGGTGGCGTGTGCCCAAGCCCTCATAACATACAGTAAATATAAACACATGCTCTACCCAGGCCCATGTGGCATGCTGAAAGAGTTCCCTTGTCCTCAACTGGTGACTGAAACTTCTTCCTTCCTACCGCCCTGAAAACACGTGGATTTGGGAAGTTGCACGTAAGCTGCTGCGGTGTGGAAGGGGTGGCGGCTTAGGCCAACTCTGAGCTGATAAATGGCAGCAGGCGAGGAGCAAATGCTGACACCCACTAACTTTAGCCGTGCTACCTGAGGCTACAGTGGCGTCTGTCGGTGCTCTACGTCATCAGGACGCAGGGCAACGCTTTCATCAAGAAATCAGTCTCTGAACTTTCTCAAACAGGCCTGCGATTTTTATGAATCATGCACTGTAATTTATGAAAACATAATCCCCGCTGTTTATGTGGCTGTAATTGATTTGTTTATAAAACAGCCATTGTTCTCAGATGTGTCAGAGGCAGCCAAACCACTGAACGGCTTCAAGTGGAAGTCATTGTTCTATGAATGCAACGAAACCAAAGCGCGCTGACCATGTGCACCACCAAAGAAAAGCATCCTCCCACTAAGCAAAACCACTTCTCAAAGCTAGCAAGGCTAACTGAACTACCACAGGGTACATGTTGAAAACAACCTATTTCCCTCCACTGTTCCTGTACTGTCATCCTGCTCTCATGGATTTAAAGGAGGATGGTTCATTTTAATGCATCTTCAGCTAATTCCAGACACCTTCTGGCAGCCTCACAGGTCACCAGGACACCGAGATGGGTCAACAAAAATACAGCTCGTAGCAGTAACAGAGCGTTCGTGCATCTGGGAAAAGAGCAGACAGCCCTGCAATGCAACAGACCAGATGTGAAAGTACTCTTTTCATTAGGGGGTTTCTCCTCTGCAAGGATTTCCTTCAGGATCACTCACTCAAATGAAGCTATTATCAATCATGGCGGGGAAATACTGAGCAGAAAACCACACTTTAATAAAAACACTGAGGGAAAAAAAAGAGAAAGCAAATGAAAGACAATGAGAGAGCAGACAAAAGTACACAAAATAAAACCAAACAAATAAAACCATGCACGACTTTCTGCATGACAATACGGCTCGTTTTACAGTGACCACGCTGTTTCCAAGTTCAAGAATCAACCTACAAGTTCAGCTATGGTATATCTTCTTCTTTTTTACGTTTCCACCTGTGTTCAATCTTTGCACATCACTGTGTCTCTCAATGCTATTTGCAGCAAAGCCTGTACTTATAGACAATAAATGACATCTGAGAACTCTTCCATCAGAACCCAGAGCAGTAAACCACAGTAAACGGAGGTGAATAAAGGACAGCAGGGCCTAATTTCCCAAATGGAGTGACTGTGACTTATCAGAGACAGCATCTTCTGGGCAGGCTGGGGGAAATGAAAGCAAGGTGTGATTGAGTCAGGTTTAGATTACAGGCTGATGTCTGCAGCTCCGAGGCATCAGCCTCCAGCTCCGAGGCCATACAGTAATCTCTTATGACTGATTGGCTGTAACCAGGAGTGGCAACTGAACCGATGCTATCTCGGGCATTTATACCGAGGCGGCACTGAGGCAGCAAACAGGAGGGGCAGGCGCACATGATAAAGCAAAGCTGACATGCAGTTACTGTTTTTATATGTTGTGCTCTGACTGAGGAGCAGGTGTGTGTGAGTGTGTGTGAGTGTGTGTGTGTCTGTGGAGGAAACACGGATTTCCTTAAGCATGAGTCATGGGTAGCAACAAAAACACAAAAAAAAAACATGAATATGAAACTGTACATGCAGACAAAAACATATGCCACTGCCTCCTCCTCCTCTCTCTCTTCTTTCGAACACTCACACCAGTGTCTCCCCAGATTCCCATTTGTCAGCAGAGTGGAAACATCATTTAGACGATCAGACACTCAAACACAAACCAAAACAAACACATGAAACTCTTAGTTTGCTGGCAGCATCTTAAAGCAGGGTGACCCATCCTGTCTGTAACTGCAGGGGAAAACTCTGACACACACACACACACACACACACACACACACACACACACACACACACACACACACACACACACACACACAC
>JBBMJY010000005.1:3974609-4030134 GCA_037833715.1 Toxotes lorentzi
AACGACACACATCGACGTTTTTTTTTTTTACAGTGTCAAAGTCTTCATCAGACACTTAATAAAAGCCCCCTTCCTCCTCGTCTCCACCCCTCTCTGTCTGCACTGCGCAAACTTTTTCATACTGAAATACCTTGAGTCTCTCCAAACAGTTTCTGGCTTTTCCATCGCGGTGCTACTTGATGCCACATTCCTCAAAGCCTAGTTAATGTCAACTTTTACACACATCTGAACACTCCCTAACGTTCTACGCGCCAGAAAACCAGGGTCTGCTTCACTGGCGAAGTAATCAGGTGTTGATGCTAAGGACCACAGCTGTTCAGCTCTCTGCCTACACAGACAGGCTGTTTGCAAAATCACATCCCCAGACGTCCATTCAGCAAAGACAACACCTAAAAGAGGGGCCGTACTTTTTTTTTTTTTTAAATGCGGTTTAGTGCTACCATTGAAATGTGGTTTCATTATCAACTAAAAAAAAATCTGATGTCAACTGATGTTGATTAATGGTTTAATTTAAGACCCCTAAATCATCATGATGAACCATTTCAGAAATACAATAATGCCTGTATTCTATACCACACAATAAAACATCTATACGTCAAAACGAATAAATCGCCCACAAATCCCTCGCCTAAACTTTAAGTACTGTGAGGCGTGTCCTCCGTGAGAGAAGAGAAACCATATCCTGAGGTGAAGTAGTTGTATAAGGGGAGCTTATGTGTTACATCCATTAAATCGCAGAGAAAGTGCTGATGCAAGCAGGCTGCTACTGCCTGCAGCTCAGACAGAAACCCCAGGTCCCTGTTAGTAGCTTTGAGCTTCCCTGGTAATCTGATCTCTGAGGCTTATAAAATGGGAAAGCCAGCCGTCTGTGTACAGAGGGCAACACTTTCAAAACCCAAACACGACAGGAGGCATGCACACTCACAGACGCACACAGATACATCAGACGAGCCAACTTCATGTCTCCAGATTGTTGGTTTTTTTTTTTTTTTTTTTTTTTTTTAAGGTATGGCAGCAATCTAACAAGTGTGGAGAGGGTTTAATTAGTCCAAGGGGAGTGAAACATTTCCCCTCAGAGGCGACTGGAAGATGCCTCAGTTGAAGTAAACTCCTTTAAGTTTAGAAAATTTCAAACAAAAGCTGTGATATGTATCTTTGCAGAGCGGCCGGTGTTTACTGGCTGTAACAGACATACTGTGGTGCACATATTTGTTATATATTTGATATTTGTGCTATCATGGCAACAACCATAGTTATAAAATGTAAAAGATCTGGGGGCAAGTTCAAGTGAAGACTCAAGTCAGATCCAAAAAAGTACAATCCTCAGAGTCTCCACTTAAGACTTGTCTTAAATGCCAGGTCTTCAAGATTCGACTGACTCAAACCTTGATGTGGACTCGACTCAAATGACTTGGAATCTGACGTGGACTTGATATGGACTTGCCCTAAAAGACTTGAGTATAACACTTGACCTCTAAAAAGGAGCCAGAGATTTCGATTTAGCCAAGTTCGGGTGGGTCCAGGTGTCAAGTCAAGCAAGGCAGGTTCATGTAATAAAAAGTGGATATCAGGACAAGTCTTAAATTACCTGAAACTTGACATAGACTTGCTCCAGAGAGATTTGAACTATTTTTAACCTGCAAATCAAAGCTCACTGAGAAGCTACAGTCTCTCTTACTCACATGGCCCGCATGTTGTTCTCTGGCAGCAGTGGGATCTCCAACACCTTGGTGTTGTTGTGCAAAGCCTCGTGGCTCGGGGTGGACACCGTCTTCCCAGTGATGCGGTGGACCTGGTAGAAGGCATGGGGCCTCAGCAGCCTGTCGTCAGCTGTGCCAATGAACAGCTGCAGGGTGAGAGGCTCGCTCTCCATGTAGCCGTGGAGCTAAGACGGGAGAGAGAAAGAAAAGACAAAGTTGTGGTGACGTCCTCTAAAAGCATCCACTTGCACTCTGTCAAAAACAAACTTAGGTCTTTCAGAGGTCAGGCTGTCATCGAGATGGTTTTTCGAACAAAGTACCCGTTTAGGATCTTGTAATCACCCTTTCCATCTTCTTTAATTTACTACCAATGGCCTGTGTACACTTCCTCCATCAGTTCATGTAAGGCCGGCCAAGATGTTGATCCTACAGTAGCTGAATCTCAGGGGCAGCCTTTGCCAGAGAGCAGTAAAACCACCTACAGCGAGCAGCGTTGTGATTTGTGAGCCCCGCGCTCGCCTTGTGACAAGACTAGGCTAGTGTTTCAGAGAAGTCAAGGTCACGTCAGTCCCACCAAGCCCGGGCCAAACAGGGTCAAGAAAAACTCTCACTGCTCTGATTATTATCAGTAAAACGATCCCAGCACGATGGAGCTGGAGACAGTACAGAAGTGCTGCTGGCTGTAGCTGGCGGGCTCGACCCAGAGCTTCTAAAGTACTCCCAGACCTCCATAGGTGTTGCTTGACAGGAGGCCTCCTGCCAGGATGACCTCAACCACCCAGACTGCAGGCATGAAGCCCAAACCAGCAAGCTGAAATATGAGAACAGCGGCTACTACTGACACACTGTCTGAGAGTTATGTATGTTATCCATACAGTGTTGACGAGGGAGGAATAGGAGCAGAGTACTTGTCATTTTGAACAACTGAAAAAAAATGTAGCAAGACAATAAGATAAAATCAGACAACGATAAATGTCATTTCGGGTGTTTCACTACACTCTAAAAAAAGACACAATAATGATATATTAAATTAGAATAAAAACGTGAAGGGGGTTCAGCTTTAAATTTCAAGTTACTGCAGCTTCCCTAAATCCGTCCTTTGATGATTCAATACACCACAAAATGGACTTGGTCCTCTTTGACTCAACAGTCTAAAATCTTTCCACCCTTTTCAATAAAATTGAGCAATTTTGCGGCACTTGAAACGCCTCCAATTATCAGGTCTGAATTAGAGGAACAGTCAGGGTCAAGTACTATGACTGTTTTCTTTATGGGGAGTTAATATTCAAATTTATTCAGTAATAAGTTTAACTACGTACACTTAATTGCATAACATCAGGAGTATTTGATCTTGAGCCATGGAATACCTTTAAAAACCTCAGGAGTTAAAATGCAGAAGAAAAAAAAAAGTCTTAACATCAACAGTACGTACACATCACCATCCCCACCCTGTCAAAGTGTCGTAGAGGGAGGACACTGAACCCCAGCTAATCATAAGCCACTCTGGATAAGAGTGTCAGTTGAAACGATCGGTTGGGAAAATGTTGAAATGAAGACCACAGTTTTCACTTACATAAGAAGAGCACTCGAGGCGAGGAGTGCCCACAACGAGAGCAAAAGGCTCAGACTCGAGAGGCACAACATGTGATTTGGAGGAGGATCCCTGTCAGGGTTAAGAGTCTGCAAAAGCCCCGTATATTTGTGTAAGGAAATGGGTTGCTGCCTGGCAGTGCTGTTTATTTAGGCAGCAGAAAGAAGAGTGATGAAGTGAGGCAGCCCACTCGCAAGGTTAGGTGGTTACTTTCAAAATCTAATTACTAACAGATTACTGATTATCTGCTTTGAATTACCATCAGCAACAAAGTCTAGACAAATAGAAGCAATCAAATTCAATAATGCCATCTGACTGCTTTAAGCTGTTTTTCGTTGCATGGCTTCCAAGGCTTGACAAAGCATGCATTTGTATGGTGATGCTGACATTCACAATTCATGTCAGCATCACCATCCATCATTTTAAGACATAACATTATCATTATCTACTATCTGTTTGGCAATCTTGCGATCAAGAAACCTTTGCTTTCCGTTTTATTTTTTCGCTCTGTGATCTGAATGATGTGTTTTGTGCAGGGTTATGATTTGTGGTTGCAATTAAATCACTGTGATATCACTTCATGTAAACCCTCTGCTCCTCCACCCTGGCAGTTTGACACTGGCAGTGCAGCCACTCCTCCCTACTTCATATTATCACCCACAAGAGGAATGCAGAGACTCCGGCTGCTCAAGGCACCAAAGAGAGAGGAGGAGAAAGGGGTGAGGAATGCAGCGCGGCTACCTCTCTATTCCTACCATGCCCCCGACCCCCCCACCCCACCCACCCAGCTCCAAGATGATCACATACACTAACACACACGTGTGTGCTCCTACGTGTCGGTTTTGTCGAGACAGGGATAACCCAGTGGGACCAGCAACTCATCCTATCATGCTTTTTGTTTCACATGATATTTGTTAATTTCGCTTTGTTTAGAAATCTAAATTTGATCACAAGGACCAAGACCAAGAATAGGCACATGACTCCACAATAATAACTTTTAAATCTAGGTCATGAAATCTGACTTCAAACAGGGAGAAAAGAAGACCTCACAGAATTGAACAGGGGTATTTCCTCTCCACCAAAGTACAGCATGAAACCCTGAACACTAACTGTGGTGAGGACTGCACACAGCACTTCAGAGGGGCATACTTCAGTCTGCTGCTGGCGTAAGGGCGGGTGTGGTTGAGGCGATGGCATTGAAAAAGAACAGAAAACAGCCAGCTTAGCTGTGCTGGATGCTAGGCATAGAGAAAAAGAGTACCACACAGAACAGGACCTTCCAGAATAAACTCTGTAAAGTTTGGGCAGGGTTTAAGTCACAGGAGCGACGGGACGAGCCGCAGAGGCTTCGTCAGCCAGCGGAGGCTGCAGCGCTGTGTGTACCATGTAATCAGGAAGTCACAGAGATGGGGCTGCCTTGTCTGAGGCTCCCTCCAACATCTCCATCAGAGCCTGCCAGAAACGTGTGTGGTTTAGTAGCTGCCGCCTCCGCAGGACGCAGAGCGCAATGATGTCAGCCGTGCACACGGGAACTTTCCTAAACAAAGGGAAGTCTGTGTGGTTGGGGTGGTAGCTGGCGGAAAAGTAGGGGGAGGTTTGACTTTAGGTTTTAAGAGAACACACGCTCTCTATTTCAGCTGGGGTGAACCCAGACCCCTGTCATTAAATCATTAGCACCTTCTCATGGACAAATACATCCATCTTGCACAGATGTGTGGATGCCGTTGCGACACGCTGGATGGTACAAACTGTTTTGGTTTCCAATTTTTTTTTTATTCCACTGCTGCACACAAATATAATAATTCTGTTTCCTTATCCCACAGCTTTGTGATCATCAAAACACGAGGAGACTTCCATCCAAATAAACTGCGACGCTGTTGAATTGAACCTTTTAGCACTTTAAATGATAACTGGTCAGACACAAAGTTCATTCTGGGGAGAGAACATATAGCTTTGTCTAAATTTCATGCTGAAAAAAATTCACTCAAAAAACAAGCGTTTTAGCCTTTATTCTGACTTGGAGTGGTGGGAACACTTAATTTTGTCACTTTTCCAGCGTGAACACGCTATTCGCTCAAAACTTGCTTAGACTTAGTATATAGTACGGACTTTGGACACAGCTTATGTTTCTCCTTAACCACTCATTCTAAAATTTTATCACGCTTGAAAGGCAAAAACAAAAACCTCTGCCCCATGTGTGACGAATGTCTGGTAAACTTGTAGACTTATTATAGTGCATTAATAAAATGTCAAAAGGTATTAATTAAACTGACAGCCGTGCTTACCACTTACTTTGCCCGACTCCTTGCTTCAGACCCTTTATTTATTCAGAGACTGAGGTCAGCGGTGAGGAGTAATGGTTGGGGGACCAGATGGGTTTTTAACCAAAACATATCTGCAGTTGTCCATGTTTTTTTTTTTTTTTTAGACTCGACCACCAGAGCTACTGTGGTTAAAGCTCATGACTAAGCTTTTACTGGCCATGTTACGTCACTTTGTAACTGTCTGTGCTGCACTCGAGAACGCAGTGGAAAACTTTGACTCACCCTTGTCTGGACAGGAACTAGCTGAGTGGACAGGCCTATCTAATAGCACACCGATGGTATTCCATTCAGAAATGTGACATTTTTGAGTAACGTAACGGCCAGGTCATGCAACACATGCCGCCACAAACTATTTTAACACATGAGGCAGAAAACCGAAGGGGGAAAGTGTTGAGGTGAGAAGTGACGAGGTAAGGGGTAAGGGGTGGGAGAATAAACGGCCCTAATGGCTGCACCGTGTGCTGTTCTAATCATCACAGGAAAATGAGCAGACTAGTTTGGTGGTTGCCAACGTGGGTTGAGATAATAATGAGATGATACATGTGAAAATTATGTTGCCGTTTTATTTAATGTTTTTTTTTTCTTCTTGTGAATCACTGGATTATTTTTACCTCTAAAATATTCATGTACATACACAATGTAAGCAGGGAAAATCAGTCTTCGATTGAAATGCTCACAGCCTGTAGAAATCTGCAGCATGTGATAAGGCGTCTGAGGAAGATAGTGATTTGTTTAAAATCATCAGTAGCCAGAAAAGTTAAAAACCGCTTGGTTTAGCAGACCTGAATGACTGGGTGTCCTCCTGCCAGGGCCTTTACCGCTCCCCTGCTGCCCTCTGTCTCGTAGTGGGCTCGGTGGTGGGACTTGGGCTGCACCTCAATCTGCAGGCTGTACGGCCCCGAGCTGGATGGCAGCTGCCAGTCGAGAGCTGGCAGGGACGGGCTGTCGGGGGCGAAAACATGTCCAACATGTCAACTTAACGAGGAGGGCGGAGAACTTATTTTAGACGCACTTATCAAGGTAGAATGTGCAGAATGTGAGCACTGTGACATGCCAGACCTCGTGATAAAGCTGTTATGAAATTACAGATATGCTTAAACTTGCTTTTTGTTAGTAAATACACACAGTCTGTCCATGCAGATTAAGTGTATGTATGGGGAACTTCGCATATAATTCCTCAGTTCCTAAAAACACTGAACCATTGTTAGTTTTATGCTTTAATAATCCTAAACTCTAAGTTTCTCCTCAAACTGTCGCTCCTTTCTTACCTCACATATTGCTTTGGCTTGGACCAAGAATATGGGTGCTGTGGCACATCCAGAAACCCCCCACAGTAGCCTTCCTTCTTTAACGACAGGCGGTTGGAGGGGTGCTCGTCCTCACAGAGCTGCCCTGGACTCAGCTCTTCACCCACTGGCTCCACCTTCAGGCTGACTGTGGGGCTATGCTCCAGGCTGGTTTTCCGGGCCTTCATGGGGATTCCCTCCCCGAGATCAGCCACTCCATCTGTGGTCAAGGCATTAATGGCTGCCAGGATGGCTAAATTGGTGTACTGGTTGGTGTTTGGAAGCCAGGTCTCCTCTGTGACACTGAGGCGAGGGGAGGTCTGTGGGGACGGTCCTGGGGAGTGGTTGGGAGAGTAGGTGTAGTGCTTGTGCGGCGCCCCACTGCCATTGAAGCTGTACTTCCTTTTTGCACCACAGGGAGAGTTTGGCCTGGAGCCACGCTGACCCATCCAGTTGTCATCTGTTACACTTGTGCGGGGAGAGGTGGAGGGGGAGTGACGAGGGGAGCCACGAGAGGCACAGCCATCACCTGGCAGGGTGAGGGTGGAGCCCTTGGGGGACACAGAGGGAGACTGCCAAGGGGAGTTCTGGGGCGAGTTGTCGTAGTTGTAGGAGAAGCCTGACTCATAGGAGGAAGCATCAGAGTGGCAGCTGCGAGATGAGATGCTGCTGGCTGGACTAAGGCAGCTGGGGTCGCGGTAACCCTCTGCACTGGGGAGGGACAGCGTCACTATGGAGTTGACTCGCTTGGCCACAGGAAGGCTGCTCTCCTCCACCTCATCCTCAGGAAACTGACCGTAAGCTGTGATCTCGATACGAGGGCTCTCCAAGGTCGGCGCCCCGTTTGGGCGGATGCTCGAGGATGAATAGTAGCCGGCCGCCCTCATGTCATCCTGGGTGTCGTAACTGTGAGGCTCGGTGACGGAGACAGATATGGTGGGGCTGGACTGGAGGCTGTGGTACTGGGAGGGAAGACA
Source organism: Toxotes lorentzi (assembly GCA_037833715.1). Taxonomy (NCBI): domain Eukaryota; kingdom Metazoa; phylum Chordata; class Actinopteri; family Toxotidae; genus Toxotes; species Toxotes lorentzi. Next base: position 3,982,488 of record JBBMJY010000005.1, read on the forward strand.
AGGGTTGCCCAGTGGGAGGGAGAGACTGACATTTGGCGTGTAGCCATATGCATCTGGAAAGCAAACAGATTGAGTTTGTTACCATGATAATCAAACACACATTCACTGGCTCCTTTACTGAGAGGGAGACGGTTGCCAAGTTGAGTCTTATGAGAGCTGTTGCCTATAATGGCAAAAGAACAGCTCGCCTACTGGATTTGGACCTAGCTACTTCTCAGGGAGAGAGAGTCTGCAAGTTAAAACTTAACGCCTCATCTGACGGGGGTTCTCCAAACACACTGAGGCCAGTGACACAAAGCATCTCTGAATGGCTCAAATTGTACAAAGCAAATTTGGTGGGAGACACGAATAAAGGAGCCAAAAATAACTCCAGTCTAAAAATAACCAAAGGCGAGACCAGGTGTTTTTTTTCCACTTCACATTGCCAGATTTATGCCACTTAATGCACATACTGCTGCCCATAAACTGTAACATTATGAAAACACACACTGATGCTTTTGTTGGCCAGTTTCGTGTTCCAACAGCCTTCAAAAATAAACACAGGAGGGACGTGATTCGTTTATTTGCATGCTGTAAAGGTGCAAGCTGTACTCGGCCAGAGGAAGCTCATGGTCTCGTGCCAACGCTCCCGCTGGCTCATATGAAACTCTGCCCGTCTGTGGCAAAGACTGAGGTCACAACCAGGGGTTAGAGGAGGGGGAACATGGGAATGGGAGTTGTGGTCAAATGGTGCATGAGCTTGGGTGAATGTGATCACAGAGGAGCGCATTGATACAGATGGAGACGACGGACAGATGCAGTCAGACAGCCTGCAGTCACCACAGCTCCTGTCTGCTGTAAATTAAAGAGAATTAGGGGCCCCACCATAAAGACTATGACATCAGTGCTGCACCATATGACTCCTGTAATAAAAGAAAATTATGCTTACATTAAATGCTGCTTGCGGTGAGTGACACAGTAGCACTGAAATGTTTATTTTCTATAATTAGACTGCTGTGAATTAGCCGACATCCTCACAGGTAGCCTGAGGGGCCACTCCATCAAATGACCCTGCTCAATACTGGCCCCTCAACCACTCACAGTGTTACCCACAATGCCATGTCAGTAATTAACACAGGTTCAATTCTGACTATTTCGGGAACACTTTTTTAGTCATGAGAGGCGCACAGCGGCAGAACCACGCCCACCTTGCCCGGATCAGCAGGGAGGGGCGCGCACTGTATCTACACCACTGCTTTAATACCGACACCGACTGCTCCACACTGAGGCTGAATACATGGATTCAACAGGGAGGAAAGTGAGGCTAAGACCTTAGTTCAGTTTAACATAACACTTCAATGTATCGCATCCGGGTGTGAAGTGTCAGGCACTGATGAGAACTTGAATAAATGCCACATTAATAGCTTTACTGCGCTCTGATTTAAAAAAAAGGCAAACAGAGAGGGAGAAAAGTCTCCTGTAGTTAATAAAAGCCAAACTCACCCTCTTCAGCAGATTTCATCTTCGTCTTTGGGCAGAGAGCAGCGCCTGAGATCAAACTCTGAGTACCGTTGGAGATGGGAGCGATTCTTTATCCATATAGCGGAGTTTATATATTCCCCAGCTGTTGCTCAGGATCCTCTCTCGCTTTGTCACCGCAGACAAACAACCAGAATGAGAAATAACAAAGTCAAAAAAGCTTAGTTGAAAAAACAGCTGTTTCGATTTCACACAGGAGAAGAAAAAAAGTCGCATCCAGAATGAAAACGTCTGAGCGAGATGAGTCAAAAAATCATTAAACCATGAGGAACAGGATCATGACTGATGCAGATGTGTTCTCTTAGAAAAGCTATTTTCGGCGCTGTGTTGAGATATCTGACTCTGGGTCGGGGGATCCTGCCTCTGCTTGGTCGCTGTGACGCACTGCTGCGGCGCACAGAGGACTTCTGCGCTTTTAAACCCGGGGATCACCTCTGCGGCGGCGCACCGCCCCTCCAAACTCTGACGCATCCGCACGTCCGACCACCAGATGGGTCCAATGGAGATCCTCTCGCACACTGGGGTTTCCAGAGGCGAAGGGGGCCAATTAACGGAGCTGGCAGTGAAGCCTGAAGACTCAGAGATGACTAAAATAAGCCTCGCACCGGGAGAGCAAAATGCAAACCTCCAGTGATTGGAGAGAACATCCTATACAGCGCCTGCTAAAGCTAATCCAGAAGAATCTGAGCCAGAGTGAACATCCTCCTGAATACAAACAGAGGAATAACAGGAGTTAGAATGACACAGCACAGCATAAAACACTATGGTCTGCTGGTTGACAGAAACCTTGTCACCATGATCCATGACTGACTTAATGGGCATGAACAGCATTAATCTGCAGTTTCCACCCACTTTATCTACAGTATCTGCTCCCCTTGGCATCATTTACAAAGGAGTCATCAATGCTGCAGTATGCTGTAAGACACTGCACATGGAATCCACTAAATCAAGATTTATGTGCAGACTAATCCTTGCAAGCATTTTACATTAAACTGCTGCCATTTTCACCCTGAAAGAGCCATTCATCAACTGCTTAAAGCAGATGCACGTTCAGTTAATGGCGGCTGGGTTGTCAGATTGCAGCTGGTGCAGCAGCAGACACAAGGACAGGTGAGCTGAAACATGCCAGAACATATAGCTCAAGTGCTGCTTCATGAGACATATGTAAAACATAAAACTTCCTTCAGATCCTGTGTAGGCATCTCATGGGGTTTTGTAGTTATTGCAAAGGCAAATAATTCCTTTTCCACTTTCCTCTGACAGACTGCACGTCTGCGGGGCACAAAACACATAATTATCCATACTTGCATAGAAGTACTATATAAAAATCAAGTCCTATACCCAGTCATTTGACACGCTGAACTGAGAATCTTCATAGAGTTTTCCATAGGCCGCTCTCTGTGGTTGGTGTATACTTATTCGGCTTCTCTCTCCTCAGCGAATTCGGTCCCAGCAGGCAGGGCTGCTGCTATCTTTGGCAGGTCTGGACCTTTCAGCAGCTGGCAGAAGGCCCGTGGTTTCTGTGATGACAATAGTCACATGGTGGCTCTTGAAGAGCCTGTCCATCCCTGGAGGTGGGAATCTACTTTATGGCACTACAGCATCTTATCAGCTGGCCCTAGTTGGTGTGATCCTCAGTGGTGGTGGTGGAATGTCATGCCACTGCCGCTCTCAGCCAGGGAGTGTTTAGGCGTGTCGTCATTTAAAGGTCATCCTTTTCAAATTTGTTTTTCAGTTTTTTTTTTTGTTTTTTTGCTAGCTGTGAAGGCACCGATTACACAGAGACAAGCACAAAAACTTGCAAAGAGGCAGGAGCACATTTGACGGTTATGCAGAGCAGACTTCATTCCATAAGCATTAGACATCATTCATTGTCCTAATTTAAAAAAGGAAATGAAAAAGATACCAAGTCTAATAGTCTACAGTCATACTAGTGGATCGCGGGGCTGTACTTAAAGGACGACCAACAGAGGAGCCACGCTGCCAATGTGACTAATAAGTCAGAAATTCAATAAAGAAAAACATTCATTCATACTAACAATTTTAAAATGGGTTACTCAGTATATCCTTAAAGACTCTGCATATACTGAGAAAGCCGATTGTCGTCATTGTTTACATCTGTGCAACTGTTTTAAGTGTCTCACCTGAAAGCACCTTTAGATGCGTCTCATTCAGTGACCTGCTGGAAAACAGCAAATCAGAGAAAACCTGAAAAAGACCAAGAAATATAAGAATGAGTTTTGTAATGTGTGATGTATGTCCATCTTTTTTGCAAAATGCAAACCGTTCAAAGTGCACCACCGCAGTGTGCACGTGTCCGAGCCCTTACTATATCGGTGTCATGGTGCAAACTACCTCTTATACTATACACATACTTATACTTCTTTGTCCAAATTCTTTGTGACCAGAGAAGCAGATTCAGAAACCAGCTCTTGATCCACATTTGTCTCCATTGTGCAACTACATGGCATGTATGCCCTACATCCAAAGCAATATTCCCTTCTCACCCATTGGGAGCTCATTTTGGCAGAGCTTTCTCTCCAACTGAGTATCTGAGGGAGTGACGACACTTGTGAAATCCTAGCCGTCTGTTTCATCATGGGGACGTGGCTTGGTGGCTCCCAAGTCATTTAAAGAACCCCACTCGTTTCTTTGACCTCATGGAAATCTCTCATTGAGGCTGGGGGGGGCGCCTAATTGGGGCAAAACTCCACAGTTATGTGTAACTGAAACATGTGCTGCAGTAAACACTTCCACCCGTCTGCAGTTAATAAATAGCCCTGCTGCTGATTGACTCGTACGTCAGGGTGGTGCTGGGGCTCGTAGTTTTTCCAGTCAGGCCTGGTGCTGGTTAGTGGACACCTTGGTAACAGGCTGCTACAGACCGGATGGATCCGGAGCCACAACTGAAAAAAGAGCACAGCAGATAATGAGAAACAACACCAATGTCCTGCAAAGATAACGTAGACACAGCAGAGCGAACAGAGGACTCACTCTTTCAAATCAACAAAACTGCTCTTCACAGACACGGACAACAGGTGCTGAAGTGATTAATACCAGAGCTGTGTGTGTGTTTGTTTTTGTGTTTTTGTGTTTTGGGCACATTTAAATCCAAGTCACCTGAGACAACTCCCCATAAAATCTGAAGTCCTGTTTAAATACTCAGCGTGTGTGCGTCTCACAGTCCTGCTTATTGCTGTCAAAAGTCAAGTCTTCAGAGAGCCAAGTTTCTCAGAAGTCGAGTCCATGTCAAGTCTCCAGTCCTTGTTTTTGTGACTGAAAGCTGCACTAATCGATAATTTCGTATTAACAACAACAAATGACGTGAGAGGGCTCATTTGTCGTGGTGAAACCACAGAAAATGATCATTTGACTCTGCAGTTTCCCTCAGCTCTTCAGAAGCTTTTGGAGTCTTTTATCTCACAGTTTGGGTTTTTAAGGCCTGAATTCTGACTTGGCTCACTCTGACCACTCTCATCAAGCTTGTTTTAAGTTGCAGCAGGCAGCAGCTGTTTTGACCAAAAATTGTTCCCAGCACCAAAAGGCAGACAAAGTTAGCGACTAGCTAGTGAACATGGTGGAGCATTTAGCAGCTGAAGAGCCAGATATTTCCTGTAGGGAGAAAGTGGAGAATGAACCAGACTTGTGTTTAATGATTGGCCAGAAACGTGACTCCAAAATGAATGATTTGTTTGATTGTGCCTGACAGTGATGTGCACTGACTCACCCTATGGTACAGATCTACATCACAGAAGCAAAGTGAGGAGTTCAACCATCTGAGGACAATGAAAACAACGCTTTCAGCTGCTGTTAAGTTGTTCTTTAATACAAGGACAGACTTTCACATATAGCATTGAGGGTTCAAGGCAGTGATACACAGGTCAGTTGTTGGGCAACTTGTATGGGAAGCAACTAACTGTCTCAGAGTTGTCACTCTAATCCCACAGGAAAATCTTGTTACTAGGAAACCAGTGAACAGACCCTGTGGCACACTTATGTTGTCTGCCCAAGAGCATGTGTTTAGTTAAAAGATTCAAGATGGTTTACAAGTGAAAAGTGTAACTGCAGGTTATGATGCTACAATCCCTGGTTTCAATCCCTAAAGTCAGACTGTGTTTATAGTCAGACCTTCACCCCGAGCTAACAGCGCAGCTTAGGTCAGGACAACACAAGACACAAACACAAAGCATACCGAACACAACATCTTTTATAATGCAATCTTTTTTGCCAAGGAGTGACACAATCACATTGCTAATTTAATCAGACCGTAGATCATCAGGAAACACTTAAATACGCTTTGACCCCATGTCTCATTGCGATCCCTGCTGCTGGGAGCATTGCCCAACTGCGCCTCCCAAAGTTTTGCCTGGTGTATCATCATTTTAAGAGTCTGGGATGGGTAAAGTCTCTGGGGCTGGGGGTGGTCTCCCTGTCACAAACCCACACATTTTTGTCGTCTGCCATCCCCAATGTGGCCACTGCAAAACTTTGCGAATACTCTGCCCGGTATGACGTGGTTTGGCCGCAGTGAGGTGGAAAAGACCTCAACTTGCTCTTCTTTCCACAGTTCTAACCCTCAAAATCCAGTGCCTGGCTTTATTCGCGTCTGAATAAAAACACGATGGAACATTGGACGGCGTTGTAAGTTATTCATAAACTGAGAAACAACCAGCCCAAAAGGCTGGCTTTCCCATTGCTGAATCACCTGTTTGTTTTGGAAAAATGAATTGGAAGAAAACTCCTTTGTGTTTTTGAGCCTTCTCGCACATCCCTCTCACCATATGTGCATTCACAACTGCTATTTTATAAAGTGTTTCTTGATGTAGAATGATGAAACGTTAAAAATAGTCTGGCCTCGGAAAACTGGCTTCGGGGGGACATTAAGTAATCTGCAACCTCTACTGGCGACCAAAAAATGTGCAAAAACTTCAAAGGGTTTTTGGCACAGCTTACAGTGGCCTGAAAAGCCACAAGAGACATGAAAGAAAGGTAAAAACAGTGCATGAATAATGCTGCTTTTGTCACTGCTTGAGAATGAAATGACACCAGACATCTCACCACCTGGTAATGTCATCCATGAGTCACTGGTGCTGATCAAGCCAGTCATTTTAGTTTGAGCTGTGAGGGAGTAAATGCGATTTCTTGCACCATTAAAAATGCCTGTTTTTTGTATGTGTTATTCAGCCTGTCAGAGGAGCGGTGACACCCCTCCCACCACCACCACCACCATCCCTGCTCTTTCTTATAGACTTCCTGTCTCCCATCAATGTTCTCCTTTTTTCTCAGCCGCTGTGACGGAATCCCCTGCTCTGTTTCCTGTTGTGAAGGCCCGTTGCTCGGTTACAGCCGAGGGAGGAGCTTTCAGAAGCCGGGGAGCGTGTGCAGAAGGCCGGGAGGTTCATTTTCTCTCCCTAACGGTCCCAGAGCCGGGATGAAGCACAGGCACAACACTGAGCAACAGCTCACTGAGGCACACAGCACTGTACTGTCTCTCAGCCGTTGGTCATGGTTGCACAGGCTCCACGTGCCCAAGGTCGTTTACATAAATCAAGAATGGAGCTAGTGTAACTGCAGGGAAGTGTGGTTACCATAGACTAGTCTGTTACTGTGGTACACACTGAGGCAGGCCTGTGAAGTAGCCTGTGGACACGAGGAAGTTTTCTATCTGAATCATTCTGGTCTAAAAACATCCTCACAAGTATTTCTTCTGATTATATAAACTCCAATAAGTGTAAAGATACCTTACTGGTGAACATAGTTCTTCATTCTGGTTAGAAAAACAAATTGATATTCTTAGTGAAAGTAACAATATCGCAGAAACAGAATATGTTTTGGTTTACACAAAAAGCGACATCAGAAAGTCCATTAATTATGATAATCACAGAGAATTTGTGTCAGTGGATCCACAATCAACCATCCAGTGGGAGGAAGGGGACGGGAACAATGCTATAATTAGATTTAAACAAGTTCAAATATCTTACATTTTTTGATTGTTTGCATGTGAGATACAGCTCTGAGGTTTTAGTGAAAAGATGTAACTCTTTAGAGCCCGCCCTGAACGACTGTAATCTATGTCATCATTTGGTTTTCAGACTTTTTTTTTGAACTGATCTTTTGTGGCATCATCAAGTGTTTCATATCCCCAAAATCACAATCTCTGTGATCCAGTGATGTTACTAAATAAGATGAACAATGCTGTCAAACTTGAGAAATACCTGTAAAAAAAAAAAAAAAAAAAAAAAAAGTAGAAAAAAGTTTGGCAACATAGAAAACACATCATAAGGCTCTGACACATCACTTGAGTAAGTAAGCACTGAAAGCAGCTTGACTGTTTAAAGAGACAGTTGAAAGCACTTGAAATGTAAGTTAAAACACTGAAATTAATTATAATTTACGTAGAATTTAAAGTACTGCAGACAGTACAAGTGTCAGTATTGTAGGGAGTGACAGCAGTTAGCTAAAATATCTGAAGTGCCAGCTGAAAACTGAAAATGAGTAGAAATATCGGACGACGTCAAAGAAATGAAAGATTTTTGTATTCTGGGTATTTCACTGAAAGCACTGACGTGGCCTTTTTCAGGGAACGGCATGGAACAGAACCACACTCACAAAACTGAACAAAAACCTGCTCTTCAATGTTGGCATCACACAAGAATACAATGTTTGAGAAGTTGTCTGGAGTCACTTTCTGGCAAAGACGCAGATGCTGTTTGCAGTTTGGAAGATACAGCAGCTGATTTTGCAACTGTAACGTATTTTGTGCACGGATAAATAATTGAATGTTGGAAATATTTTTCCTATTGGACCCTGGAATGAGGTACAGTGTTGTCTTTCTTAAGATTTCTAAAGCTCTTCTTCCCCATCCAGCCAGTGAGGGAATATCATTATTGGTAACTTTATCTCTACTGGTTGTTGTTTCTTAATTCAAACAGGGTGCAGTGGAATTTTATAACAAGCTCAGTCAGATGGAATATGGCTACAGAAGCCACTTAGCCGCTTAGTAACAAGATAGCATAATGGCATAATGGCAGGTCTCCCTCCAGCATATAAAAAAGCAGCAAAAATGTGAAAAAAAAATACTAATTTGACAAATGTTCCATGCATCTGAAATTTCTGCTGTGTAAGTGTTTTGTATCCCACTTATGGGCGCGTTTAGTCGAGAAGTGTTTTGCAAAAACATCTCATCCGGGAGGACTTCAAATTAGGTTATGGAGTCACTTTTTTTCATGACAGAATATAATTTGTTGTACAAGAGAAACATTAGATTAGTAACTTCCATTCTGACAATATACCGGCTCCACTGTCATGTTTCTGCACTTACACAATTAAATCTGCAGCTGTTTGAGCAGCAGCTCCTGCAGAAAAACAGGCTCAGAGTTGTTGGCTGTTGTCGCAGTGCAGGTTTGGACTCTCCATTGTGTAGGTTTTACATAAAGTATGCACTGAATGTATGTAAACACATTTGACTGTCAAAGTGCTGCCGGGCCTGAAAACAGAAAATGTGACGGACATATAAGAGCTCTGGATAATGACTCGTACATTTCATAAGCTTTATTCGGTGAAACAGAGAAATAATGATTTGGCCAAAAGTCTATTATCTCAAACTTTTCTTAATTTTGTCAGTTATAAGAATCGATTGATCCTGGAGACAGAAATACTGTTAGTTGGAGCAGCCCACCCTGTGTGCTAAATGCATAATGTTTAATATTATTATCATATTAATATTCTTATATGATTGTGATAGTTTTATTGTGTGCATTTGAAGAACATTTAATTTTCTGTGACCATTTCTTTCACCTTCAAATGCACTTTAAGTTTCCCTGGACTGAGACTACCTGAGCACTTAGCCTCCTGTTTCTTCTTTATATATAAAGAGTTGTTTACTAATGACATAAAACACTTCAGCTCTCTTTTTCCTGCCTCTCTCAGGAACAATTTTTTGTGCCTTTAGATGGACTGTGGCTGGAATGATGATGGATGTAAAGAATAATTTCTGTCCTGGCATCCTCACTCACACTCAGCTCTATAGAGCTGTTTGTGGACCTGAACAGTGTCAACCAGATGTTCTTGAAGGATTTACTGAAGGACCAGAAACCTTTTGCCATGAATGCCAAACTGATAAATTAAGGAACTGGCTTCATTAAGACCTAAAATTTCTTAAATCTGTTTTAAATTCTATGTTTGTTAGAGGTCGACTATTTCTGAGACTTAGACTGATTTCAGCATTAAACTGTTTCATCAAGAAACCATAAATTAATGCTCGAAATCTCCATGAGGATCATTCCAACAAAGACAAACTGTTCTCTGTTAGTACTATAAATCATTAGTCACACCAACATTATCCGGCCCATCACTGCTCCTCATGCAGCACACTAACTGCAGCCAGTTTGGAAAACACACCACAATGATCTTCCACACATGCACATACTGTAGGAACAGTTAAATACAGCCCATAGTGCAGCTACAAAGTGAAAACGAGGAGATGAAAGAGAACATTTCTTAACATGTTAAAGCCATCAGACCATCACATTCATCACTGGGTCACCCTCCATCCACAAAATACCTCCTCCTCTGCCGGGAGAAATTGATAACACATTGTCTGTTTGCTCAATGGCTGCATTAGATTACACAGTAAAAGATATCGTTCTTACAGTTCACATTAAATACTATCTCACATTTAGAAGCACAATCTGTAATTACTATATGACTGGACTCATTTAAAAATGATTTTCTTACTATGACTCTCTCTACATACAGTAAGGCTTCATTATATATGGTATCGCTCAGATTACGAACATTTTGATTTAGCAGCTGTTAATATGTGACAGCCCTAAATGCAAACAAGTACTTTACAGCTTAGAGTCATTTTCTTTTGTGCATGTTAAGTCATTTGTCTGTAACTCCTTGTTATGGCTACGTATTTAAGCTCGACACTCCTGAAACAGAGAAATCTCATCTCAGTGACGCTTTTATGGTTAAACAGTGGTAAAACAAACTAATACTTGATTAAAAACTGAATCCCAAACATGTTTACTGGTTTTAAAATGGAACAAAACATTTTTTTGCTTGATCCACGAGTGAAACTCTTTCAGAAGTAGAACCCAAAATTGACTTTTTCAAATAAATCTTTAATCGCAGCATTTTAATTTACAGCAGTGGGAACTTAAGTATCTAAGGCTTCTAAAACTTAATAATAATGCTGCAGCTGATGAGATATATATTTTTGGTACACTCAGGAGTGCGCTTCATGTTTTGTCAGTATTTTCATTGACAAAACTTGGGGCAATGCTCCTTTATATGGACTTGCGTCCTGATTCTGCCCAGTAACTAGTCTCTCCCTCCATCTAGTGGCCATATGATGAATTTCAAGATTGGATAAAACCTCGACAGTCTTCAGATTTGTGCCAGAAAATACAGAAACTGCAAACTTTTTGGCATCTTTCTTTTGTTTTTATTACTCATTAACCAATAACTATTATAAATAACAGAAATTTCAGTGTAGGACATGGAAAGCAAGTTCACAAGACAATTTATACAACACAGACACATGACATAGATGTCAACAGAAAACATAAGAATCAACAATTGGAATTGCTTGTAAGAATGTAAATCACCAATTCAAACCCTTAATGCAATTTGCATTAAAGCGTTGCAGTCTCCCAAGTAACTACATCCACCATTTGTCTTTTTTCTTATAGTATAGCTACATTTTACAGTATGGTTGCCACACTTAAAACAAAATACAAAAAAAAAAAAAAAAAGACAACCTGACTAATAAACATAGCTAAACTACATACATTTGACACATCAGTAAAACTTTCTCGCACTGTGCTTAACACATGCTTAACACTTACATGGAGTGAATGATAAAACTCATTCTCGCTTAAAAAGAGCTGAATGTCAATGTCCACCACAGGCCAAAGTCACGCAAATGCCCACGGGAGTCATATTGTCAATAAAGGCCTAAAAATGTACAGCCATCAGTGTGTTTCACGGCCCTTCGTTGTGACTTTTAAAGTAGTTGTACCATCAGAAAAATGTCCGAGAAGAGCAGCAGGATTCGAGCTCCTAAAGTTCAGATGTGGCTCAACAGGTAACAAACCAAACACTAACCACACTCTCGGACTGATTGTGTAACATCTGGTGCTGTGAGATGCGGCTTCGGTACATTAACATACATCACGATGAGGCACAAAGCGAGCTGCCATGACCCGGCAGGAGGACTGGTGGCCAGCGACAGACTTTATCAAGGCCAAATATGCAGACAGTACAACATTTAATGCTGCTTTGGAGTGCTGGTTTTATACTACAGATATATTAGCCTGATGATGTCGTTCAGTGTAAAGGACACGCAGCAGCAAATGCACAGAAATTCAGCGTGAAGCCAGTCCCAGGAGGTCTGGACTAATACTCAGCATTTTCTCTCTGAATGTCGTTGTAAATGATCTTATTTTTGGTTAATGCACATTTGTACAAGAGTTAAACGCAGTGAGGTTTACATTGACAGCTGCAGTAATCAAAGCTGCATGTAAAGGCTTTATTTACAGTAACATAGGAAAACAGAGTAAGTGATTTTTTTTTTTTATCCCTTACTGCTACTCAACACCTTTCTGAGGATGCAGGCCAGGAACTGCAATTAATACCTATAATAAAAAAAACAACACTTAAAAAAATCTGAACTCCATTTATAAAAATTTAAAGATTGACAGAAATGCATCAGTATAAAATGACACTGATTTGTTGATGAATGCTTTGAAACAAAAGAAGGCAGATTGACCCTTTCTGACAAAACGGGGTCAAGTGTTTCAGGCCTTCTAAGTGCAGTCACTTAAGCCATTTCACTTTCTTCAAAATCCATCCTTTTGTAGTCCTTTGCCATGTGCTTCGTCTTTTCAAGTAATTCCAAATCTCAGTGAAATAAATCCAAAGAACATTTATTTAATATTCTTTCCATTCACGATTGTGCCAGTGGTTCTGTGACCACAACAGGTCACCCGTCCATCACTGAGGGTCAGTGAGTAAAAAAAGTGCTGAAAATAGAAAGCTCAGAGAAGCACAAAACTACAAAACAAATAGGGGTATTGCAAGCTTGGCTCATGAGGACAGTTTGGAGTAGCTTGGTGGTGAAAACTTGCGCTTCAGGTATTTGATAATGTAGAGAGGAAGACAGCTAACCAGCGTGATGGCCGACACCTTCCACAGGAAAGGCCAAGTCGTGATGAACGACAAGTCTGGGAGAACAAACAGAGAAACACCCACTTAGTTACACGTCGCACTATTGATGTTGTGATTGTACAGCTTCATAGGCATTCACTCAAATAATGCAAGAGTCACCATCACTTGATTATAAGAGTTAAAAACAACAATTTGTCACAACATGAGTTCAGATGAGAACCAAACCGTGGAATAAATGGCATGAGACGACACAACACTGAAATGAAACAGGCAGCGACGACGCGTTAAATATCACTGAAACATACAGAAAGTAGGGAGAGATGCAGAGAGATGGATCGGGGAACGAATTTAATTTACAGGCTGCACACCTACCAAGAAAAGCTCCAAAGGAGACCCTGCCTATGCCTGTTGGCCACATACAGAAGCAAAGGGAGTGCAGCAGAAACAGAGTGAGTGCAGCACAAATAACATTTGGCAGTGAAGAGAGAAACACAGAGGGACAGAGAGAAGAAGAGGAGGGATGCAATAAAAGCACAGAGCTGAAGGTTGAACTACTGCACAACACCGAGGTGCCAGGTAGCATTACATCACAGTCAACAGAAAGCAGGTGCAGTGAAGAAGCCTGAGGCCCCTTGAAGTGCTCAGTCAATTCAATCCTGGACCTAACAAACCAAAAAGTAAAGTTATCCTTCCACTGCACTGAGAGTTCACTGGTGGTTGGAGTAAATAAACACGAGAGAGGGTCAGAAAGTCACACTTCGTCCATTAGTTCTGTAATTTTTCAAGCAACAATACCAAATACTGCCTCATTTCAGATTCTCAAATGTGAGGATTTGCTGCTTTTCTTAACCACACAAACCATTAACTGACTAATAAAGAAATGTAACCTGATCTTCTGCAACATTGTTCATATTTATTTCTGGCTCGTGTTGAAGAGCTTATGTCAAAGATAAAAGGTCATATCTACAAAACCTCTGGGAAAAAAAAAAAAAAAAAAAAAAAAAAAAAAAAAAAAAGCAGTACCTACCAAAATACTCGTTGAGGAAGGCGAGCGAGGCGAGGTAGCAGCCAAGACTGAAGAACTCGGCCACCACCATGAGCCAGTGCCACGTACGAATAGTCAGCGCCACCATCAGCAGCTCCGTCAGGATGAGCGCTGTGAAGGAGATGGCGACCACGTGTACGAACTCCGACTCGAACAGCACCAGCGCGCCGTACATGAGGATGCCACCTGGTGGCGCCAAAGGAAACAAATCGACCGAATGACATTTAATCCAGCCAAAGAAGTTTCTTCGTTTTAGAAAGCGGAAATATCTGAAGTGGATCAACGTCTGACGGGTTGGTTCTGGGTCGGGACAAGCATTTTTCTGCTTTTTTTTTTTTTTTTTTTTTTATCTTTGTCAATGGTAGCTGTGCATCAAATATCTCATGTTTGTTTTAGTCTGTTTTAAGCCAGGAGCTCAGAAGTGACCATCAGATACACTCAAGTGCACAAAGATAGTTAAAAATACTTTATTGTGACTGTTACGTGACTATTATTTGAATAGTTATCTTCCATGTTGGACTGGTCTTGATCCAAAGTGACCTTTGAGAAAACAGAATTTGACCCACGTCATAGCTCCACCCACTCGGTGGAAATGACTGACTTGGACACTGAGTTGAGGATTGATGTGTCTGGAGATAAGGGCTGATTCAATAACATTATTTATGAGGATAAAAGATCCACAATGTGCTCTAGTGTGTCTCAGTCTGGTAAACTTCTTTAAGTGTTCAGACACTCACTCATCTCTTGGTGCCTACGGTATCCTGATAGCCTCTCATTTTATCATAACACTACGCAAATTGAGCTCAACAGCCTATAACTGATCACATAATTACGTTTTCATACAGTCTTCATACAGTGCATTCCAGTGAGTCAAACTGTGAAATGAATTAAGTTAGATTGGTACTTAATATTTTCCTCCTGTACTGTTGTCCTCTCATATCGTCTTCACATTTTTTTTTTCCACAGTCCTGGTATTGGCCTTTAATTAAAAACCTCGAGCTGTCAGGAAGTCACGCTTGAGCAGGAACATAGATCTTTCTCACACGCTGCATGGCTTAGCGATTACAGAAATATCGATTTACTGGACAGACAAAAGCCTGCATGTAAAAGCGGATGGTGGTTGGAAACCTAAGATACTGAGAAACTGACTATCTGAGAGTTTGAAGGGGCCCAGGGACCTTGGTATTAGACACAGTAGAAATGATGAAATGGTGGTTGAAGAGTTGCTTTGACAGTTGGCAATGTCAGACCGGTCGTACTTTAAAGATATTGCCATGTTGCAATTGCCTCAGCTAAATCCCTTCAAGTTATTTTGATTTAACTAATGTTTTCATTTGCAAATAATGGTCTAATATAACTTTCAGAAAGAGTGTGTGCACCTTACCTTGATACACACTGATCAAAACCCAAATGAGGAAAGTCTTGAAAGATAATGAACGTCCCTGAAAAAGAGAAACACCATCAATGAGTGCAACTGTACTCATACATGGTATGAGAAGCTAACAGCCATTAGGGGAATAAACCAAGTAGGATAAAGGAAACACGTAAAATTTGAAAGGGAAACTATACCTTTGTGAGGTCTTTATAAAGCTCTGGGTAGAGCAGAGCCATCTCCGGCTTCACATCTTGGTCCAGAACCAGGGAGAACACTGGAAACATGGTGTAGATAGTGGCGTACCTGCACAGGACAGAGCGGCGTGAAATGAACAAAGTTTAGACGGAGAGGATGGGAAACAAAACAACATGTTTACATTGTCAAATATATCCACACATGAGTCGCTGCGAGGCTGTGACACGTGATTCTTTTTGGAAAAGGCACATACCCGACCATGAGGAAGCCCTGGTACAAGGGCACAGAGGCAAAGAAGAATATGGAAGAGAAGACGGCCTGAGGACGGAAAACAGAAACAGTGTCATCAAGTTAGTGAGTTATGAATTTTATTGTCCACATTAATTAAGAGCAGACATCGAGAATATGACTTTAAAAGACATGGTTATAAAAGATTATTACAAATTCTGAAAACATTGTGTTACATGATGAACTGATATGCATTTTTATTTTACCTACATTCAACAAAACAATCTTCTTCCAGTGTTTTACCTGCATGGTGGAGATGATCATGCCTCTGTGCATGACAAACTGACCCAGTGCTGCAGAGCGCTTGTAACTGTTCCTGCCATGAACCATGAGCAGGCGACCAATGTGCTTAAACTGAGTGATGGAGAAGTCTGCAGCCAGGGAGGCTTGCTTCCCTTCCTGTTCGGAGAAACAAATATCATCACACCACAAATTTGCTGTAGCAGAACAAGTACAGACTGTTTCATTAGTAACGTAACTGAGGGCTTATTATGTTTAGACTATATCAGTGTCCCTCTGACTGAATCAGGTAACTGGGCCTAATCCTGAGGTCATTATAAAAAGGTCTGTGTTCACTTATGTGTTTATGGCAAACCTTTACCTTTCCTTCGATTCCTATACCACAGTGTGCTGCCTGGATCATGCTAACATCATTCCCTCCATCACCTGTCCCAAAATAGAAAAAAACATGCATATTATTTTACAGTGTATGTTTTAGGACATGAGAGTAAGAGACAGTGACAGAGGCACAGTCGGTGCTTCTCTTTCTGAGCTTTGGCTGCCACCTTGTGGATGAAAGAAGTAAAAGTAGAAGTGTAAAGAAGTATTTATTTAAGTGCCTTGCTCTGGAGCAGTTTCAAAGTAATGACCAGTTCACCTTCCTCAAGCCGACAGACTATCGAACAATCCACTGGACTGGGTGTTTAATTAATTTGTCCAACGGATTGTTTTACACCTTGTCTGATATTGTGCTCCCTAAAGGACTGAGCTCTATCAACACAGACATTTTTCCCACTGAAAGGATTTCAAAGGCCAACAGCTGTCCAGCCCTGTAATGCTGCCTCCACACATCTGTCAAGACTCACCTATGGCACAGGTTCTGTTGGCTGTGTGCTGCTGGAGGAGTGTGACAATCTGGGCCTTCTGAGTCGGGGAGCAGCGACAGCATACCACTGCTGGACACTGACACGCCAGCTCCACGAACTCATGCTCGTAATACCTCAAGCACACCTGCAACACCACGAGGAAAAGCATTCAAAACACAGTTTACTGGACTCTTACAGGTGTATTTATATGTTTTCTTACAATATATCAATCAGTTTTACTTGTAGACTATGACTTGTCAAATATTTTATACCAACATAAAATAAAACACTGATCAGTTTCCCTTCAAACAAAAACATAAAAGTCCTGCGTCGCTGTTATAAAAAGAATTACTGATTTATTCTTTTCTTTTTTTATTTTTTTTAAAGGCCTTGGTTAAACTCCAAAATATTAGTTTTGGTTGAGGAGTACTTTTTATTCTCTCATCGCCTGTTTGGCTGCATCCTCAGCATCATCTGTTGTAAAAGGAAACGTCCCTGTGTGCTGTGCTGTGCTGTGTTGTAGTACCTCTAAGGAGTCTCCAGAGATGACCAGAGCGCAGTCATGTTTCCTTCTGAAGGCATTGAGCTCCAGATGGGCCTCTCCTCTGTTTGAGACCTGCTCAAGAGCCACACAATACAATTAGCCACAAGAATATTTAGGGTTTTTGTTATCTCCCATTAAGTAGGCGCGTTATGATAACAAAGCACAAGGACTAGTAAAACGGACAAGAGGCCAAGTAAAACAGCGTACCGGCTTGAAGACGTGGATGTCTTGGTTTCTGGAGACCAAATGGGAGCTTTTGGCGATGCATGTGGCCGTCTCAAGCTTGTCCCCCGTCAACATCCAAATCTAAGAAAGAAGAAAACAAGATCAGTACACAGGTAGCCTGAAGATGTGGTGATTCCTAAATACTATTACTTTCAGTGTTTGTCATCGTTATTTCCTTGCTGACCTTGATGCCAGCGTTTCTGAGCAGCTCCAGCGTGGGCCTGACATCTGCTTGTAGCTGGTCTTCCACACCGGTCAGACACAGAAGCTCCATCTCCCTCTCTAAGCTCTCCACCACTGCTGCGACCTTCAGGGCTCGGTCATGGATGCTCAGCTTTGCCTGGTTGTAGCGATTCTGCACAGAGAGGGAGGAGAAAAGCAGAGACAAAACTGGCATAAGTTAAAAAAAAAAAAAAAAAAGTGTTTAAAAATAGTCATCAATCAAAGTTCATAAAATATATTTCACGCTGTCCATTTCAGACAGCATATTCATATATGGACTTCCCAATAGTTGCAAACTTAGTGAGACTTTGAGACTTTACTACTGATACATCACCCAGCTCCAGGTGCAACTCAGAAAAGAAAACAAAGGAGATTTATTGAAGGAACATGAGCAGACAGTACGTAGAGCAGGATGAAAGGCTTGTACATTAGGGTTCATCCACACCTCAAAGTCCTGATACTGCTCCTCAGACAGAGACTTCTTCGCCACCACCAGTGTCCTCAGGCCTTCTCTGGCCATGTTTCCACACTGACAGAAAGGAGAGGATGATGTTAGTAAGCACTTTAAACTTCAAGCATTTCTTTGGAATGCTTTATTTCTCAGCTGAATTTAAGGATTGGGGTTATTTAAAATACATGTTCATGTATGTTTAATTATGTCTTAAATCAAATATAGGGCAGATCATCTATTCTATTAGAGCAGCTGCTGTATAAGTACACCATGTACAGTACAATCAATAGCAGCATATTGTTACCAACACCAAAAGGAATCAATATTGAATAACATCGCCTCTGGTGAAATTCAGAGGACACAGTAAAACAAAGGCATGGATGGCGGTTTATTTTTGAAATGAAACACCAATGGGGCAAATCTGCCCTGTTGATTGGTTATTGACAAGCAGAGTAACTGCAGCGCCGGCTGATTTGACAGCGGGATATTACAGCCAACAGGACATCGTTAGCACCATTGTTCAGGAATATGACATACTGTAATTACTTCAACTTTATCTAGGTCACTAATTAAATCAAAAGCTGCCCCCGGTGGTAAATGACTCAATAATGCCAATATAATTATGAACATATGCACACAAGACCTTCAACCACTAAACTGGTGTAGGCTCAGCCTGTTGATTTCTCAATGAATGTCCTGATTAGAAGAGGTTATTGGACAAAAAATAACCGCCATTGTCTTTTAGCAATGGCCTTTCAGTGTATTTACTTTCTATATATAGTAGTTCTCATTGTTCTACACCACCCCTACCTCAATACACATGAGGGATTTGTGTTTCTATTTTTTATTTCATCTAATTGTTTTCTGTTCACTCTCCCTTAGCTGTATCAAAGCTGTGTGAAGTTACTACTAATACAAACCACACA
Source organism: Toxotes lorentzi (assembly GCA_037833715.1). Lineage (NCBI taxonomy): Eukaryota > Metazoa > Chordata > Actinopteri > Toxotidae > Toxotes > Toxotes lorentzi. The sequence continues at coordinate 4,001,537 of JBBMJY010000005.1, forward strand.
CTTCCTACTGTTGCTGCTTCACATTAAAAGCCTTCATCTGGCAAAACACTACATCATTTATTGTGAAGCTGTCAAATGAGGAAACACGATTGCTGATGCACAAACTGGCAGCAAAGGTTAAAATATCTGACTTTAAGTTGTTTTAAGCCTTTACCTCTTCTTCCAACCAATCATTATACTGGACGATGCTCGCCATAGCAACATCAGCACCCTTCATGTAGAAAGTAATGTCTCCCGTTGACTCTTCCTAAATCAAAACACAAATGACAATTAGAGTCCACTGCTGCAGAAACAGCAGAACAATACACATCTACACAAATCATTATGCGTTTCTAGTTTCTGTGCTAGTTAATTCACAACAGTGATAATGAACTTGACACTAAAAGGTAAATAAAATAGAAATCAGAAAATGCTGAGGACTGACCTAAATGGTCACTAAAACACATGATTCAGCGACAAACAGACCACACAGAAAGCAGCATCCACACATAATATTTTTATGCGTAAGGTCCACACCCTGACGATGATGCCCATCCTTTTGCTCTCTGAGGTGAAGGGAAAGATCTGCAGGATGTAGAAGGACAGAATCTGTCCTGAAGGAGTCTTCAGCTGCAGGGAGGTCAGGTCTCTGTTCACCAGGGTCAGGCCGACGCTCTCTGTCCACCGCACCAGCGCCACCTGAGGAAAACATAGAAATACAACAGGCTCACACAACTGTAGATGTCCATGAACTATGACATTTTGACCCCTCCATTGAAAACAAAAAGGGTGATGGATACAGTGTGATGGATTTCAGATCTCAAAAGTGAGTTTTCTGTAGCTTTTACTGAAACAACACAAAAGGGAAAGGACAGGGGAGCATCTGCCGCAGATTAAATCCATTTTTATGCAGTATTCTGGCATCTCAGACAATTAATCTTACATTGCAACAAAAGCAATCTTATGATACAATGGTACACTTCTTCATACTCACAAAAACATAAATAAAAATGACCGAAAATGAAATCTATCTCTTAATTTATAATATAGAAGTGAGTCTCTACCAAATACAAAAAAAAAAAAACACTTTAATGAGGAATAAGTAAGAAATATAATAATTAAAAAAAAAAAAAAAAGCTGAGTAAACATGAAGACCATAAGCTGATTTAATCTAATTTCATTTTCTGTGGAAAGACAAGGCATGAGAGAGTTAGTTATGGTATCTCCAAAGCTGCTGAGCTCGTCTCATTCAGCTCCAGATAAGTGTTTTTCTGTTTCTCTTTCCTCTTTTCCTCCTCAGCAGGAACTGCGGCCCCCGAGTGAGCGTTCAGCTGCACACGACTCAATTCTCAATGGGTTCATTTTCAATTTGCTCACTCAAAGGTTGTTATTATACTCTGACCTACAAATTGGAACATCCTGGTAATACCCCATCATTTCTCCTGCTCCCCCTTTGAGCTCCGTAAAAAGGGCTGCCTATATTTACTTAACACACATCTGTGTGTCATTATGCTGGTGTATGTGTGTGACACCGTGTGCAGAGGATCCTAAACCTAGCTCTTCAATCTACTTTATCAGCTCTACTGAAACCATTTAAAGCTTCGTCAACGTTGATACAAACTGCACATGAATCATGCGTTACAACAGTGATAGAAAGGACTGCTGCTGACCACTTTACGACAACGGCAGACTGACTTGAACAACCTGATCAATCATTTCGACTGTGTTCACAACGTTCCAGTGATCATGTAAATCACAGTGGCAGCACTGCCTTTAAAATTAACAGCAGCTAAAGCATGTCATGATGAAAATGGACCCTTAACAGTTAAATCCTTATTCTGTAATGTCGGGGTTACACAGCCAAGAGCTGAAATAGATTTTTATACTTTAACATTGTTTTACAATGGATTTTGAAGCAGTGATCCTATCTTTGATGCTATAATCTGTATCTGGAACAGTATGAATCGCTCTGCGCCTGCTTTTCATCCATGATGCAGTTTCTTGTCCACGCCGAGTTACTCAACAGCGTTTAAACAGCAAAACAATTTAAATCATCTGGGTGAGGAATGAAAAGGTCTAGCATAAACCTGCAAGCACCACAAATGACCAATGTGACAACACTTGAAGAGAAAAAGCAAAAGAAAAGCAGAAACCTCAGGGTGGAAGGCTAAGCATTTACCGTTTGAACATCTTGTGACAAACGATGTGCAAACATACCTCCGTCAATGACCAACAACAAGTTTACATTTCTGTGGAAGCACATAACTTCTGTGTACAGCAGAAAAATAAATAGAAGGAAGAGAACATGACAACAGGAGCACACAAGGGCCAACTGGAATGGCACTTTGGGATATGCAGAAAATCTTGGCAAAACTTTTAAACACTGTTTAATACATTCTGAAAACTTTTAAAATAGTTTTTATTGTGGAATACAGTCTTATGTTATTTTTTTATGGGTATTTTTTTCCCTGTATTCTATGACCAGTGGTGGTTAGTTAAGATTAAACTAAATCAATCAGTTTTAGATAGATAAACAAAGTGAACTTTAAATCCTTTTTAACCTTTACCTTGAACACTACATCAAACTTGAAACTACAGAGATTTGAGCTGTTACTGCAGTGGGCCATTATCACTCCCGACTATAAATGATTAAAACATGGCACCGTTTTGTTATTTTGGGCAATCACATGCTGATTCCTCCACTTCAGAGGGTAAATGTCAGGCCTGAAGAAATTACACTTTATATGCCTTTTTAAGATACTGTTGTCCTCATGGTACATAGTATGTGTGTGATATACTCACTGAGGCTGCCACTTACATCCAATTGGAAATGATAAAGCATCCACTTTCCTGGACATGGCAGTCATTAAAGGCTACAGTCAAATGCTCTTGTCTGATATTACAAGGGTCAAAGGTTATAGGAGGACTCCGTTCGACTCCGCTGTCAGATGACCCCTGTTCTGACCTCAGCGGCCGGGCTACTTCATCTCCTTAATGATGGCTCATTACATTAGAGAGGCTGAGGAGAGAGCCAGGGCCAAACATACTATCACTAACAGAGGTACGGTGGCCAAGATCTGATGCAGCAGTGAATGAGACCGAGCAGAGAGCGATGAGGAGAGCGAGAGAGAGAGGGAAATAAAAGGGCAGAGAAAGAACAAAGAATATAGTAGAAGGGGAAGGGAGAGCTCCACCAACACTCACAGACCTCCACCTCTCATCGTCTCTGAGAGAAAATTAAGTATTGATCAATCCAAGCAGTGTGAGACAATGAGTGGGTGGGGGTGGGGGTGGGGGAGCAGAGAAGAGCGAGCAGAGATATAAATAAATATATACATCAACTCGGAGGAGGAGGACAGGCAGGCAAAATGGAAAACAGAGATTTATCTTTCGCCACCTTTTTATCTTCATTTTGACTGCTAGACTTGGACGGGGTTCGACAAAAAGTATGCAAGTCTCACAAAGGCTTTATGGAGCTTCACATGTCATGGGTGATAAACATGTCAGCAGTCTTGAACTGGGCGTGTATGGGAAGATGAACTCTCCAACAATATACGTGCTTAATCAGTCTTAAACAAATACTGACTGAAACTTTTCCTGATCAAAATCTTTCCCTGTGTTCCCAGTATTTGATTATCATAAACATTTTCCTTGAATTTCTTTATTGATAAATTTGATAGAAGCATTAGAAACAGATATGCTAAAAGTCTTGAGGAACCTCAGTCATAAAAGCTCCACCTCTTGGGTTACATGGAGAAGCAGCCAGAGGAAAGAAAACTATGGAGATGCCTTTGGGGATCATTTTTATGCTGCATTCTTCCCTCAGTTGGAGCAGTAAATTCTGAGGAAGCAAATACACACAATTAAATAGCTTAACCTCTAGCAGGAGTTCACGACCTCTGACTTTCTGTCCATGAAATGACTATTATGACAAAGCAGGGTTATTTAGGATCACCAGTAAAACATTAAGACAGAGAAGAAACTGCAGAGGAGGGGCCTCCATGTGGGTTCTGGTGGTTCACAGTTTGTCTCTCTGGTTTGTAAACATCATAACAGGAAAACACGGCTGAGAAAAGAACTGCTGTATCCCAGTGATTTGCAAAGTGTAAACAACTGATCAAAATTCTCAACAAAACTGATCTGAAACCTCTTGAAATATGTCAGATAGCACGTAGAGACCAAAATTTCTCTTTCAGCATATTTAAATATGTATATGTAGTAACATGTTCCCCAGCAGATCTGTCACTAGAATGCTGAAACACAAGGTTTTGTTAAGTGTAGCACATAGTTTGGGTCTCAATCCTTTAAGGGTACTGAACCTACTGAACACCATTCAACCAGGTAGTTATGAGTCGTCCAGATCTATATTCTGGACTTTGGGGCCAACTTTTTTTTTGTCCATTTTCCTTTTGACTGCTGTTTTCTAGTCAAGCTGGAAGTGCTAAAAAATATGTTCACTGTATCTTGTGTCTACCTCATCAGGGCTGGAGGCCTGGTAGGTGCGGTTGTCATCGCTGAAGTCCTGGTCGGCCTCGGCCGACTCCGTCTCTCCATTTACGCCGGCATGTGACTCGTAGACAGGTGTGACGTTGTGGCACAAGGCGATGGCCTTCACAGCCTCGTGGATGCGACTGCTGACACTCTTACGAACCTTCGGGCCAGACGTCTGGGTCTTCCGCGATGGAGTCGAGCCACTGGTGCTACTACTGGAAGGCTGGGAAGCCACCTGAAATAGCAGCAAACAGTGTGAGCATTGGGTTCTATTAGTAATCTGTGAGTTTCAGTCACCATATATTTAACCTGAGTGCTGTTAAAGTAATTATTTAGGAGGGTTGTGTCCCAAATCTACAAGCAGCAAGTTTTATTGATGATCAATTAAAGGTGTGTTAAGAAACTACAAACTTTTCTTAACCAGATTTAGCTGAATATACCCTCTTCAGATGTAGACATTCTATTTCAAATCTGTTATTTCCTCACTATAGGATCCCTGCAGGTGACAGACTACTACGTCTAATCCCACACACCTGCAGCCCATTCACTCTGACACAGCGAGCGGAAGTGGCGTATCACTGTCTTTATCGTGTCATATCTGGTTTGAGGGCCTTTTATCAGTTCCGCTGTTTTGACATCAACCATCAGTTTAACTGGGTGGTGACTATCGAGCAGGCAGACAGCCCACTGTTCCAGCTGCGTCTGACAGGGGCGATGCGCTCTACTGAAGCATTTGATTTCGGCTTATTATTAACCTTCAGTCCTGGCAGGCAGGAAAGGAAGGGCGATGGGGAGTACAGTAAGGACACAAGATGACAACCGTCATCAAGAGTGACAGAGTGATCTATAGAGAGATCATTAGGTCATTCTGTCTGTCTCTTTAAAAAAAAAAAGAGCATTTGGACGTACGTACATGCAATATCATGTATATGTAAAAAAAAAAAAAAAAAAAAAAAAATTTAAAGTTTGCATAAATTAGCAGAGTAGAAGATTTATACAGTGTTGTCATTGCGACTTGATTGCACAATTACCATTGAATGTTAATAATTCTCATTAGAACGGTTTTATTTTGATCCTAATTAATCAAAGATAAATTTTAGTGGTCAAATAAATCAGTCAATTAAATTAATTGTCAACAATTTTAATAACTGACTATATTTAGGTAACTTTTTAACAAAAAATGCCAAACTAATGCATTTGTTCGGCATTGCTGCTCTGCCCTGCTACGGCTTCGCAGCGCTAAAAAGACTAGTCATTTTTCATTAGCTGAGATTACACATAAGTGTGTGGGGCAGATGGTTTCAGTGTCGACCAGCTGTTTGGAGCTGCCTGAGAGCGAACAATATCATTCTGTCAAGACTGTAGCCAGATCTGAGCCACCCAGTGAGGAAAACACTTACTTACAGTACAGAGTCGCTCAGGGACTCTGCATGATGAATGAACAATATGGGTTTCTTTCCTGGAAAACTTGTCCTTAGCTAAATATAAAAATTGATTAAACTGATCTACAGGGAGAGGCGGGAGTAAGCAGGAAAAACATGGAGTGAAATATTGTACATATCCTTTTCATACTGAAAGTGACAAGTTTGCTTTAGTTTGCTCGGTTCTGTCAAGTGTTAAATACTGGATGGTGGATAGTACGACAACTCACCTGTGCGTATGACTGGACTATGTGACTCTGTATCTCATCCATGGTGTCAGTGCCATAGGATACTGTTCCCAGGTGCAGCCGCTTGAAGATCATTTCATTCTGTGTCAGAGTGCCTGCAATCAGAAGACCATTTTTCACTTGATGATTTCTCTTATTTTTGTGAAGGTGCTTAACGGCTGAATGACGCATCAACAGTACAGCCCCAACCAATACTGGATTTTTGAGGCTGATGATGAAAAACGATGATGAAAAAATTAGCAATACTTCATTCAACAGTAATTTTTCCGACAAACACAAAACAAAACAAAAAAAAACTCTGGGGTGTCTGAAAAACAATTGTCTTTCAAGGATATATGTACCGTATTTAGCTAGTCTGCCACACTGGCTGGTTAAATTCTATAATAACATTTGGATTCCAACATCCATTTCTCTCAAACGCTTTCTGACTAATGAGAAATTAAGATAAATCCAAGTAAAACAATAACTTGGCATCGTCTGCTCTGTCTCACAAAGCTTTGAAAACATGTGGAGTAATATGAAGTATGTCTATAAAAAATCTCAGCTGTTTAAGACTGTTCATGGGTAAAATCCATCAGAGGAGTGTTAATCATAATGCCACTACTTCATAGCAAAAAATAAAAGATATTAATTTATCTTATACACAGCACAAAGACACACACACACACAGGAAGCACAGCGTTTGTTCTCAGAGGACTGCCTACAATGCATCATGGGACCTGCAGGATGGTGTGACTGCTTTCTCACTGACCTAATCTCATTACCAGTATGGACTGCATGTCCTCTCTAATTAACACACAAGACACAACATTGCATGCAAAAAGACTGAGTGAATGTTCAGACACTAAAAGCAAAAAAAAAACAACTTTGAAAACGAGGGCAATGGCTTTATTTAATGGATGCCAGTTGTGCTGATAGAGCGTAAAGCTGATTAGAGGGCATCTAACTTCCAAAAACATTAGAGCCACAGGGTTAACCAATTCTAATGGATTGATTGTTTGTTCTTCTTTCCATGTGCTTTAACTATCAACCTGGATAAATCGACTGTAAAGCTAATCTATTCCTACCTAGATCAGTGTGCTAAGACAAAGAAGCATGTTAGGACCACCACAGGAGTTTATCACTCTGACACACTGTCTGACATTAGTAAAGAGCAGCTATTTGTTATTAGAGAATCAGGCCATGACAGTGAAATGAAAGAAGTAGGAGGAGGCCTAAATAACACCTGGAAATTCAGGTTTCTGGAAACTTCAGTCCTTGGTTCTGTTCTGTCCCTTACAATAATGAGTCTCAGAAGTTGTGTGATTTGTTGTGCATTTTATTGGTTTAGTACATTATTTTGTTTCATCATATGCTTTGTTTTTAATATGTTTTACCAGTGGAACATTAGGTCCCACTTCTTATGACACTATGGCTCTTTTGAATGTTACTGTGCCCCCATTTTTTTCTTTTTTTGAAGTGAACTCCAAATGATGTGTGTTCATAGCTGGTACAGAATAAAATGTTGTGCATGCTTGTTAACACAGAACTGGATTTGGTTTGTGAATTGTCAATTGCTTTTCAAGTAAGTAATCATAACTTTTAATATAAATACCAACAAATGAAATCTTTAACTCATGTTTGGACTCCTACCTGTCTTGTCTGTCAGCAGATAGACCAGCCGGCCCAGTTCTTCTGGGATGGTGCTGGTTCTCACTACAGTGCCGGGGATGTTTTCATCTTTCATGATCATCCAGCCGTAGGCCGACTTCCCCATGTCCAGATTGACACGCAAGCTACACATCAGGGTAAAAAAAAAAAAAAAAAAAAAATGTAAACCTTAACAGAAAAAATAATAAAAGAGGCAAAACTGCAATACAACACTGAACTGAGAGACGATTATATTAATGTAAAAAAAAAGTCTTTTATAGAGCAACTTGTGCTTCAAAGCTGGGATAGTGATCGTTTCCATTTTCAAACTACATGTGGGAAAACAAAAACCCAAAAGAACAACAAAAAATTGCTTAAAAAAAAAAATCAAATCAAGTACCTGATGGGGATGATGTAAGAGAAAAGCACGATGAATCGGAAAAGGTTGCGGAACCAAGGACCCACAAACCCCTGCAGCGCTACCATGACAACAGACAGAAGCACCTGGGCCACGAACAGGGCCTTGGTGAGGCGGTTCAGCTCCAGGTCCAGTAGGCCGACCTTTAGGGGACAAGAGGTCAGAGGTCAAAACAAGCAGACAAGTGTTCTACTTATTTCCTCCAAGCTGGATGGAGCCAGTGATCTGTAAATTGTAAAAATAATTTGAGTAAAATCTGAGGAGGTGTTTATTGTGGTTGATCCACTCTGCACTGTTTCCACAATTCATAAACTTACAACAATATAAAGTCCAGAATGGACATTAAGAACAAACATCTCATTCCTTTTTTGACAACTTATTGTAGAGAGGTCTCTTTGTAACTTTCCCATCTGTTCCCAAAACCTCACAATATGCTGCTCGGGGAGAAAAACAAAGCCAATGAAAGACATTCCTAGCTGCAGGCTTTTATCATGCAAACCTTGTGTGTATGGCATAAATGAGTTTATTGGTGGCACCATTTTGTGGTAAACTACAAACATGTCATGCTGAAGTATTGTCCCTGAATGCACAGAAAGTCAAAAGGCCTAAAAAATGGATAAAGTTCCCATATTGGGATGGTTTTCTGGAAAAAAAAAAAGACAAAAAGGGGGGGAGGGGGGTCAGAGTTGTCTTATTTTTCAAGTGCATCTCCCAGCCAATGGAACATGTGGGAAAAAGATGTCAAATAAAGAAGCACCCTTCCCCTTTCTGGCAGCGCTCACAGCAAAGCCCTGTACACAGAGGGCTTTCATCTGACGCACCACGCTTACAAAAACAGCAGAACATAACATCTCTCCTCCCTCAAATAAAGGAACTGCTCTGAAAAGGAGGGGAGGGGGCAAGCACATATAAAAAGCAGCAAAATTCCTCCACTGCCCAAACCCCCACCAAGTACATTCCCCTGAGGACTGGGAGAGCTGGGAGACCAGTGTGACTGATTTATCAGTTGCTCTTAAACTCCCAGTAGCAGAGTGTGCAGAAGGGAAGGGTGAGGGGAACGAGAGGGTGGTATCTCCCCACCCCAGTGCCTCACTACATGGTTCATGGTTGAGCTATTGAGAAAAATAGGGGGTTTGGGTGGATTAAAATGAAGAAAAATTAAGACAGCGCACAGTGCATGCCTGAAAAGCAAAGGATCCCCTTCTGCTTGAACAATGGCGAGTCTAAATTTTCCAGGCCTTGCCGGGGATCAGATGAAGTCATTATTCATTCAGTCAAGGGGGGAAAAAGGACTCAATTACCTCAACCTAAAGATGCTATCAATGAGTAAAAGTGCATATTTTACTCCATTCATCTCCAAGCCATTAAAAGTGAAAGGAATGATTCAATCTGCCTGTGTGGCTTGTATTTTAGCATGTGTGTGAAATCTGATGAAGAATTGCGGCTCCAGGACATGAATATTCATGAGTTAAAACCAAAGAATATCAGGACTTCAGTCAGTAAGTAGTGTGTTGTTTAGTGCTTGTGACACCAGCAAATCGAGGAAGTCAAGAAAATAAACTGAAATTGATTTCTGAGGTCTTAGCAAACAACTTTAAGTTTCCATTTCTTTCAAAGTAACACAGTTTGAGAGATGTGTGAAGAGAGCAGAGTACTGGAGACTTGGATACGTACTTCAAACAAACAATCTTTATTGAAGAGCAGCCTCTTGTCAAATGACATTGTTCTGTCTCTTTACTCAGACAGAGGTCTGTCAAACAATACTGAGACAAAGACTGAGTCTATGTCTCACGTCCTATCAGATTGATCAGGCACAGCCATTGTCCTGGCCAGTGTCACAACAGATTATATGAGGCCAAAACGTTCTTGCGACTCTAGCCGCACTGTATCGACTTTCTCCTGCAATCTCCAGTCTCCATATTGGCACTTCTGACATCATCTCCTTGAAATATTGAATTCCTCTCAGCTGGCGAGCTTACACAAAACACTGGCCCCTGCCGTTCGACCGGCCACATCAGCGTTCTTAATAAAAGACACTGGTGTCAAAACTGTGCCGCAGTACGAAGGGGCTGTGCTGTGCCAAAGACAGCTTTAGAGGTGCAGACAGCTGTAGGTGATAACTCTGTGTGTAAAAGTCACTGCATGGCAGAAGCACAGTAGCCAAAACACAGACTCTGAGATCCTGCTAATGCTCGCCCCTATCAGTTGACCCGTGCCTATCTACCCAAACCATGTTCCACGTAAAATCTTATATTTAGAGTCAAATTTTCATTAATCTCCTCAATCTGGGGACAAAGCGCTCGATGGGGATTCTGTGGGATTAACTTTCTGCTGAAAATGTCATTTAAATCCTCAGTTAGTTAATTTCCCTTTTAGTTAATTAGCAACTGGCACTGACCTTTAGCATTGACAGGTCCAACTTTATCTAGAAAGTCAAGGTTAAAAAACCCCCTTGCCATAGTGATTGATTGGTGATTAGAGGCAGGGGAAAAAAAGATGGCATGAGGGGAACTTGGTACAGATGTTACTTTGTGAGTGCGTTTTACCCTCTGCAGCTTTTTACTAAACCTGTATGTTTATGCCGAGGCCTCGCAGGTCTTTAGTAGTTTTGAGTTTGTTAATGCTAGGGATGTTAGGAAACACATGAAAAGTCTATTCATTTCTCAGGACCACTGTGACAGTTTGCTGCTTCTCTTTGTTTTTTGTGATGGACAAACAAATATCTTTGGGTGTTAGACTGTTTGGAAAAAACAAGACATTTTAAGATGTCACCTTAAACTTTAGTAAATTGTTGTGAGCATTTCCTGCAATTTTCTAATACACCAAACTATTAACTGACTAAGAAATTAATCATCAGATAACAATAAAAATAATCAAAGTAGTTTATCGAGAAAAAATTTAAAGCATCAGCAACCAAAACCTCTCGACAAATCACAGAACTTGCTGACTTTCCTGCAGAAATGCAAAAACTAAAAACTATTCACCTTGTTCTTGGCATAGGACGTGTTCAATACGCTTCTGGTCTCTTTGCCTGTGTAGATCACCACCCCTATCACCGTGCCTGCCAAGAAGAGAGACAAAGAAAGTAATGCTGCTCATTAACTGAACCTCACCCCCACCATCACACTCACACACACACACACGCAAACATACATGCACACACTCATCTTGGTCAAGTAAGATGAACTGCATGAGAGGAAACACAATAAGGCTGAGCTGAGGTAGTTTTGTCTCATTGCCACTCAAGCCAACAGACAGGAGTTTAATACGCTTAGACTCTCAGGGCCTTCAGCCACCCTATGGAACCTCATAAAACCTGATCAATATGCTTCCATCTTTATTTGCCAATTCATTACTGTGGCCTTATTACAAAGGATTAATGAGTCATTAATATTAAATGAGCTTAATGGGAGAGCAAAGGCACTAATAAACCTAAATACGGCCCCTGAAATCCCCAAACTATAAAAATGGCAATAAAGTTAAAAATGGGCAGAAAACAAAATGAGGAAATTGAAGTGCAGAAAGAGAGAGAAAGAGGAAAGCAACCAGTGGTTATGGGATCTGAGGAGAAAAGTGATAAATTGCTCTCGTTGACTTCTAACTTCAGAAATATTGAGCGAAGTGACAAATGGTGCGTGGCTCAGCATGCACTGGGGCTTCAATTTGAATATGCGAGCAACTAATTCTCTGGTCACAGCTGGACTGGAGCCCATAAGAGAGTGAATACACGGTGATCTGGGCCAGTTCAAGTGCCCAGAACAACACTGTAGAGGCAATGTGTCTGTCAAGGAGAGGCTTGAGAGGGACAACGACATTCCCAAGAAGAGATGATGTAAGGGGTCTAAGTCAGGCTTTTTGTGCTAGAGTGTGTGTTTCTTCTTCTGATCAAGGTCAGGCCAGAGGGGAGAGCAACACCACAAATCAATGGTGTGGCCATCTCTAGGAGCATCACAAACACTCTCAACTGACACAACTGTTTCTGTGGGGAATTGCTTGGTTGAAGCGAGAGAGGATTACCTCAGCTGTGGGTTTTCTCAGAGATCTTCCAACAAGTAAAATCAAACGCCTTCAAGGATTAAATGCCATGGATCCCCTGTGCAACGCAACTTGAGTACAACACCAAGCACAATCACTTAAATCAAAATAAAATATGAATCAGTGTGCTTTTCCTATCAAAGACATTAATATGAATAGAAATGTGTTAATTCTGATCCCTGAATGAGATTGACATGGAACAAGGGCAACATGAATGATCTGCGTGTAATTGAAGAATCATGCATAAACACAGGCAGTCATTCTACAGTGTTATTGGGAACCTACACATTGTGGCTGCAAGCCATTATCTGGAAAAACATTATATCTTATTTCAAGATAAGAAAGGACTTGAAATAAAAGCTGCCATTCACTTACCAGATGCAACAACTGTGCTCGCCCAAAGAGTGTTTTCAATACTGAGACTCTCGTGGATCTGTGGGTCCGTGTCTTCCTATAGCAAAACAAAAAAACAAAAACTTGTATAACCTTGAGTAAATTTACGTGTTGGTTTGATCTTAGCAGTAGAGCATTGTTTCAAACACTAAAATGTGTCAGTGTGTCTCTGAAACTCTGTAACGCTTCAGCCAGTGAATACTACTTAATGGCAAAGAAGAGGAGGAAGCACCTCAACATTGTGAATTTATTCTGTACAATTAGTCAACTTCTAATCAGTATTGTTCAGTGTAGCCTTGGAGCAGATAAGAAAAACAAAACCAAGAGTAGGAGGCCATTTTGCTTTTAGACTGTGTAAGTCAATGCGGTTAAACAATAAATTCTCTAAAAAAAAAAAAATCAATTCATTTTTCTTTCATAAAGCTTTAACGTGTTTATTTATCATAATATTTCAAAATTAATATGGCAATGACTTATTGTTAACATTTGTTGTAAAATTGGCAAGTTTTATGTGTGACCAATGTTTTCAGTTGTGTATATATATTGTGATCGTGGTTTTAAACCCTTTTTGAACTTTCACACAAAACTGTAAAAACTGCACGGTGAAATAACTTTCTTTTGCCATTTCATTCATTGTTTTGGCAAAAGACTTCATATTAAATAAATACTTCAGCTGGAAAGCACTGAGGTAACTGAGCTCAGCTGAGGCAGTATACAGCCTGACCAGAACGGCTGGGCTCTGCTGTGCCATTAATTTTCACAAGCACCTGACACAGTTGTGCAGACTGTAGCGATACAGTAGTCCCTTTATCAATACTTTGACTAGATTTGGCATGGTGATAGAGGCTCTTTTTAAAACAGTATAGAGAGTGCTTGTAGATGAGATTTCAGTGATAAATAAGCCCCTGGAGAGCCTCCTGTTTCACCCTCCCTGTTTTACCCCTTCTCGCTTAAATAAAGACGATTGCTGAAAGTGGCATGAGTCAGGAGTGAAGAGTCAAGGCTCCAGTTTCGGCTCAAATAACTTTACTGATATGATAATTATGATACCTAAGCACCCACATCCTGTCAGTCTACTCAAACATGGGAAGAGGTGCATGAAAAATAAATGGCAGTTTGCAGAATGCTTGACCGCTCTGACATTGGCATCATACTACGGTGTTCATAAACGCAGAGGGTCTCAATAAAGACCACAGAAACAAAGCCACAATATCCGCCTCCAGAAAAAAAAGGAAAAAAAGAAACCCTCATAAATAGGTAAGTTCATTTGCTGCGGATCTGTGGGAACCCATTTTTTTCCCATCCTGCTCAGACTAAAAGCACACGCTATGCAAAGGAAGGCCGCGGAGGATGAATGAGCGGAGGAAGTGCTCGCTCACTAAGCCTGGTGTGTGGCCAAGAGTGAAGACGGGCCACAAAGCCTGCCTTTGTACTGGAGCTCTCCTCTCTGTGGGGGCTGCGCTAATCTGCTATTAATAAAAAAAAAAAAAAGAAAAAAAAAATCACTGAGCAACAAGCAAGACGGGATGGATGGAGCTGGAGCTGCGAGAACCTGCCTGTGATGTAAGAGGCATGCCTGTTGGAGATAACAACGGGCCCGGATGGACACACAAGCTTCTCATTGTTGCCACTTGTCAACACACTGCACTGATACACATCTTCTATGTCAATTCAGTTTCTATAGAAAAATCTGCATGTGTTTAAGATTTGTTTTACAGGTTATAAATATGTCAACGAGCTGCTGTACCCTCGTGAAGTTCCCCTCAAAACTGTGGATGTCCAGCTGAGGCTTCTGGGCGTAGACGTAGGCGCTGATGGAGAAGAGGTCCTGAAACAAGGAGACACGACAGAAAAAGAGATTAAATTCTTCAGGCCTGATAAACTATTGTAGGCTTAAATAAAGTCTCAGTTAACAAAATGTTTCATCCTTGTTTTGATGAAAAATGATGTAAAATGTAAATGTAAACTGCAATACATTTTTTTAATGAAGTTTTTTGTAAAATCTGAATTTAAGTGGACATATGCACCAACTTATTTTAAAATAAATCACTGGCATTATTATTATAAGTAAAAGGACAGAAACAACAAGAACAGTTTAGAACAAAACAGAACCTCAAAGAAGACACAATAATACACAACGAACCATCTTCAATCGCCTGTTTCTTTCAGTCATCACAACAAGAAAGACTGCAGCCGATGACCTGTCAAGCACCTAACACCAGTCTTTCCCCCCCATAGTGGAACAAAATTGATTGTAAACATTAAATTATTCAAGCAGGCAGGCAGGCAGGCAGGCAGGCAGGCTGCCTCTGCAGCGACCAGGCAGCCCTCAGTCATGCTCAGATAGTGTTCTCCTGGTGAGAACATGGGCACAGCGGTTAAAGAGGAGTAGGGAAGATTATTTTACTGAAACCCCAATGGAGAGTAGTGTTGCTCCAGCATTTTACAGGCAAAGGCTCGGAGACTGAAGAATCTTGACCCATGTAGTAAGCAAATAGTTTCATGGATGGAACTGGTGCCGAAACTCATAGAAGTTTCTACAAAAGACTTCGCAAAATCGTTGTGTTAAAATCAACTTTTACTCAATATATGGAATAGTTATGAGCTAGTCCTTTATCACTCACACTCAGCAGACTCTATCATCTGAGTTCATATGTCATTGTTGTGAAAACAATCTTACAAGTGCATTAAACTGATTCATTTTGACCGTTGACAAAAAACAGAGTTTGGGAGAAACTCTCAGATACTCTGGCAAGATGTCAGTCGTTTCTGTGGTGTAAAAATTAAGTGATAATATGGTAAGGTAAAGACTGGCTAAACCAAAGACCAACTATGCTTCTCTGCTATCTTCAGGTTTCTTGAAACCCAATCTGGATACCATGGCTCTTTCACCAAATGACTTGCTGAAACTTTAATTCTCTGATCACATTAAGAGGTAACAAAAAAAAAAAAAAAAAAAACCCCATCAAACTCAACTTAAATCTTAAGTGTTGAGTATCGCCTCCAGTTAAAGGACGCTGCTGTCAGGTCCGGATTGTTCCCGCTGTCTGTCATCAGTGATTAGGTTTCCATCACAGCACAGACAACTTCATTTGATGAGCAATGCTTTCAGAGATAACAGAACACCCATTCACTTATTCACAGTCTGTTACCAGAGATTCCCCACATTGTAATGTATCCATACCCCCACTGCTGGTAGTCGTTGTGTGCAGCCAACAGCAACTTTCAGTTTCCAGTCTGTTTCTCCATCCAGCTGATCTGTTCTGATGAAACATGCACCTGAAAAAAGGACAAGTCCTATCAAGACTGTTGAGTCTGTTACATGGGGTGAACTGCTCCCTTGCACTGAAAGTGAGGCCATATCGTCACCATGCAGTACTGCACATTCCTGTATATCCATGCCATTTGGCAGAAACGTAAATTATATAGTACCCTGATAAAACACTGTATGACAAAACAGTAATGTCCCTAAATTGTTTATGTACTTGTTTCATTGTTTGGCTGAAACTTGTTAAAAATGAATCGATATCACACTTTTCATGAAGTCCGTGAACTGACTGAGTTTCACAGTAATATCTATCTAAGGTTTGCTCACATTATCTACTGCTAGCCACTATAAGCTACTGGTCAGACCAGACCAATTAGACTGCAGCAGCAAAACCCCTGAGTGCACCGAATTAACGACAAAAAAAGTGCATTTTATTGCTAATGAATTCAACTATTCATTTGTAAGAGAGACACCATCTGATTTCCTTTTTTCAAAAATTGCACTGTCTCCCTTTAAATCTAGGACAAACATTTCACAATTTCATAATATTTCTATGAAATTCAGCAATAAATATTTTCATTGTTGGAAACCCTGTAATACTGACTATGATTTAAAGAAAGAACGAGGTAGTTTTGATCTATTTAGTAGGAGTTTGTGTGGTTGAATAGGTTAAATACAGCATATGGGGCGTAAATGTCACATCGTTAGTGTGTAAAAGTTATGTTACTATAATAAACTGGCATATGTCAAAATGCATCACCAACAGTGCAGTACATTAATACAGAGCCTGTAGCAGAGTCTGTTGCTGTTGTGGACACCACGAGGTCCGATGAATGTTGAGCAGTCATGACCTGTATTGATTTGAGGTAATATTACATATGAAACTGATGGATGACAGCAACTATTTGACAGAGAGGGTAAAGGGCAGCTATAAACCATCCCTGGTGGGTTAACTATGATGGAAAACATTAACACAAGGAGGATGATTCATGCTTTCCTTCTGCTGAAATGGCAGTTCAGCTTCTCACATAACACTACTGCAGTGTGTGTGTGTGTGTGAGAGAGAGAGAGAGAGAGAGAGAGAGAAAGACAAAGAATATGAGACTGTGTGTGTGAGTATTTATGTATGTTTGTGAGTGTGTCAGAGGCATAAAGCAAATCCCCGCCAAGCATATTGACACATCAAAGATTGATGGAAATGATGTCCTCCGAACATTTCCTCCCAATGCCCCCCAGAAAAAAGGCAGGATCTGACGCAGCTCATTGATTAATTGGAATTTGCATCATCAGTCACTTGAACGATGTGACATAAATCATATGAATCACAGGCCATCTCGATCAGATGATGTCAAAGGACAGGAAGTGTGGGGAAAAGTCACATTTCACATGCAAATGATCTTGACACAGTTTGTTAAAGTGCCACAGGACACATGACGTTCAACTGTACAGCATCCTGTCTGTCTAACGGTATATTATATTATTATCTATTGGAATTATTTACAAAGTTTTACTGAGCATGAACACATGTCTTCTTCACACTGAAAAACAAACACTTTGCCTGCTCACCATTTTTCTCTGATGTTCTCAGGAAAATCATGTCTGCAGGAATCCTTTGGTTCTACAAAAAGAAAGAAAAAACAAAAAGAGTGGCAGTGTGTTATCGAGCACTGTGGCAAAAGCCCTTTGAATCTTCCTGAATAATTAAACAAGGTCAATACCTTGACCAGGAGGTGAAGGAGAATCAGTTTTTTAAAGTCTGTCTTACGCAGTAATGGAAATTTAACTTGTCCACTTTCCAGCAGCAGTTAGATTTCATGTCAGCTGAGTTGAAACCGAGGATCACAAGCTGAGCAGGTGCGTGGGAGTTTTATAGCATAAAAAGAGCATTTTCTGTTCCACAGTCACAGGTATGGCATAACTGTAATTACCACTGTGCACTGTCATTCTGTCTACTTTAAAACAGCTTGTCAACTACTGAAAAAGGGTTACAGTTCCATTGCTCTTCTTTAAGAGGTGGGGAGAATGTGTAACTAATAAAATCACATCAAGACGAGAGCAAAATTATGCTGAAAACTTTTGCAAAAATAATTAGTGAAAGAGGCAAATACTCTTGAAATGAAGTAGTAACCCATTCACTTTTTTGTGCTGAGTAACTCACATTGGAATGGGATAGTGCAGTCAGCACACTTTAATGCCAGTAATGCATAGAGGGGTTTAAGTTTAAAAATAGGGCCTCATTCAGATAAATTAAAACATGTTGTCTTTTAATGGCACTTGGCTATGATTAGGCAACTGGAAAATGTAGGTAATAAATTCTAAACTGCCTACTTCCTATTTAATACATTGATGTTAATACTATTATCATTCTAAAGCTTAACCTGGAGCTACCTGCCTAAAACTGGTGCCTTTAAATGAAAGACATCGACCAGGAGAGAGAAAATTTTACCTTCTCAACGATGATCAGGTCTCCAACTTGTATGTCTGAACTCTTCACTTGAATTTTACCTTAAAAAGCAAAAAAGGTTGGATAAAGAAAAAAAATGTGAAAGTCAACAACAATCACAAAGTGACTTTACCTTAAATTTAGACTTTTTTATTTTTAAGAAGTGCTGAGAATTTTAAAAAATTGCGATGGAATAACATGAAGGTATTGATTTCTGGACTTAGAAAATCATGCTGACTCTTAAAACCTCAACCCACTTTTTGTTAAAGCTCTTCTTTTTCTGTCACCTTCTGACAGATTGATTACCTGCAGCATGATAATGTAATACCCTTCTGTTTTCATCTCTGGTATGAGGCACAGAAAAAAAAAAAAAAAAAAACAAAGGCGCAGAGGGTCACTGTCAATTACATTGCCTCAATATCCGCTACAACCTTCTTCCTTCTTTTTCTACTGCGCTCACAAGCACATATGACTGTGTACATGAGCACATGAGCACACAGGGGGTGTGAAAGCAACGTCCTCAGCCGTGGTCACAAATATCACACAGGGGGATTTTAACCACACATCCAACAAAGGGACAGATCTTAGATCATACAATCTTGAGAGACTGAGAGAAAAAAAAAATCAATGCAATTACAGCGAGATGAATGACTTCAGTTACAAGTGTAGATCCAGTGGATTGCTGTCTGTAAATTGCATGGGGAGCAGCTTGACTATGCACTGGAATATCCGTTATCATAATGTCAGCAAACCGTTACTGGCACGAGGAGGAGAGTGGATAGCCATCCTTCAATCACCTCACTAACCTCTCACTGTGAGCTTGCTGTAGAGTTGGGAGTTCATCTCTTTGTCCCGCTGGCAGCGCCGCACTTCATCCACGGCCTCTCGCACCATAGTAACAGCTAACACAAATCCCTGAGTAACAAAAGAGTATTTTAAAACACACACCTACCACAGCATACTTATTTAGAAAGCCTCAATTACACCAGAATATATTGACATAACAATATACTTTTTGTTAAATATGAACAAAAATTTGTTTTTCCCCATAGAAAACTATCTAGCAGCTTGATAATTACTACAATTTGAAACTGTTTAATTTAGTTTCAACTATCTCCAGGGATGAAAAGATGACTCCTCAGTCCAAAGTATGTTAATGTCAAGATGAATTTTTTTGGCTTTATTTTCTTGATTTAGTGATTGTTCAGTCCCACATCCTTTGAGAAAACCAAAAACACATTTTCATACAAATTATTTAATGAGTAAAGAAACTGAAGAGGATTTACCAGAGGTGCCCAGTACGTGTACAAATATCCAATTTTCAGTGATGGCACAAACTGGGAACAGGCCACCACCAGAAAGTAGAGATTGAGAAAGAACTTGAACTGCTGGTAGAGAACCTGAGAGGGGAGTAAGGAGACAAGGATTCAGCGAGGTGAGTGAACATGTCAGCAAGGAGAGTCAAAGACGACGGCAGCTGCCAAAGAAGACAAAGAGGATGCAGCGCCGACAAAGCGGGCAGGATGGGTTACTGTACATGTTCCGAGGTGGAATAAGATACATGTTAATGCTGTTAACTTTACATTAACCTGATGGAAACTCTGACAGTTTGAGAACTTTTGTTTCAAATGGCACTCAGGGTTTCACGTCGCAGGTACAATGTCGGTTGGGGCCTACACTTTGCAGAATAAACATATAGTTCAACACAAACAGGACTGATAACCACATTAATGACGGAGGAAAAAAAAAAAAAGCCAACTTCCTTAAATCACTCATACCAAAGCGCCACCTGTAACTTAGCTAATGGGCTATCCATCAACAGGGGGTCCTTAATATTTTATTCATCCAAGGTCAAATTTTGAATAATGTTTGCAATAATGAGAGTCCAGTGCCTTAGTCACAGATTATCAGAGACAATGGGATCAATGGATGACACTCTACAGTTAATGAACCCCCTGACCTTTAGGGAAAAATGCACACTGCTAAACTCAATTTGTGTGTATTTAATAATTCAAAGTGGAAGGAGAAAAACAGAGCCGTCCGGCTCACCATCGATGAGAATATCTACGTCTCTAACAGACGGTTGACATTTTATGGCCTGGGCCAAAGGTGGCCCTCTTAATCATGGAGCCATTTGCTTTTTAATAAGTAACGCTGATGGATCCCTAATGTCCCCTAGAGTGTAAACCCTTAACTTAATGACAGAGTAGTTAACAATTAGATCCAGTGCATGGTTCTGTGCTTTACATACGGCCAATCTGTGAGACAATCAACGTAATTTAACTGAAAGGATGAACTGTCACTGCAGGGACTGTAAAAGTTAATAAGAGTAGGAACATGGACTCAACAAAAGCCATAACTACTGCAGAAAAGATCAGCGATCAAAATATGAATGTTGTTGCATAAGATGGGTAAGTTAAAACAGGCACAGCTACAAAGTCTATACAGATGACTCACCCCAGGCACAAAGGTGAAGATGTTGTATTTCTGGTTCTTGATGGCGTTTTTGGGGTACTTCTCTTCACATTTCTCCGGGCAGCCGAGCCAAACCGTCCTGGCCTTCAGCTCCTTCTTCCTCCGACATACATGGGCCAGGCAGTCGCAGCAGCTAAGAGAGGAAGACACCAATAGCATTTTGTGAAAACATATTACACCTACCAAATGTTGCTTAAAACAAAGTGATTTTATATAGTAAACAGAGTCCTCAAACTGGGAGGATAGCTCAGAACATGCTTCTGGTCATTAAGAAATCTTAAATTTAGAGAAGAAGAAAAACCAAAGAGCAACTGATTATCTAGCACATCAGCCAGAGCTGACTGAAGTTAAGAAAAAATGATTTTGCTGCTAATTATATTTTCATAATCATGACATGGATTTTTGCATTAGTGTTTTTTCAGGTGGTTTTTCATCTCATTTGTAACATTTATGCCAATATGAAAATAACAACCTGTTACTACAGGCCATGTTCTTAACAAATATCGAGAGTTCACAATTCAACAGCCTCATTCCTAATGCATTTTCTCAGCTGTTAAATCAATTGTGGCCACTGAGCACAACAGCTGTGCCTTGCTACGTCCTACAGTACTGATGTTATTTATATCCCTGGTCTTGTCAGTGTTAATTAGATCTTCAAGGTTTCTTTTGACACAATTTTATAAAGAGGTCCTTTGCATCTAGCACTTTGTACGGTATGTTAGCACCTCTCCAGGAGGGAATTCCCTTGCTGATGCTGTGGGAGTCAGACACTTTCAGAGGTCAATAATGCTGCACTGCGAGGCATAAGAGGATACACATTTGTCCTTGTTTGTTTCCAACCTCATGTTGAACATTTCTAACATGGGAGCCTCAGCTCTTTCCAATAAAAAAAAAAAAAACAACAAAAAAACCACAACACATTATTAATGAGATATTATCAAAACTCTAAAAAGAGGTTATAGAAGAGATAAATTGTAGGCTGGCATTTACTTTTTAAAAAGTATTTGACTTTCTATCAACTTGCTAACGACTACATTGGAGCTTATCTAGCATATCTGATATCAAATGCAAACAGCAGTGTAGTGTGGGGGAAAATTACAATGAGAGAAGCTCGATGTGAGCATGACCTAAACTGGCTCCTGGGGGGGGAAAGAGGGGAGAGTGTCAGTGTATACCGTCATGCTGATCGACTTGGCTTTTCCACTTTTTAAGCAAGTTGGCAAAACATAAAACTAAATAAATCAACTTTGGTAAAAAGTCTTGTTTGTATTGGCCTCGATGTTCCCTGTCTCTGTGCACTCCGAGTCCAGATTCATACGAGCGATTATTTGAGCAAATGAATGCTATTCAAATAATATGCCATTTGAACAGTCAGGGCTTATTCAGTGTGAATTATTTGTGTTTTATAATCCCACACTAAGCACACATAAAATTACTGGAAAGCATCAAACTGGTCAGCTGTGAAAAATCCGATTTGTTCATTAGTGGGGGGTGGGGGTGGGGAGGGGTATCAATATGCGGCTGCAACTGGAGATGCACCGCTAACAACAAAACCACACTAAAAAGCAGAATATTCTATGAAATTCCTACATCAGTAAATGTTTCTTTCTGGGCACTGAAGTGCTGCACAAACATTTGTTTATAAATGTGACACTTTATTGTTCTAGTATAAACAAACACTGCTCTCATTGCCAGAAAGGAGCATCTTTAGAGGGCAAAACCTGTCAAATTAATCATTAGCTGGATAAACCCCCCCCCCCGTTTGACCTGAAAATCTTTTTGGACTGATGGTGCGTATCAAGGAACTCGACCAAAAATATGCCCTTATCCTCTCTTTTCACTTCACGCACAGCTACCGGTGCGTTTGAAATCCAAACTGATCATCACAAGCATACTTACTAACATTATACACTAAACATAAATTTACTGAATGACAAAAAGCAGACAACTTTCAGAGTGGGTTAAGGTCCAAATGGATGTGCAATAACTCTAATGTAAAGATAGAAAATAAACAGACTTGGAAGTGCAGCAGAGTAATTTATTTAAGGTTAAAGCAGCAGATATCAGTGTACTTTTCTCTGAAAATACCCGACTTGGCAACTATTCTTGGACTATCACTAACGCCACAGTAAAACTTGAACAGATACTCTGTGCTAGAGATCTGTTATAAACAAGTTGTAAAGTATAAATCATATACACATTTTGTAAGAATACTTGTATCCACGATTGTTTGTTTAAAAGGCTTCAGACTAGGATGTGGTTTGTGCATTCTTTGAGTCATCATGTACAGATTACCAACATAAGTCACTGAGTCAAAAAAAAACAAAAACCGAAAACAAACACACTATCCACAACAGTAATGCTGTGGTGCAGAAATACCTGCCACAGAGGACTTTCCACCCTCCCAGGAGGAACCACCCGAGGCCTCTCTGCCCCTGGCTCACTCTGGCCCGGGGCAGCGTCTGATAGTCGCTCTCATCATTCTCAAAGCCTTCCTCCGACATCATCAGAGGCATCTCATCCAGGTTGGAGGGCTCATCTTCTAGAGAGTATCTGTGAGGACAGAGTACAGGAACTCATCAACAACCTGAGACTGGAAAGGTAGTGAAAGTGCTAAGAAGCACCCACTATTTTGGAATTAGGACATTACTTGGCGTAAGATACAGAAACACTTTCTGCATTACAAGTTAGATGTGACAGTGTTCCCTTCAGATGAATAGGCAATATAATTGGGGTGAGAATTAGATGCCCAAAAATATAAAACAATATAAAAAAATAAAAAAACATTCTTAACTGTTATGATTCAAGAGTAAGGAAATGCTCCTCAAAGCACCAGATGTGCAACTTTTACTGAAGGACTGAAGAAAAGTCAACATTTAAGTTAGTCAGAGCAGCTGGCTCAGTTCCTCTATCACCAAGTACTGTAGAGTAGGTCTCCTGTTCACATCATAAAGAAACACTCTTCAGAAGCACATAATGTCTTATTCATGAGGCCCCTCTAATGAATTGGGAAAGTTTGTAGCCTTACCGGAAAAGCTTACATGTCACTAGAAACCCAGGCTGCATGCACTACATGCATGTACAGAGATTTACAATGAACAAAGCAGAAAAATAGAGAAACTTAAAGAGAAGATGCTAATTATATATAAATGCTAACAAACTGGTCACAGCCATCAAACCACAACAAACTTATGATGGCAAAGAAAGAGGCACCTGAAATAAAAAAAATAAACACTCCTCTATTCAAACACAACTAAAAGTAACATATAACCTACTGTAGGCCATAAAGAGTATTCGGTACCAACGGGGATATCAGGTTCAATACTAGAAGAGCAGCTCCCTTGGTTACTGAAAGGTTGAGGCCAATACCCTGCTTAAACACCAGCCATATTCACACCTGTAGTATTTCTGAGAACATAAAAATTCATCAGTTTTCGCTGAGTTTAAAAAAATACACTAAAGCGATAAACAGTACAGTGTTTTTCTGAAGCAGTTAAATACGTTCTAGCACCTGCTGTCACTGTTCAGCACATGCTACCAATTGAAGTGTGTCAAGTGTAGTGTCTATCTACAATACCTGAACACATCCATTACCAACAACCATTTGCTGAATGAAAAACCCACTAAGACATACAGAGAAAAAAACAAATGGGCTACTAGTGAGGGAACATTTTCTTTTCCAAGCATATCACTTTCTATTCTAAGACAAATGACTCCTGCTTTTGTAAAGCCAGCAGGGAGAGTCTGAGAGGGTGATAGGTGCAGGTGTGGAGACCTGCTGAATATTTGCACAGTGTGTGAATTTGAAAAAGCAGAGGACTGATAATTATAACATTGCAGTATTTAACGTACAAAGACTTCTGTGAGAGCTGATTCAGTGCACAAATGAAGTGTAATTAAATGAACAGACACGTACACACATTAACATATTACTGCTGGGTAAATACAGTGTTTCTCACAGGTTGGTTATTTGTGGCAAGGAGATTTAACACCCAACACTTCAAAGCTGAGTGCAAACATCTCTGCATTCACAAACTAAATTCTGATAATAATTAAATTTATATTATGTTTCATTCCAGTAGATGCAAATTAACCATTCTGAGAAGGTTGTGCAATCAGTCTGCCCTTTAACTTTCACTTCCAGACTTCTAAAAGGAAGACAGGAAATCTTTTTTTGGATGGAGGCAAATCAATCTTGGAATACTACCCAAAAAACAATCTACATTTGGAAAACTCTGGATTATAAGTATCCGGAAAAGGTCACTCCACTGAGTGTCTTGTACCTACAAAAAAAACATGGACGTGAACAAGCATAAAACTAGCAACAGCGGGATTATGAATTTTAGATCAACCATCCACACTAGTTGTCACTGATACGACCCCCCAGAGCGGCTCAATATGCTAAAGCAAAACATGCAGAAGCTGGAACAGCCTGCCTTTCTGTTTCAGCTGAGAGCTCCTGCAACCTTAGTTTAAGAACCGGAGAGATAATGATACTCTAGTGATTAAGAGGACTTTCAGATCTAGGAAAAAAAAAACAAAACTTATCTATCCATGCACCATGTGAGCCAGTGTGGATTGTGAAACACCCAAAGCAAAGCTCCATACCACTATGGGCAAGTACTGGATGGGGATGGTTTGTAGAAATAAAATACTCAAAAAGCAGTGTTGAGTAGTACAAATGCTGAGTAATTTTGTTATATTTTTTTCTAAACCTGCAGATCAACTCTTGAGGCTTTGGCCTCAGTTACCACCGCGCTTGAGGCAAGGTTTGAATCACCAGCAACCACCAAGTTTTGCTTTTTATGTTTTGTTTACACACTGTTGGAACTTGCCAACAAGGTACATTAATAGCCCCAGTGTTTCTTGCTTTGGAACTCCCACATCTGATTACATAATAATTCAACTCTTAATCCAGTGAAAACGTGGGTTGGTTTGTAAAAAGGTTTGTTGGCTCTCCAGTGCCGCACAGGCACAATTGCCAGCAGTTGTCCACAGTGTCAGAGGAAAAACTCCATCAGTGATTCTCTAACGACTTCAGGACCGCAGCTCTGTAGGTGCAGTCTGACCTCCACAACGAGGCCCGACAAGTTAACAACAGGCTCAATAAACTGCCAGGAATTTCATCAGTGACAGCAAGGAAAGGGAATGTACAGCAACAGAGGTGGTCCCCTTATAATCTACATTTAAATCTGATTTTGTCAGACAGTAGGTAAACATTACCTCAACTCAAAAAGAGCGACTTATATACAGAGCCAATTATGGTAAACAGCGATGGATGGGAAATGAATAAATAAATAAGTAAATCACCCCCCCCACCCAAAAAAAAAAAAAGAATTTAGGATTTATTGACTTAATAATTAGCTTTGCGAAACAAAGGTGAAGTATTTTGTTAACAGTTCGTACCCCATTACCCCATCACCTACAGGCTAATGTTACCGGAGTGGAGCAAGGACTTCAGCACTAACAAACAAGACCTGCTGATCATCACACACTGCAGCACTTTACAATACTTCAGTCAGCACTGGTGGGCGAAGAAAATAGCTCAGTCTGCTTCATTTCAAAAGCTCTGTGCCCCTACTCTGCACACACTGGATAATGATGGCTTTGTCTTGTGGTAGCATTGCAGCAGAAAAGCTATTCTGCACTGCTGGAGCTAAAACGTTAGCATCAACGTGTTCCCCTTTTACTCCAGAACACACACCAACTTCTGTTTCAGAAAAAAAAAAAAAAAAAAACAGTTCACCGCTGATGTTGGTCAGTAAATTTCACTTTCGTGTCGTTATTTACCATACTTCGAAGTTAATGCATTTACTTAATGTTAAAATCTGCACACTCTCATAAACCTTTCTCTGCTTTTCCTGTTAGTCAAAATCAGTTAACTGTTATGCTTCATTTGAGGACCTGAGTAAATGGTTTGGCACAGAGTGAACTGGAGCAAGACCCTGAATATATAATGCATCCCTCTCCTCTCCCTTTCTTTGTATTAAATCAAGAGTCAGAATCAAAACAGATTTACTTATATAAAACAATAAGTCTAAAGCTGCTACTGAGTCTAAAAGTACCTGGTCATGCGCCTACTTCGTTTTTTGTCCAGTCCTCACCTTGAGGGCTTTATTAGCTCCTCCTCGTCCAGTCTGAAAAATGAACAAACTGTTGATTGATGACTACAGTGTGCAGCAACACTTTTATAACATGTGACGAACTTGGATAACGCACAGCAGCAATCATGTGACTTTAAATTAAATGCTAGTGCTGTGGTCAACAAAGATATGCCACTAACCTATGCTAACGCACAGTGAGAGCTTGTAGAGCTGGTTGTATTGGACTAGTAAAAAACACATTAATCATTACGAAGTTTTTTTTTTTTTGCCTTATGGATGATGGTGTGAGCAAAGGAATGAGCTGTCAAGGCAGAAAATTCAAAGGAGGCGTCAATAGCAGTGCTAGCAACACAAGCTAACAGCCACGACCCGAACCCAAACACGGAACCCGGGAACAAGCGAGGCAGCCGAAAGTAAACATCTTAGACAAACGGCTGCTTTCTTCAGTACGCGACCGAAGGATCCGCCAGCTGGCCCCTCCATACCTTGAAAGTCTGGCTGAGTTGTAATATGTGATTCTCTTCGAGTTCTTCCGTACCGGATTTAACGGGATGCTGTCAGCCATCTTGGCTGGCCAGTACACGTCCAGACGTCACGCTGAAAAAGCGTTGATGCTGCATTCAATTACTGCACGAAAATGTCGCAAATGTGAAACCCAGCCAGAGCACTGTGGTGCAAGTTTCACGGTTAGAGAGCACATATAGGCCTAGTGTGTTTTCCATTATCCCCCAGTAATTCTGTGACAACGTACCTCGCATATCTAAAATTCAGAAAGGAAGCAAAGAATGCTCCTTTTGAACAAAAGTAGCCCCGATTGACTGAAACGTCGTGGAGAGTGCGCTTTCCAGGAGCCCACGAAGGCAGCATGAGTTCCGACGTTCATCACTGTCATCACTGTAGTTTCTGATAAAATGAGATTGCGAGGCACTTTTTACAGCGTTAACGAGTTATATTCGCATAACACATAACATAACGTAGTGTTAAGCATACAAAATGAAATGAGAAACCAAGAACTGTCCTCACATGGTTGAAAACCAATTTAGAGCAGTTATTTGCTGACAAAGCCCGCGATAGTCAGTGGACCTTTGAGTTGAGACTTTCCTTATCAAGTCTAAAGCTGACTTTAATTGTTTTATTTTTCATTTAAATACCTGATAATATTCCAGATATGCAGCCTTAATGACTTTTTAATGTGTGTGACTCCCAAGATAATTTGCAACACCCATTTCCAAGGAAGTCTTGATTAATCTGAAAAATGTCCACTTTCTGATGTACTCATGATAAAGGAATTCATTTGCCTCTTCATCCTCTCAGTGGAGATGGGCAGCAGGTCATAAAGTCATAACATTTTAAAAGAGATCATTTAAAAAAAAAGAAAGAAAGATTTGTGCTCATACAAACATGCACAAAAAGCTGATTGCACCAAAACTCAACTCTTATCATTATTATTAACATCTAGAATGAATGGTTTAGAAAATGCTGCAGCTTGAGACGGGTTCAGATTTAGCCCACAGAAAGAGCATAAAAGACACAGACACAACATTTTAACGAATGCGTTTCGTTTGAGTGCACATTAGTACATGCTTGATCCCTCTTGTTTTATTATATAGAAGTCAATTTTTTTTTTCTATTACTTTATTGATCCCTCCTGGGGAAATTACTCTCTGCATTTTACCCACACCAAGCGAATGAAA
>JBBMJY010000005.1:4030234-4050528 GCA_037833715.1 Toxotes lorentzi
CCCTCCTGGGGAAATTACTCTCTGCATTTTACCCACACCAAGCGAATGAAACACACACACAAGCATGCACATGCACTTTTTTGAGAGAAAAAAAATCCTTGTTTGCAAAATGCAAAGGTTTGAAAAGTTTGTTTCTGCAGATGAAGTAATATGACATGAAATAGTTCCATCCATGTTGAACGTTTAACTCTGGTGTAATATGTATGAAGTACAGTTTGAAATGGCATCAAGACAAGTAATCTCTAGAGTGAGGTAGTGAACTCAGCATACAGACGGTTTGTTCGATTTTTTTTATTCGGTCCAATTGTTGTTTAAGAATGACAATTTCTCACTGTGACATTGACAACAGACCATTACAGACTGTAATTGTGGGTATTTATGAACATATCTTGTGCTTTGCACCAGCTAGCAGCAGTGGGCAGCTGTCCGGAGGAGATAGCAGACTCTTTGCATTACGGATTTGAACATATGTTCCCTTCTTCAGAGCAACCGTACGTCTAAGCACCGTAGGAATTCTCAGGTACAAGTTAAACAACTTATTTTTATGTATAGAAAAAAAACATTCACAAATGACTGCAAAGTAAAATAGCAAAATGTGAATACCCTACTACTCTCTGTCAATTGATAAAAAGTTCTTTTTTAAGTCTATATATAATACATAAGAACAAACAAGATGTTTTACAAATATTTTAACGTCCAATAGTTTGCATAAGTATTTCGTCACCATTCAGCTTTATTCAATTGATTCCAATTTCTTTGCTGTCATCAATCAGCATAGAAAAATGTCTGTTATTCCCAAGATCCATGCCGGTCTTGGTTAGACTGGTTATTGGACTTCCTGCAGTGCTCACTCTGTCCATGCCGGCAGTCAGAGGGTGAAGCTGAGAGATGCCTCTGTTCTGAATCACTGAGATCTCGTTGTTCTTCATGGCCAGGCTGTTGGTGATAGCTGTTGCGTAGCGGTTCCAAAATCCAGGATCTACATTCATCGCTCGAGCTGCCAGGTCCTTCTGAAACATCTCCCCAAACTTCACGGCCTCTCCGCCCAGCAGGGCCATGGGGTTCTCCACTGACAGCCGCCTGCCTCTCCTGGCTGGTGCATTGTTCCACATGTGAGTCCCCATATGAACCTGAAAATTACATGCAAGATATTACATTTGGTGGAAGCTTTTTATTCTAAAAGGGAAACATATTTAGTGTAAATAGTCTGAGTAAATATCAAGCGCCCTACCTTAAAACAATAGTTTGGATTTCTAAATGATTTAGGGCTGAAATTATCTGATGATTAATCAGTCAGTTTGTCAACAATAAATTCATCAGCAATCAATCAATTCTATATATATATTAAAAATATACTGTCTTATGTGGTACTTTCTGTTTTAGACCTGTTGGTTGGACTAAACAAGCAATTTTAAAATTGACCCATGTGCTCTGGGAAATTTTGATGGTCATTTATCACAATTTTCTGACATATAAACAAGATGATCAATAGATTAATCCAAATATTGGCAAACCAATAAATAAGGAAAATAATTGTTAATTGTAGCCTTGGATAGATTTATTTTGAAAATTAAGTTGTCAATAACAGGCATTTTGCCAGTGCATTGATGCAAAAAAAAAAGAAAAGAAAAGAAAAGAAAGTCTTCAGGGTCTCCCTCTACCTCAGCCATGGGACACTGCAAGTCTCTGTGTTTTAACAGGAAGTTTGACAAATGTTTTATTTTACAAACTGGCTTTACTTTTTTTTTTTCCATTCTCGACTTTTCCCTGGCATTTATGCAAGATAAATCCTGTGAGTACTTTATTTCTCTACAATTTCAGAGAGGTGTGTGTAGGCTGTTACCATGTCTGGTGCATTGTAATGAAATACAGGACTACACAGCACAATGCAAATTTGACCCGACACCTGTAGTCGCAGCACTTAAAGTTTTAATTTTAAGATTTTTTATTTAGTTGTTGTTTTGGAAGACCCTCCATCATCATATGACTAGTCAATATCTAATATTTCATGAATGGCTTTTATTATGTGAGCTTGAATCTAGACAACACAAGAGAAAAAAAGTCCATTATCTACCTTCAAATTGCCTTTAGTGGTGAAAGCTCTGCCACAGATGGTGCAGACGAATGGTTTCTCCCCAGTGTGTGTGCGCTCATGGATCTGTAGAGCACTGGCAGATGAGAAGTTCTTCCCACAGACGTTGCAGTTGTGCTGCTTAGTTGTTCGTCGAGGAGGCACAGGGCCGAGCAGGGAGGTCATTCCTGGGCTGCCCACTGATGGATAAGCTGCAGGGATGTGGATGCTAAACGGTGGGTGCTGACCTTCATTTGGGTTGTTTGTTTGACTGTGACCGTTCACCTCGGTTTTTATGTTGCCCGACAACGTGTTGGTAACGAGGCTGGGAATACTTTGACCTGCAGATGAAATCAAAGTGAACACGTGTGAAGGTTTATTCCCTTAAATGCAAATTTAATCAAATTTTCAAAATATAAACAAGACCTCCACAAAAAAAGAAAAACATTTGAAGAGCAGGATATGACAGTGAAATGTACCTCTGTCTCTGCTGAGTTGGAACGACATACTGTAAGAAGTCTCTTCTTTCACACATAGTTTGCTGGGTTGTATTCCTCTCCGTTCCTGAGCCACTGCAGCTGCTGATGCAGAGGTAGGAGACTCAGATTGCTCTCTCTTCACTGAGGCTGCCAAAGGCTCCTGGGATTCTGGCCTGTTATTGTTCACTGCAGGTGATTTGATCGTCATGCCTTCTGAGTTGCTTTGAATAGGAGACGCGGATGCGTGAGGAGAACTGGAGGATTCTGACACATTTGGGCTGTTTACACTGGAATTCTCCACCCTTTTCTCTGATAAAGCACATTTAATATTGAGTTGGCTGCTGTCATTAAAACCATTTGTTAAGGGTTTTATGCCGAAAGAGTGGTTTAGGCTTACAGTTGAGTCGATCATCCTCATTTGGTTCTCCAGAGCTGCTAAACTCGAAACAACGGCAAACGACTTAGGAGGAGAATTACAATCAGAGTTCAAGGGTTTAGAGGCACTCATGACTTCTTTCATATATTCTACCTCCTCCTCCTCTTCCTCGTTATCATCCTCCATTGAAATGTCATCAATAAAGTCATTGCCATTGCTACTGAGACTGTCAAAGTTCTTCTCGTTGATAGACATATCGCTGTCCATCTCCTGCAGCCTGTCCACAAGGGTTGAGTCTGGAATCTGTCCAACCATGTGCATACGGATATGCTGCTGAAGGACAACAGCGTTGGTGAACTTCTTCTGGCAAATAGGACACGAGTGTTGCACCTGAACTGGAGGATTTTCTCTGTGAACACCAATGTGTGTCTTCAGGTTACCTTTGGTGGTGAAAGCCCTGCCGCACACTTTGCATTTAAAGGGCCTCTCCCCGGTGTGAATGCGGTAGTGCATCTTCAGCGCACTCTGACAGCTGAGGACACGGTGACAGAGGACGCACTGGTTGGGGTCTGTAATCTTTTTGTCGATATTCTCCACCAGCTGCTGAAGCTTTGAGGTTTCAGATGTTTGCATAGAATCCAAGAAGCCACCTGACAGGAATTTAGTCTCATCTGAGTTGAGCGAGAGCGGTGGAGAGTTGGGGACCGGGGATGCTGAGGTGACAGGTTCGGGTGTGGTGGTCACAGAGGGGATTCTAGTGTTGGTTGCTTCTGTTACCGGGTTGGCTCTCAGTCTCAGGGTGCAGCTTTGAGCCAGGTGTGCTCCCTCTGTTTTCAGTACATTGGATGCTTCTGTCTCACGGTTAGACTGCGGAGACTCTGAAACAGGAGAGAAATGAGCCTCACTGCCACTGTGGTTAGGTGACAAAGATACACATTCACCAGGAGCTGGCTGGTAGGGAGACTTAACGGATGGTGTTACACTTACAGGGTCATTTGAGCCTCCGATACTGGTAATAGTGGAGGAAAGCGGAAGACCCATGGTGACTGGCAGAGTTGCTACAACAGGTTTGCTATCCAGCCATGAGGAGACAGGTTTTTCAGGAGGGACAGACATTCCATAGGGAATCCCAGAACTTGTTGGCACATTGTCTAGATATTCTGGCACCGGGTAGGGGTTCATCTGAACATGAGGATACTTCTCTTTATGCCGCTGGAAGTGCACCTTTAAGTTCCCTTTCGTGGAAAAGCGATTGCCGCAGATGTTGCATTTGAAGGGCCGCTCTCCTGTATGGGAGCGCAGGTGGATCTGCAAAGCGCTGTCGCTGCCAAACACTTTGGCACAGAACCTGCATTTATGCTTGAAGAAGGGTTCCTCTGGGCTGGGCTTCGTTTCAAACAAGGGGACGTTAGGCAGTTTCCCTTTCCTGTGCTTCATCAGGGCTGCAAGAGGGTCAAGTGCATTAGCTGTGGCGGCGATGCTAGCCAGGGGATTGGGGAAAATTACGCTGCTGGGTGGGCTCTGAGGTAGAAATGGCAGGCTGGAGGATGAACTGAGGAGGCTGCTCTGCCCCAGTGACAGCGGGCTGGAGGAGCTCAGTGTCTGAGTACAGCTAATGCTGCTGGTGTGTGAGCCTGTGTAAGCAGGCAGTAACGTGGAGATGCTGCTGCTGGAGAGAGATGGAGTTGAATTTTCTGAGGAAGCTGAGGTACATGTAATGTCTCTAAAGGTGGACTTCCCACATGCAGTTTGTGAAGGGGTGTTTTGTGACTTTTCCAGCACAGATGACAAAGAAACAGCAGCCTGCCCATTAACGGTGGAGGGCATCGTTCCTGACAGTGGCAGGATGGGAGGAGGGATGACGCCTTGAGAGGGGAAAGGGTTAGGTGCCAGAGACAGGGATCTGGACACTGGGTTTAACGCAGCTTGTGTTGGTTGTCTGTTCATGATGGCTACCTGGCTACAGATCTGCTCAATAAGCTGCAGCTGGTGGACCTGTTGTTGCTGCAGAGCCAGCAGGTGCTCCAGGATCACTGGGATGGCTGCTGAAGCTGCCTTCCCTCCTGTACCACTGCTGCTGATCCCCTGGGAGAACTGGGCTACAGCCACCCTGGTGCTGTGAAGGATCTCCAGTGTCACATTTGTACTCGGCATGCTGTAGCTGCCAGCTGCTGACATCTGGGGGGAAGTGGACTCAGCTGAGTCTGGAAGCTGAGGACTGGAGGTTGCAGTGTATTTGTCCTGTGGGCAATGCTCAAGCTCCATGGCTTCATCCTGCTCCCTGCCTTCCTCTAAATTATCCAGGCTGTCGTTGTCATTCACCAGCGCCTCTCCCAGCTCAAAGGCGGCATCTGTGGACTCCGCTGCGGATGAGTCGCTGGACACAATGCTAGGAACCGGAGAGGGTCCCACAGGAGATTCCTCAGGAACAGGCATCCCTTCATTGTCCTTAACTATCAGCACCAAAGGATCCTCAGTGCAGACTTTCTGATGTTCGCTCAGTTCAGTCCAAGTGAAGAATTCAGCACAGCATTTGTCACAGATGTGTGTTTCCTCACTGCTGTGGCAGCCTCCGTTGGTCTCCTGTCTCTCCATGCCTTCCATGATGCCTGAAAAGGACATAAAACAAGATTAAGAAACAAAATTGGTCATTTATTGTCCTGATATTTCACCAGAGGGACCAATTTCCCTTTATCATGTTGTAATTAGCACCCACATACCCACTGTTGAGTCCATCTTTCCAAATAACAAATGTTGTGTGGACAAGCATTGTTCAAACCCACTGAACTTCAAATTCCACCCCAAAGTGTCCCAAGATCATTTGAAGTAAAATAAAACATCAGATTCCTCTATTTCACCCAATACAATTAGAGTAAATACATATACACACTGTCATGTGGAAAATGTTTTTTTAAGTAATAACTACCTCTTTATTTGCCTCTATTTATATCTGAAGTTAGATTATAGAAAAGCTAAAGTTTTCCCAATAATTAAAATGTTTACAGATGTTAAGACTGCGCGTGCAGTTGTTTAAATTCTTATTTTGTCATCCCACTTAAAAATAAAATTTACAAACAGGCCCCATAAAAATGTGGCTTTAAATTGTTGACAAAGGTTTTGAACTCTCACCCCTTGCCTTCAGATGTTAACAATCTTTCAGAAAAATCAATGAAATTCGATGAAGTTATCCGACCTCTCAATTGTGCATTCAGACAGATAATGAAATCCCATACAGTATATTGATTTTCTGTGCATTCATACATTTCAGCAATGTGTCTCATCTTCAGCCAAAAACAATTGTGGGTTTAACACAGACTCGTCAAAAAGTACAACATTTTGTGTTTAACTAGAAGTTTACTTCACCCGGGCAGCTCACATAATGTGAATTCATCTGAAAATCACTCATTTGATTCTTGAACACTTTCCTGTGATTAATTTTACGCAGTAAATCACAGCCATACTTCAACCAGCTTGAAACATGTTATAAACTGGTTGTTATTACTGAATTACTCATTGTGCTCAGATGCTGACATTTTAAAAAGGCATCGATTATGTATCTATCTTAATGAGATCTTCAATAGACAGCATGACGGTCAGTTTTACATGTAGCCGGGCTCTAAATTTACAGGAAAATAAAAGTAGAGGAAACCACTAAATGACTCAGAATATCCTGATGTGAATAGGATGAAACATATAGATTTGTTGTTCTTATACCGAACCTGTGTGGCTTTGTAATGTCAATCCGCTATTACTTTTTAAATCAAATTATTATATTTAGTTGCATCTCCAAAAATTCCTGCATACGACACGTCTGACACATTTCAGTAACACTCTGTTTTACTTTAGTTTGACACTGATCTTTAGACACCCAGCTTCCCTTTGTCCTCTTTCAGTAGCTGGTGTCTGACGTTCTTTGTGAAAAGATTTTCGACTTTAGAATCAGTGTTGCATCTGTTCAGGTTTTGCCCCATTAGGAAACAGACAGCAATACCAGATGGAAAGATCTGGGGAAATCAATAGTAAATTATTGTTACACACACTCAGGCTTCCCAACACCAATTTAAGAATAACAATTCAAAAAGGACCAAAATTAGAAAGATGGAAATTAAGAGGTTCTGGTATGTGTACGAATTATTTATTTACAAACATTTTGTTGACAAAAATTTACTTATTTTATGAAAAACTATTTACCTTTTGCCACATAATCACGGATCATAAAACAGGACACCAAAGGGTGTGTGTGTGTGTGTGTGTGTGTGTGTGTGTGTGTGTGTGTGTGTGTGTGTGTGCGTGTGCGTGTGCTTGTGTGGTCTACATACATGCTGCACCTTGTTTTTAAACACAATAAATGTGGACACGAAGCAATTTAGTGTGTTTGTGCTGAATTTAAAATGACTGTGTGCACTCCCGTATGTGAACGTAGTTTCTGTGTATATGGGTGTGTGTGTGTGTGTGTGTGTGTGTGTGGTTGTGTTTCCAAGTGTAGTCAATACACTCCAATTATCACCATGTTTCACCTCCTAAAAGAATTAGTGCCAATGATGTGCTCAAGCTAAACAAAGAGTGAGACGTCCGTTATATTTACAATTATACGAATACGCTCAACAAATCCTCAGGCAAACACTCGGAGCTGTGTCTGTTTTATTGGTGGAATAAGTTAACTAATACATCACAAGCTTCAGTTCTAAAGTATCTAATGTCTGACACAATAAAAATCAGATTTTAACATGTTTCAGCTCAGAAAAGTGTAATGAGAGATGAGTGGGTAAAACCTTTCTGAAAGTCAGACTCATCATAAGTAAATAATCGGAGTCCTTGGCTCACCAAGTGGGTGGTCTGAAGATCACCAAGGCGATTCAGCAAACACAGGAGCGAAAACACTTTCACTGTTTTAGCTCGAGATTATGTTTTGTAAGATTTATTTCCAATGAAAACAAAGGAAGGATCAGATTTGATTTAAAGCTCTAAATATATGTCCAAATATAATAACACAGAAATTTATTTAAAAATGTCACCCTCACTCAATCCATTATGTCAGGAGCAGAAAACAGATTTATGTCTGTTTCTTGCTGTGTGGTTTGGCGATGAGAGGAGAAAGAAAGAAAAAAAATCATGAAGCTGCAGCTGAAAAGCAAACAGACTCTCAACCCAGCTTTAGTGCCTCTTTGCCTCTCTGTGTGACCTTTGGGCTGCAGAGGTCAATGGTTCAGATGTACTAATTGTATTATGATCCAGACATGAAGCACTTGCCCCTCGCAGGGTGAGGCTCACAAAGGTTAAGTCAGCAGGCTCATTCAAAGCCCGTCACAGAGCAGCAGAGCCACCCGCCTGGCTGCAGAGCTGTGGGAGGGCCTGAGTGAGGAGAGCCTCTTCTACACTCAACACCTTTTCACAGCCACAGATAATAATATAGTAACATCACATGTTTTAAAAAACATGGAACAGGAGCTGTGATGGTGAAGTTTTAAATCAGTGCGTTAAAATGGCTTGATCTTTTATAGGCCTTTCGCAACAGAGAAAAAACTGAGGATAGAGCCTAAAATATTAATGAAGACAACATTAATATAAATAAATGCAAAGATGTGAACTGAATCATATTACACTTGAATACTTTAGATTTATAAACTATGAAATAGAATCTAGTAGGATGTAAACCAGTTTTTTTAAGGGTTTGCATCAAATTCATTGAGCGCAATTTAAAATTCAGTTCGTTTGTGGACAAACATTTTCATCTGATCCATCAGTTCAAAGGTTAATTTATGTTTAAAATATTAGTGCTGATATGAGTTAGTGCTCAGCTGTTAGAGCTGATTAAAAGGTTCAAATAACATCCAGGCTGTGCTGCACATACATGAGGAGAAAATAAAATTGTTTAGTTAATTATTAAAATATTGGAATGTATGTAAGGCTTCTGGTGTATCATAACAAAGCCCGGCAATGTGATTGAATAAGTGAGATCTTGTTGTAAATAGGGCAATGCTGATAATTATTAATATTTATTCTATACACTCCTGGCAAAGTGTTAAGCGTAAGAAAGAGTGGACACTGGGAATTTAAATCTTCACTATCCACAATACATATTTTTAATATTTATTAAATGATTTGTACTGGATACACTGAAATACATACACATGTCCTCATACCTGTAAATAACCAGGATAATCATAACAATACTTACATTAACTACTACTTTCGTTGAGGCCACATTTTCATTTCACATTATTTACTCCTGGTTTGTTATCAGTGTTTCTCCTTGAAATTAAGAGTAGATAGTTGTCAGGAAGGCCTCGAACCAAAAGACAGAATAACCTCAAATATAATCTGAAGAAACAAATCCTTTACACGAAATATATCAGCAAGTGGCTGTTTCCACGAGTTTATTCCGTATTTTGGTGGAGTTTATCGGCCCAATACTTCACAGCAGGCCCCGTTTCTACCCATCGCCCTCTAAAGCTGTTGAACATGGACGAAACTGAAATTTGATCATAGTTTTGATTTGGTTAATTCATAAGGTGCCACCGATTTGTCAGTGCTGTTTGCTGTTTATATAGAGTTAATAAATCTGGAATTTGATAACGAAGTAATAAAACTGTACCAATAAATTCCCATGTTGTACTCCTTTAGACTTTTTAAAGTGATAGTAGATTGAAAAGTTTCATTCGGTAGCATTCAGACTTGTGGAGGTCTTTGATAACTAAACAATGTTAAAATGTAAAAATAAAATCATTAGGAAACAGAAGGAAACAGGAAAGTACAGCAACCTGAGTCGGTTTGCCGTCTGCTTAATCTGCAGAACAGTTTGTCTCCCATTTTTTGACATTTTCAGACCTAAAACCACCATCATCGTCAATTTTTGTCATACTCCTACTTAAACATGCTCTTTGAGATAAAACCCTTTAAACGAAGCGGTTCTTCAATGAGAGTTCCTCTTGTTTTTACCAGCGAACCATTAACAGCGGAGTTAAACCCAGTAAAAGTCGTATAAAGCCTCCCGGACACCTACCATTACTGCAGAGGAGTCCGGTCTGCGTTGCCTCTTCGTCTGACTTGAGGTGCTGCGGTTTGGCTTGCTTGCGGCGGGACATGTTGATCTCTCTCTGCGACTCGCTGCTGCCTTTCGCCGGACCATCTACAAGCAGCGAATGGGACCCGTCAGAGGGAGCGGGGTCGGTGAAATAGGCGAACGGTGGCTGGTGTTGATGCACGCGTGCAGATTGCGCATGTCAGTGTAATTATGATGGAGGAAGGATAATGCTTTTACGACTCTTGCTGCCCGTCGCTGGGTGATTGGCTCTGGTCCAACCTACTCACGCTAGATATGGAAATGAGGGATGGGGTTTAATAATAATTAGTTCACTTCCAGTCCGGTGAGCGCACAACTCCGAGCACTTCCAACATGGTTCAGTCCGACCTAAACTCCCGTGAGTGTCTCATGCGTTTCGGAGCACTCTTTGGTTTAACTTCGTGGCCAAACGCTGCATCTCGGTAAAGTCCGTTTAACCTTAAAATCGACTTTCTGTGCTCAGGATGAGTTTGTGTCAAAAGAGACGCTCCAGTTTGACCTGGCTGCTCAGGCTGTGGGTAGATGGATGTCCCGGTTGAATCTCTCGTCTCTCTCTCACTCACACACCCACACTTAAGACAGTAGAGCAACACTAGCGGGAGCAGTTATCCTTCCACAGGAGGAGAGGTTATGTGTTGAGTAAAACTGCGTTAAGTCCAGAATCTACGGCTTAGAAGAGGTAATTCTTACGTAAAAGGTGAAACCCCTCACGGATCAGATTTCGGCGGATTAAATTCGTGCGTAAAGTCAAACTTTGTGCGTAAAAAGCTCGCTCAGGTCGCAGATAGGTCCGATCTCGTAAGGGAGACTCCCTGGTTTGTCCGAGGAACCGGCGCTCTCCTTGTTGCCTCCTCCTCCGGTTCATCATTAGATGCCCTTCAGCCGGCTGCGATAGGCTACTGCCAGGATACCACAGGATGTGTTGGAGCTCTTGCTTCATTTGTTAACGACCTCCCACAATTTGGCGCCATAAGAGACAGAAACCGTCTCTGTATTGGAAAAGTCTTCTTCCTTTGAGTGATGCTCAGTGATGTGTAGAGGACAAACCCACCTGAACTCACTTTATATGTAAAGGAGAAAAGTTAAAGTAGGATAGGGATTTGAAATGAAAAAAAAAAATTACAAGGCGTCCATTTTTGTAGTTTTTGTCCATGTTTTGGTGCTTGTAATACAATCACCAAAAACAGGTCATATTTTTCACTCAAAACTATAATTTGTCCCTACAGCTGCATCAGAATTGTAAATGAAGCCAAATATCAGAGCATGGAGTGTATAATAAAACCTCTTTTAATGTTGTTGCTTGATTCTCCCCTTCCACAGACTGTAGCTATTTCAAAGCTGAGAGAAGAATGAAGCATACTTCACCAAAGCTGTAATCCCTTTTCAGGCATTGTTCCAAAACTTGTAATTATGTGGTATTAAAAGATGCAGCTGGGGGAGGACAGAATCAGCTGTTGATAATTGCAAGTAGGCTACTACACAACAGCCTGGTATTGATTGGTATGTCTCCTATTCCCCTGCTATGGAGAGATAAGGAGACCCCACTCCTGCTGGAATATAATTTCTTCTGACCTATCAGGTTTCTACAGACATATGATGAATAGCCGGAGTGGCCAAGAGTGCTTATCTGGAAACTCAACCCTACTTGATTCGATATTGATTCTTTGTAACCAGCGTCAGCACACAGAATCAAACTAGCAACTACTTG
Organism: Toxotes lorentzi; assembly: GCA_037833715.1. NCBI lineage: Eukaryota > Metazoa > Chordata > Actinopteri > Toxotidae > Toxotes > Toxotes lorentzi. The sequence goes on from JBBMJY010000005.1 coordinate 4,041,932, forward strand.
ACCATGATCTCTACCAGATTCTAACTCGGCCTACACCAAAACAGACTCGGCATTAAGCACTGCTTGAATTTAATTATTGTGTACATCTGTTAGAGGAACAAAGGTATTGGTCTGAACTGTTTAATATGAAAAGTAATGTGAAAATGTTAATATGAAACTGTATCTAAACAAGGTCAATTTAAGTTAAATAAATCATATTCAGTAATAAATTATTCTAAATATAACTTGTCCAAATGTTGCAGGAAGTCAGTGACTACATGAAATTACACCAAACATAGACATTCAACATTTCAAAATAAAAGACGTGCAGGTGTTTTGCACAGTAACATATGTATCTGAATGAGCAGTCATATCACAAATACTATAATGCAGACTATTAACTTTTATTTACATTATTCCAGAGACGTGTTATTTCAACTCTCTTAATTTTGAGGCAATTGTTGCGTAGCCAGAATTTAAAAAATGCTGAGGTCATAAATGAATGAGGCTTCTATGAATAAGAAGGGGATTTTTTTTTAGTGAGTGAGTGTTGCAAAAATGTAAACACAGATGTGAAGTAAGCAGACGATTTTTATTTTATTAATCAATAAACTGGCTGCATTTTGTGTGTATGAGACCATAAGGCCACAACAATGGAACAGAAGGCCTAAATTTCAAAATACAAGTTGACATGGTCGGGGGAACATTATTCTGGCAAACGATTTCAGCATCTGTTTTCCATTGTAAATGAAATTTGCACATCAGGTGTTTAAATCACCTAAAAGCAGAAAAATAATTGTGAGGACAGGTAATACAGGTAAATCTTTGTCATGGTCTTTCACCGAGGATGAAGTACCGTCCACAAAAAAATGAAAATTGAGTTTGCAGAATTAAGAAGATTCCCTGCGACCACTTTCTGTCCATATGAAGCTTACGGTACAGTCTGTGATTTACTGGCAGCTGGATGGAGGAGCAGATACAGCAGCGTCCTGTCAGCCAGTGCCAGCTGAGGAATGTGAGTGCTGCTGTACGGAGCATGAAGCCTCAGATGGAGATATGACAAGCTAATGACCCCTGACCCGCTGCTCAGACAGACGGCGATCAGCCCCGAGAAAAATGCGAAGCTCTGTAAAAGACATAAGACTATTGGTGAAGACTTTGAGACTACCCAAGGTATTTACTGTGTAAGAGTAAACCTTCCATTGGTGGTCTGTTTTGTTAATGTCTGTGCGGCATATGAGGGAAGTTAGTTTCAATTCTAGAGGAGATCGCAAAGTTTCCAAAGATAGAAAACATGCCGGTGAGGTTGCGGTACGACTTTATGAGGTGGATTTCTCAAAACCTTGGCATGTAAAATCTAAACTACGTGAATGAGTTGATACCACCGATGATAAGTGAGAAAACCTGTTTTCCATTTTGAGATTTGGGTGATCAGATCCTTCAAAGTATTTTTAGGAGATTTAGTCAAAACCTAAGTAGGGCAGATTTACTAAATTCCCAAGTTTAGAAGTATCCAACAATAAGAAGACGAGGGTTGAAAGCCACAGGCTGCAGCTTCTGAAACTCATGAGTCTGTGGAGCTTGCCTCTTCACTTGATTTACTTTTCAATGAAACCAGCTGGATCATAACAATTTTTTAGTTGGAAATATCTGTCCTCTGAGGGGCTTCAGGGTGGCAGTCTGTTTAGACCTCCACCACCGGCACAACACAGAATAGATCTAAAAGAATTACACCCACTCAGGCTCTGTTTCCTCATATAATCACACAAAAGGATTTTTCTTGAAAATGATCGTAAATCACAGACTGGATCAATACAGCAGGCCTGGGCTGCACTAGCCTGATAACACAATCAATACAGGGTATTTGGATTTTAATTAATACATGACAGCACCTCAGCTCTGAAACAGTGAAATATGACCTCAACCCCTTTTGAAATACGCCCTGCAGAGCTTCACAGGACCCGATATCTGCTACAGCTCATCAGATGTCGATGTGATCTGGTACCTGAGGAGCTGAGAAACCGAGGGGATGAGGGTGAGAAAAAAAACAGAGCAGACACATATTTGGACCAGAAACAGGTAAAACAACACTAAGAGTCTACAGCCACTCGATGAAAAGTCGGGGGATCACCAAAGTCATGAGTTTATCCCGAGAGGGAATATGAAGGTCTGTGCCAATCTTTTCGACAATCCATCCAAAAACTATAACATATCACTCAAAACCACAAATGTCAACTTCATGGTGGTGCCAGAGGATCAGTCTGTGGATCAACAAAGTCAGTGGGATGTATCATCTGAGAACCATGAATGTCTGCACAAAATTTTGTGCCAGATGATGGACTGAAAACTTTGACCTGCTTGTATCAAGAGATGTGAAGTCAGGGGGCGTCACCAAAGTCTGATCATCTGGAGGTTGTGAGGGTCTGTACAAAATTTCATGGCAATCCATCCAATAGTTCTTCAGATATTTCAGTCTGGACCAAAATGGCAAATCAACCCTCGCAATATCCAAAACTTTCACTGGGCAGTTACTGCAGCTGATTGAGAGCAGGTCCTTCATCCCAAAACACAAAGCAAACAGAGAATAGACCAAAAGGAAATCAAACGTGAACAAAGGAACAGAGAGTGGAGAGTGATAGACAGCACAGAGACAGGGCTGGTAGGTTATGTAGACTGAAGGCTGAGTGGTCGGGAAATTTCTGATCGCTTTAATTCACTACACCCAACTTGGCTCAGCTCTCTCCCCCTCTCTGCTTTTATCTAACACTGTGTTTCTGTATTGATTTTTTTTTCTTTATCTTCAAGGCTGGATAAGAGGACAGAGAACTACGGGAGCGAGAGTGAATGGAGAACTTTCCTGAAGATTGCTGCTATTCTCTGGCTTATTGCCTCCTGTCCTTCATGGTTTCACATGACGTCCCGGGTGTCAGGTTCGCCTTCAAGCTGTAAATGAGGAAGCTGATGATACCAATGGACTGGGATCAAAAAGGAGGAAATTGGCTGAGGTAGAAAGAAATGGACAAAACATAAATACATTTTTTGAACTGCTGGATGGTATAGTGAAAATATTTGCTGGAGCACAGAAGAGAAAAAAAGAAAATATTTTCTTGTGAGAGCTTAAGTTCTGCCTTTTGATGAATTTTGGGAAGGTGCTGAAATAATCTCTGCATTTATAGCAGCATGGGAGAAACAGGAACACAGATTAAAACACCTCCACAGCTGTTGTTTTCCTACACATAAAAGCGTCATAATGATATGTTTTGGACTTTGTTGACATGCTAGCTTGCATGACAACCACCTAATGGTGAAAAAAAACTGCAGATTTCAGGAAAAAAAAGAGGAAATTATTCTTTCTCACAAACTTGCATGCCAATTACAACAATAGATGCAATAAAACAGTAGTTAATTACAACCTTTGAGCACACAACATCTGAGGCTGGCAAAGCAAATCTCACAGTACAACATGAAGTAGCAACATGAAATACACCAGACCTTATTATGACAGAAGATCTTGGAGCAGATTATTTACTGGAGAAATCTTAACCAAGTGCATTTAATTTGAAATTAAGAGAGAAACCAAACTTTTCCGGCATTAGATTTGATTTCTTAAAACAAGAAGAGAGAAGTCTTGAATGTACCAGCAGGGTGCCCTTTCTTATCCCAGAAACAATTAGACAGCACAATTGTTTTTGAATAAGAATAGATTGATCCAGATCAAAGTGAAAGTAAGAAGTCCTTTCAGAATTGACTAACAAAGCAGACTATCCACAGGTAGCCCTTTGTTTCAGTTCCAGCATTTGCAGAAGCAGCATTTCATCTCAGCTCCGACAAATGAGCTAACCCTTAATCTGGGAACCATTTAGATGATTTTCTGTTTTGGAGTTAAAGCGTAGTTTAAAGAAATCCAAGATTCAAACTTGTGATGTTATCAAATATCAGAGACACCTTTCTCTTTCCATGAAGTCCACCAATGATGTGGAAATACATCTGTTTCACCCTAATTGATTCACATTAAATCTTAATGTAATGATAACGGTCTCAAAAGAAATTAAGAATAAAAAATTTCCAAAAATACGGTCAGTATGTAATGCTTCAATTTTCTGTGTCTTTCTGCGTCTACTTAACTACGTTTCAGGGGATCTGTTGTACTTTTTACCCGATCAGTTTTTTTACCCAGTTGCTTTGCTAATAAAGACTCAACATATAAAACCATGATTAGCTTAAAATAATGATGCGTTTTTATAGATTAAACGACCAAACAGCATCTACAAATGCTGAAATTAACTCCTCCTCCACCACCAACAACATTAAACTGCTTACACGTTAATCTATTAGAAATAATATTCCTCTAATGTAATTCATAAATTAATATAAAAGTCTAATCTACGTATACTTCTTTACATCTAAGTCAAATTTTGAAAGCAGGACTTTTATTCTGTGTTGTTGCTGCTTTTGCTGAAGTCACAGATCTGAAACCATCACTGGCACAAACACATACTGAAGCAGTAAGAGATGAGCCCTGCAGGCATCTCTGACACGTTAAAGCAACATATGTGAGGATTTTTTAGCCTCCTCCTTCAGCGTGGCTCTCGGTGGGAGACAGCCGTAGGACAGAATAATGATCAGAAAGCCCATCCTCATCCTAAAGTCATATCTTACAGCAAAAGGCCAATAACTGCTGGTAACAACTGCCTGCATTTCACGGTGCCACATCATCAGAGTTGGAGCACAGTACTGAAAAACGTGAAACCAGTTGTCTGCATGATAATCGCAGGACTGCATCACTACACAGGATTGTAACTCACAGATGGGACAAAAAAAACTCTTTTGACTCGTATGAAAACATGAATGACGAGGTCAGACTTACTCATGTCTGTGTGAAGTTGCAGATCCTTGTGAAATTTGAAGTTAAAGCTCACAAAGATCCTGCAAACAAATAAAGGTGTTGTCTCCCGCCCAGTAAAACAGTAAAGCTCTGCCACTGTCTACACACAATGAAAAGGAGGCGAGAAAAAAAGGGAGGCCCAGACTGATTTTTATGTGAATGTTGACTGAGAATGGTCTCCATCTGTGTAAACCGACTCAAACAGTGACTTCCTGTGAGTCACAGCCTGAAGCCTGGAGCAAATCACTGATATTTATCATGCAAGATGGCACACATTCCCAGGGTTACAGTTTGACTGCTGCTGGTCTCCCATTCTGGCTCTGGCCTGCTGAGAGAGGCCACATTATTCAAACCCAGAAATACCAGGAGCCGGTTTTCAGAGTTTTAGGTAAGATTGTTTTCTATTTTACTCTGTTCATCGAAGCCACAGCAGACAGCCAGGCTTGCTACAGACATGGTGGACATTACAAAGATGGTTTAGATATTGTACACTCCACAGGAGTGAACGTGGCAGGGAGTTTACTCACCTTACCCTCAGTGGTTTAATCTGCAACATTTAGGCTTTATGTCTTTATTTACTTACAATTAAGGTAATGAATTACTTTTATTGAAGTTGAGTCAGTTTTATTTATATTCCACCAGACCATAACAGAAGTTATCTTCGGGCACTTTTTATACAGAGCAGATTTAGACCGTATAATAATACTCGTTATAATATTAACAGAGACCCAGCATTCACTATGACCTAGCACTTGGTCACAGCGGCGAGGAAGAAACCCCGAGCAGATCTGGGTTCTGGGTCGTCGGCCATCTGACTCAGCCGGTTATTGCAGGCTGAAGCTTAGATTTGTTTCAATCCTTTAATTTTGCAGGTTGACGTATGGCAGTTACCAATTAATCAGTAATTTCCTGAGCCTCCAGATTCCTAACGCTCTGCTAAACCTGTTAGCAACACACAACAGAGAGAGCTGAAATGTAGATATGTGCTGAGTGTCCATTTTAAACATTAAAAAACTGTGGATAAAAACATTCATTCTCTAACTTTTAGTTATTTTTTCATACTTATTTATTTTAGTAGGTTACACTATATATTTCTTTGTACATATAATAATCAGAAAGTTGGACTGATTTGAATTCCGTTGATATAAGTCTGTACAACATGTTCCTTCTCTACACTGAATATGGGAATAATATTGTTTTTAACCTAAAATCAAAAACGGGCTCTCAAAAGAAATCTGAACCCGATATTTTCCCAGTGTCCACATTTAACAGATTTACAGTCTCGTCTTTCCATAAGTCTTTCTACATTTTTCATGGCCTTCTGATGAAACACACAAAATGCAGCCTCTGTTTCAGAGAGTTTGATATTATGACACGTTCTCCTGCTCTTGTTAGCGTCCTTAATTCCATCCAAACAAACTGAAGAGGTGGCTCTGACAGTGGCAGACGTAAACAGCTGCCCTCCATCCATCTTTCTCATCCTCTTTCCTCTAATATTAACATCTCTTCTTGACGTTATCCTGAAGCTCACAGCATCCCCATCCATCACAGCAGATGATGAAGTGAAGTATTTCCCTGTCTGCTTCTGAATAAATGTCTCCATCGTCACATTTGCTGTTGGGATTTGAGTGAAGGTAGACGATAAATTTGTCATTTGCATACGTTTTCCTTCGTTAAACCTTTGAGGTATTCGTGTTCTCTTTTAAAGGATCAGAATTTTGGTGCATTTTACAACATTTCCACGGTAAGTTAATGGAAGTAAACACACCAAGCAGTGTTTATTAAAGTTGCAGTCATCCTTAGCTGTCAGCCCGACTTTCCCATGTATTAATGATGCAATAAAAAGCAGTACAGGAGGAGCAAGTTACGGATAATCGCTCATGCTCTGTGAGGCAAAGGTGGTTTATTTGATTAACCTCTAGTGACAGGTCAGATGTTGGGAATATGTTTCTCAGCCAGATGATCATGGGTCATTTATGTTACCTCCTGTTGAAGGATAATCAATTGCTTGATGGACGGACAGCCAGACAGCTGACAAAAGCTGTCATCAGGGTTATGTTTGTATTATGTCTGGTCCTGAGGTGAAGGAACTGGCAAATATCGTGATACTGCCGAGGCTTGCTGTCACTTTTTGACTAGGCTGGTGTTTATAGAGAAACGAAAAGGAGAGAAAAAGAAAAAAAGGACAGATTTTCTCACGAACAGTGACCTCATTTAAACCATGTGAATGTTTTGGTTTTTACCTGCCTCACACCTTTGTTCTCTCACAGCCACGATGCAGCAAACTGTGGCACAAAATGGAAGCATGTGCGTCAAACAGCCCATTCAAAGAGAAAGATGAGGGGAGGAGACATGAGGGGGAGGGGGGAGAGAGAAAAACAAATGTCATGCGATGCAAACAGTAAAAAAGGTCCAGTCTGCTTTACAACAGTTTTACAGCACATCCTGGGCCGAGCCTCGCTGGCTGCCTGCAGATAAACCCTCTCTCATATCCGGCTCTCTGCCATCCTCACTGGCTGCTGCACTTTTAAACCGCCACCCGCTTTGAGCTCCTTGTGGCTGTAAAAAAATGCAGTTTTGCATTTCCTGAAGTCTAGACACAACTGAGGACGGAGCTGCAGCAGTTCTCACTGTCCGTCTGTGGAGGACAAGAAACGTTTTACAGCTGTCAAACACCTGAGATTATTAGTAATGTTTACCAACATTACTGTTGGTAAACCAACCATTCCACAAAACTAAAAATTCTTCAAAACCCCTAAAATCCTAAACATCCCCCCTGAAGTCCTTTAAAAAATATCTAAACATAATTTATCTTGGTCTCTGAAAATCCTGAAAGTTAAAAATCCCCCAAATCAAAATCCCCTCACAACCTACAATCAAATCAAAATTCTAAAAAAAAATCCTTAAAATACAGAAAATCATAAGATTCTCCCCACAATCCACAATCGCACAAAATAATTTTTAAGTCCCCCCTCCCCCCCAAAAAAAACCCCAAACGTCCCCTGGAAGTCTTAAAAAGAGAAAACTCCGAAATCCTAAAAAAAAAAAAAAAAACCTGGCCTATGTAGAAAAATCTATTCTAAAATCTTATGAGTGAACTTTTATCATCTCTATAGCAATTTTAAGGCTGAACTACCATGGTAAAAAATCCTTAATGTTTCAATGCTTTTTTATTTTTTTTACACTACTCTTACTGTTAAAATAGTCTCCCGTACACACTCCTTTAATTTTTTTTTTTCCAGTCTTACGTCTGGACAGTGAATGCGTCATGCCTTTGAGGTACAACCTGTGTAATTTGTCCCTCTGCTGCTGCCACAGTCAGGTCTGCTCTGCTGCGCAGCCAAACGAGAACAAATCAAAGAGCCTACAGAGAGATGATCATTGATTTAATCACATCATCAACTGCAGCCACTTCAGGGCCAAAGTAGCTAATCCATAACCAGCCAAACAGATTCATGCCAGCGCCTGCAATCATAGCTAAATGGGGATCAGGAGGTGTCGCGCAGGATATCAACTTCTATCACGCTCAGATGTGTTATGAAGTGTCTCAGTATCGATCAGGGATAACAACTGCATGTCCATCGACCACATAAGACATAACTGTATCGACAAGAGAATTAGAGGGATAATTGTTCCTCTGTCATCTAACATCTAACTTTCTGTGTGTGTGTGTGTGTGTGTGTGTGTGTGTGTGTGTGTGTGTGTGTGTGTGTGTGTGTGTGTGTGTGTCTCT
>JBBMJY010000005.1:4051727-4064780 GCA_037833715.1 Toxotes lorentzi
CCCCCCCCCCCCCCCCCCCCCCCCCCCCCCCCCCCCCCCCCCCCCCCCCCCCCCCCCCCCCCCCCCCAACACTCTAAACCTACATCCTGGTATAAATTTGCAAAACGCAATACAGGCCTGATTGTGTGTGGAGCAGACGCAGGATGCATACAAATAGAATCCCTTCTGAAATGTCCCCTTCCTTGCATGGCTCAGTGGCTAATGTACAATAAATCAACAAAAGGGGGCTTTAATACCAGCAACGGACAGGTCCAGGATACTGTTATTTTATCTTTTTACAGTATTTAATTGGAAGTTTTCCCTGAAACATTACACCGCACTTTCAAATGACTTCGCCCAAATCTAAGAGGAGATTGATAAGAATTTCTGTCCCTCCCTCCCCCCTCCCTCCCCCCTCTCTCCCTCCTCTCTTAAAGTTCTTTTTTTCCACCCCTTCGCCTTTCAGAGGAGAGCAAGTTTTTGCCGAAGGGAGACTAAAGTTACAAGTGTGTGGCATTTTGTGGAGGGAGAATGAAATCGGAGGCTCGGAGGGATGGATAAGGACAGGCTGGGAAAAAGGGAAGTTGGCAGTGGTAGCGGGTCAACAGCGCGCCTCAGAGCCTTACCCACTGCACCAGGTGTCCACTTAATTCAAATGATACTATTATTCATAGAAAGAGGAAGAGTATTGAAACGACCCCCCCACCCCCCTCCTCCAAATCATTTGCAACTGAATACAGATATAATCCTGGAAATATAAGTCTCCATTAAGGCTATCCCATTTAGCAAACAAGGCTCCCATTGTGCAACATGTTGTGTGTATAAATCACAGTCTGAGAGAGAGAGAGAGAAAAAAAGACGAGGGGGAAAGTAAAACATTCAGTCCAAGACGAGATTTGAGAATGTCACCTAGTCACACATGACAATTAGGAGTGTGTTTAACTTTCTGATTTCACGGTGACATTTGTCCACTTTCTGCTCTTCATTTTAGTCATTATTTAAATCATTTCCAGAGGAAATACAGAAAAAATAGAAAATAATCACATGTTTTTTTGTTTTTGTTTTTGCTTTGAATTTAATTTACAGCGATTCATACTAATTTCACAACAAAAGCAAAATGATGTTCATGTGTTTGGAAAGTGCTCTACTGCTACTGTTAATGATGTACACTAATACTGAATGTGTTAAAACATCATGAGCTTCCTTCCCCCCAAATTATCTGTGTTATATTGTATTTTACCATTTGTGCAAATAACGCTGATCCTCAGGATGAAAACCTCACATCCACAAAATATCCCACTCGAGAAAAATGTCATTATCTGTGCACTGACAGCAACAGAGACAGCACAAAATTTAAAACACAAAAATGGTTTAAACGTAATCGAACCCCGAAAGACTGTGGTTAGATCTTATTTTTAAATAAATAAAAAATAAGTTCAACCTGCAGAATATAGTGAGTAACTGGGACATGGTTAATATTATCAGTGTGCAAATCACATGCGCACACGCTTTCTTGTCCAGGTGCTGAGTACAAAACAGTAACTGTGATCTCTGCTTCCCAGAGATTCACAACAACACTATAGAGTGCTTCCTGTAAAATTTCCAAGTAAGTTTTATTTAAATTCAGCTTTATAATATTAGAAAAACCACAACGTTTCAAGGCACTTTCGATACCTTTGTACCTGAAAAAAAGAGATCTGGGCTCAAAATGCTACTTTTTCATAAGTAATAGAGTAAAAATTCTCCCATTACCTCTAGAAAATCATAGCATGTATTACTGTAAACAACATTTTTCACATTTTGTGTATTGATAATATATGTTATGTATAATAATATATGTATAATATCCACAAAAAAACAGCAACCACTCCAGGTTTTTTTTTTTTTTTTTTTGTCAAACTGAAAAGTAAAATCTTATAGTGAAATACTAAAAAACTCAAATCCAAGATTTACTGTACAAGGTTTCATGGCAATGCTGTGATTATTTGATCTTGTAGTAATGTTACAACAAACTAGTAGATTAGTTTTCATAGGATGAGATTCAAAAACCAGCTGTATCAAAAACCAGCTGTGCATGTAAACCATGTCCAATTTTGTTCAATATTTCTGTTTTGTATTTCACTTTACACATTTGTTTTTAGGCCTGTAATGTCTCTGGACATTGACCGTTATATTCAGCCTTGCACCTTCACCCCTGTAATAAGATCATGTGTCAGGGTTATAGAGTCAACCTTAGAGTTTAACCTTAAAGCTCAAGACACTAAAGTCAGTTAACAATACAAAATAATACATCACCACATCCACAACTGATTCCCAGTTGCTTAAAACCAGTAAGTAATTTTAGTTCTGGATAAAAGAAAAGGAAAAAATAGCTTTAGGTCCACAAACCCCTCCTGGTTCCTGTGCTGCACACTATAGTACAGACACTCAAGTCCATCTTCAGTCAGTGGATCAATCTAATCCTTCAGAGAAATGTGTGATGGAATGGTGCAATCATGCCAAACAATGGCCATACAGAGGTCTATTCCCTTCGCCCAGGAACTCAAAGGTGAAAAGAGCAGTTACTTTATAAAAGCAGACAATATCAAGCACCTGATAACCTTTCTTTTCTGATTCCAGTGACCACAGGAGAAGAGTTTCACCAGGGGGTCAATTACATTTCAATCCCCAACTCTCTTGTCCAAATATCAGATGAACACGGATTATTTTGACAGGCACCTCACATAAACACACGCTGCAGAATGAATTTTCACTCCAACACCTTTTTTAAAACCTTGTTTCTGTGATTAATTACACAAACTATAGCTTGAATAAGCTGTCTGTCACTGTGCACCTTCAAAACAGAATCTGCAAAAACAGAGAAAGTATTAGAATTAATTTCAGCATTTTAAAAAAGAGTCCACATATTGAGAGTTTTTGAATGTTTTGACAATATGATTAATATTGTGACACACGTTTTGACAATGAACAGTGTTAGATTTTCTCAGCAGTAGTGTATAAACGAGCTCAGGTGTTGCCTCCATATTCACACTGTAAGGTGTCACCATGCTTCAATACAGCTGTCTAAAAATAATTTATAATTCAATCAACATTGAACAATTTTAGAATAATAAAACTTTGTTGTTTTGTGTAACTCATACTAACAGTCATGTAAAATGGATCTTCTCTCAGTTTGTCCTGTATAAATAAAGGTTTCAATCAGTCAGTCAATGGATTGCCTGAGCTCAGGTGCAGTGCTTCTATCCACTCTCATGCACCTCGTTAGGCTCGGTTTTGTGTGTACATTATATGGTAAAATTATGGCTATTCCTCATTAACACAGAAATGCTTGTCAATGTCTACAGTATCTCTGGGGCATCTGCATAAACCCTTATATGTTCTTCATTCAGTTTCAGTCTTTTCATTATCAGTTTCCTAGACGTCTCAGTCTCTGTCTCCGTCTCTCTGTCTCCAAGCAGAAGTTCCCATGACCCGTCACAATACAGTGATGATGTATTCAAGCAGTGATGTATGAAATTCGGGCAAATAAAAACCTTTGTCCCTCCACACTGGCTAATTATTTGACAGATTGGAGCCCTGTTGTGTGTGGATACTGTGAAGGAGCCCTCCGTCTCCCATCCCCCACCCAATAAAGAGGCCACTTGCAGAAAAAAAAAATTCCTCTATAGCCTCCCTTTTCTATTCTTTGTTAGAAGATTACATTTTTTCACCACATTTTGGAATGACAAAATGGGGGAGAACTGTGGGTTTTTTGGAGGGGGACCCTGTGTGCTCAGGCAGTGACAGAGGGGGCCAGGACAGCAGTCAGTGGCAGTTTAAAAAGATTTTCTCGAGCAGAAATATTTAATCTTCTCAGGGAAAATAAAGCAGTGAAAAAACAGTGGACAAAAAGAAGCTAATCATCCACAGGTCTCCCCCCACCCCCCGTCTCCCCCACCGCCTCTCTCCCTCCCCATAGTTATCTGTAGAAAAAAAAAAAAAAACAAGAGAGAAAAAGATTATGTAAGATTGATAGAATAAATCTGCATGTCTAATTATGACGGGTTCCCACATTTGTGTGCTGTTTCTCCATTCATGAGACAGCTTTTCTGACGACTGTTAATTATTTCTTCGGTTTCACACTCGGACAAGCTCTGAGCCAAAGGAAACATACGTTCACATAAAACTGCCAAGAAAAGAAAAAAGTTCAACCACCTACGAGGACGGTATTTCAATTCTAACACTTTCTCTACACTTAAAAAATGTATTTGCCGTTTTTAATTTGACATGTTTCTCTATTTATTCATGTTGTCTCTTCAAACAGGACACAGCAGCAAATTTCTGGGCAGACGTCTCTAAACTGCTAATTAGCGAAGCTGGAAGCTTCCAATTACTTTCTTAACCAAATTCTGTTTATGCAGGAGCATAATAACATGCACATCACATGCAGGTGCAAGGCTATTGGAAAACAGCCTCAATGAGAATACTAACACCTGCACACTGACTCCAAACCACAAAATTATGTGAACAGACTTTTTGAGTCAGATCTTCATCAGGTCAAAATCTAAATTGTTGTATCCATATCCAAAGCTGTTAACCACAGTCTTTTGAACTGTCTCTTTAAATAAATTTGTGGTTTGGAGCCAGTCCACAGTCTTTAATCTTTTTATAGATTAATTTAGAAAACAGTACTTCAGGTTTTTTTTGATTGAAGCTGTTTAAGTCAGCTTTTATTTTGAAATAATATCCACAAAACATACACAAAATTTGCGACTATTTTTCTTTCTTTCTTTTGTAGGTTCCCCGTAAGTCTTTTATCCAAAAAACAAAAACAAACAAACAAAGAAAAAAAAACACTATTAGTCTAACTCACACGCTAACACTGACCATTATTATCTAACATTTGGTATTGTTTGCTATTTATTTATTTATTTATTTATTTATTTATTTATTTATTTATTTATTTATTTATTTATTTATTTATTTATATGTTGCATCCAAAAATGTTCTAACTCATTCTTAACTTTTTATGCCATAGCCACGTTAGCCAAGCTAAGATGCTAGAGTTTTTGTACTCAGAGCTCGTTTCCCTTAATGTTTGTGCTTTCTCTCTTCTAAGGGCCACCATAGTTTTGGATCTCACTCGCTTGTTCAAGGCAAAGCAAAAAACTCTGTAGTGTAACACTGGTGAATATCAAATGGCAAATGGTGATCTCTATATTATACCTCATAATACATGATATCCTATTATTATTATTATTATTATTATTATTATTATTATTATTATTATTATTATTATTATTATTATATTTTTGTATTATTTTTTTTGTCTTGCCTTGTGATTTCAGATGTTGTCCAGCCACACAAACTGGTATCATAGATCACACCCTCTCTGTGACTAATAACACAGGCTCCAGTTTTGGACACAACCTTGATGCTGTGGTCCTGAAGCTACCAGAGTTTATCCTCTCGGCATCTGGCTGTGAGGTAGAGGGGACCGAGAGAAAGCATCTGTGGGGTCTCGTCCTCCCCCCTCGTAGAGCCGAGGCTGGAGGAGCACTTGGCACAGGCCCAGTGAAGAGGTGGCTGGAGTATTAACTGCACAACTTCCCCCCACGTAGAAGGTTAAAACCCTTTCACAGTTTCCACCCTCCCTCAACAGCACAGAGCATATGCTCTTTAAAAACATATGGTCAGCAACAACTCTTTCATCAGTGAAAACACTGAAAACTCACACTTTGAACCAAAAGTGGTAAATGCAATGATACATATATACACACACACACATATATATATATTTTTTTATTATATTTATTTATTTTTTGTTACAAAATAAAAGCGTTTAGAGGATCCAGAGCCAGGCTGAGGTGCTTTATCATGCACATATTGTCCCAATCAGCACAATCATGGGGATGGCACAGGCTGCTTGACCTTCTAGTACCGTTCTCATTTGTATCATGTCAACGCAAAAACAGCTCCTAAATCACTGCTCCTCACTCCCTGGTCAAACTACCTCGTACTATTTAAATCCATGATCCCAAAGACACAGCAAAGAGACACAGTTAAGAGTGAACTTTCCAAAACGTCTTTCTGTCTTACAACAGAACAAGTGTGGCCCAAAACCATTAACTGGAGCAATAACAACAAAGAGGAAATCAATTAACTTTGAACTTAAAGTACATCAAACCTGTCCCATAAGTTAAAGTGCTCTCACAAATTAGAACAAATTAGTCATTTTAAAGAGCAATGGATTTTTAAATGGTGGTTGTTTTATTTGAAAAAAAAAAAGACACTGGATGGTCATTTTAGTCCACTGACAAAAATATGCTACTGGCCAAATTCAATTTGTAATCCAATAAACACTAAGTAGAAAATAGATACAGGAGCATATGTAAAAAGATAAAAATCAACACAAAGAAGCAAGTAGATACAAAAAAGGAGGAACAACGTACATACATACAAAGTAAAAAGTGTTTACACGTTTATACAAAGCAGATACAAAATAGAACAAAAATGTAAAAACAAATTATGAAGTAGATACAAAAAAGAACAAGCTGCTGGAATTTACGCAAAAATAGACACAAAGAAGGAAAGAATCTCAGAGAAAAATGTTTAAAAGACAAAACTTCTGATGTGTGGTGTGATCTCCTGGTGAGATGCTGAATGAAAGAATATCATCTCTGGGAGAAGTCACAGTTTACAGTGTGTGTTGCTCTGATGACTCTGTCGACTGAAGGCAGACAGAGAGATCAGCGGGGACACTGACGCTCCTCAGGCCCGCTCGTGTATTGAAATGAATCTCTGGATGTTTTGTTTTGGCTAATGGCTGATGTGTCAGCTCGTATGTCTGTGTCACACCACTGGCCAAGACAGCCTCCCGACTGGGCTTTTTGGGGATGTGTGTGGTGGTAACAGAGAGTTTGGAGTGGGGCGGTTTTGGGTGAAGGGGGTGTGGGTGTGTGTGTGGGGGGGGGTCAAGCTTCGAAGGGAGCACATGGAAATGAGACCCATTCATCCCTCTACCCATAACCCCCCCGATTGGCATATGGCATGGCATTGTCCTTGGCCGCTGAGCCAGAAGTGATGCAATTTGTTGGCATGTCCCGTCATTTCACAAACTACCCATCCTATTGAGGCCTCCCGAAAACAACAACAGAAGACATGGAAGGGCAGCCAACAGCTCAGCTTCTACGAACGCCCTGCCAAACTCATTCAAGAGGGAAATGAAAAATAACTCAGATTCAAACAGTCAAACATTTACCAATATTCATTTAGGTTTTGAATTGGAATGACAATATGAAAAAATGTTGGTAAAATGTTGCTGAAAATATACAGTTTGAAATGGCGTTAACTGAATTTGTTGAAGTCCTGAAAAAGTTGCTTTGCAGGTGAAAGATGTTGAATCAGCAGTTGAAATGGAAGTGCTGAAAGAAGCTTTAGCTTCAGCTTAAGCACTGAATGAAGTTTAAACTGGTAAATTGAATGCAAGTTGAAGTTTAGTTGAAGTGAAAGGATTCAAGCCTTGAAGTGTCTAGGTAAAAGTAAACAACAGAGTATAGACTAAATGATAAAAGCTGTTGATGAGTGGATGATTATGTGCTTTCACTGAGCTGCAACCTGCTGCAAAGTCTCCATTATGTAATCGCTTCATAACAACAAATAATTCATGCAACATCCAGCAAGATGACGGGATGATTTTTCAAAAAGAGCCGAGGCTTGACCCCAAGCTGTCCAATGTTTAATTAACTCTCTGAGACTTGACGGTGGGAGGAGGTGAAATCTTCAAAGAATATGTCCACTGCTTTGTGAAACATCAAATCCAGCTCCAGATCCCATTGTGCAGAGTTTGCTCATAGTTGACCTCACCTTCTGTTGGGATATCCTGTTGAAAGACACGGCCGGCTCGGGCCGCCCAGACAAAGAGGATTTCCCTCCAGGGAAACTCTGAGCTGTCAGTGGGAGATGTTGCCGCTGCTGATGCTGTTGTCATGTTTCTGATCTGCTGCTTATAAAGACCCAGGCCTGAAAAGGATCAACAAAGAGATTTGTTGTTGTTTTCTGTGGTGTGTTTGACTGAAAATCTGTCAGACCCATGGAGAGGCTCTTATTGTTTCCTCTGTAGAGACATACATCCGTTCATTGAACATATAAACATCAATTTGTCTTTTTCTGACAGCAAATGTTTTCCAGACTGCACGGCCCGTTTGGATCTGCTTAAAGAAATCAGAGGTGTTGTTTATTTCTGTCGTGCAATGGAATTACAACCAGGAGTTTTCTGCCTGTGATTCAACTGTATCTGCTGCCTCTGGTGGTGATGAGTCAGTCCAAGTGCCTGAATGCAGGCGGCTTTAATGCTGGTATGTGGTAACAGCATAACTGCCCTACGTCTCAGTTTACTGCAGGATCGTCTCACGTGTACAGTAAATTCTTTTCTTATTATGTGATGTCTGAGTAGATCCATGAAAACAGATAGTAGCTGTGTTAAGTAAAATATTACCTGGCAGATATTCAGACGTGAAACGAGCATGTAAACATCCTTCTCAAGTATCAGCAGTGTGCGTTCACTGATGATTTACTTGCTGTAGGTGAAAGATAATTGTCTGAGTAAGAAAATCACAACTGAGGAAAAATCCCTCCCACTGTTAAAATGGAGAGTTGAAGTTACTATGTGGTGTTTAACAAAGGAGGACGTGATCTTCACGGCTTCATAGAACCAAGCAGACAGAGATCAGAGATTATTTTAGAAGGAATTATTAGAAAAAAAGAGCATAAAGAAAATGAAATGAGTTTTTTTTTTAACTTTTTTTAACTGTCCAGTTCAACAGTTTTTTAAATGGTCATGGGACATTTGTAATGTATATGTGATTTTAACTCAGAGAAGGAGAACCAGTGCACAGAGTTATGGTGATCTCTGTGCCAGTCAGCGAGCACAGTACATCAGAGTTAAACCACAAAGCTGATCTTGCATGAGACAGCTTTGTTTTCAACAACAGGAGTGACAACCCATGTTGTTTAAAGAAAGACTCACGATTAAATAAACATGATCCAAAAAAGCATATTATACAAAGAAGTTATTACACCAAGTTGTAATTAACAAAATTGCCCTTTTATTTGTGTTTTATTTTTGATTATTTGTACTTTTCTTTGTTTTGTTTGTTGCTATAGTTTCGGTATCTGTTTTGTAAGTCTCCATACATTTGCATTGCAAACAGTTACTTCTACACCACTTTCTGCTGAAACGTCCTCTGGTGCTCATGAACCAAACGTAAAAACTATGTCATAAACTTTCACTTATGTGACAATATCATGTTATGATTTTAAGGAGCAAACCAATTAGACAAAAGGAGCCATTTAAAACATCACTGTAAATCTAATCTTGCCTTTTGTCGCTGACGGGTCCGTTTGACTCAGTGGTAGTCCAATCCCTCAGTCAGACAACTGTATAGAAGGTTCAAGCCCCAGCCACCATCCATCATTTCAGCTGACCAAATAAATAAATAAAAGGTTAAAAGGGGGAGGTTAAGGGGTGAGGAGGGGGTTTGTCCACTTCCAGCCGTCAGATCACTGCAGGGTAAAGTTGAGGTGACGGCATCCCAGTGGGAGACGGACGTTGAGGAGGCGATCAGAACAAACCTGCTTCTCCTGACAGCTGGGTCACACCACCACCACCAGAACGTAATTTTAAGGGTCAGTGGATATGTATGTGATCCCTCCTTTCCTTTCCTTTCCTTTCCTTTCCTTTCCTTTCCTTTCCTTTCCTTTCCTTTCCTTTCCTTTCCTTTCCTTTCCTTGTTTTTTTCAGTTCCTTCCCTTCTTTGCTCATTCCTTTACTTTTCATCATCTTCCTTTTTTCCTTCCCTTTCCTTTTTTATATTTCTTTCTTCTCCATGTCTTTCATCTCGTCCTTTCTGTTCTTTTTTTGTTTCTATCTTTTCCTTATTCTACCTTTTTCATTTTTAACTCTTCTGTTATTTCCTGTCTTTTATTCTTTTTCCATTTTCTTACCCTCTTTTCCTTTCCTTTCCTTACATTTCATTCTTTTTTAATTGACCACATGCACCTGTAACCTAAACACAGGAAACAAGTTAATTCATATTACTGTAACTGTGATTGTGTTCCATTACAAGTGACTGGCAGATTAGCAAAATGTCAAAATATAAAATCAAGACAAACTGAGAAATAAGGCACAAAACCACAGCAGAGAGAACATCATATTCTTCATGTAGTACAGTGATCCGTATTTTTTGTCTTGTCCTTTGTGAATCTTCACCCTCTGCGGGTCGTCTTTCTTCATCAATTAGGAAATGTGTTGGCATCACAGGCAAAGGGCTGAGTAATGCTCATGATGTCACTGATGCAACCCACGGCTTACAAATCACAACAAAGTCATAAATCATCTTGCAGCTGTCTCCCTCATTCGATTAACACAGTGTCCATATGGTTCACTGTAGTATATCAATCAGCAGAATATGGCAACCGCTCGCTGGCCTCTCTTCCGCTCAGACAGGCCTTAATGGAGAACACGTAGTCGCACATAAAGTCCTCGGGTTTTACATTTTCAAAATGTCTGTTGATATTGTTGCCAGAGCCGTTATTTTCATTACTGCAGACCGTCATCTTTTATTTGTTTATCGTGTCGAGGTGTCGTCCAGGTTTTTTGACACTTTTTTTTCTACTTCATTTTTACGAGAATCCAATTTGCAGACACGGCCATTTGCATTTCCTGTAAAGTGAAGCTCTTAGCAACTGCTCAAAGCCTGATCTTCCAGGACTCTAAAGGTAGCAGGAGGTTATGATAATTTCACACACAATAAGGCTGCTGTTGTGACCCTTATAACATGAGCAGGCCTCAATGCTCCCTCTCTGCATATCAAAAACACAACCATTTATACACCGCGCAACTGAACTCATCTCATCTCTCATCTGAAGACTCGTCCGACCATTATAGTTTTGAAAAAGATCTCAGAAATCATGCAAAAAAATAATTAAGGGATTTCATGCTGCAGATATGAGCTCTGTGCGCTAATTATCGTACTGTTGCAAATGTATTCCATCGTGTTTCAAGTTCACTCCATTGATTTCACTGTTGTTCCCTCTCAATAACATTTCTTTTATGTCTGTCAGACCTCATGCATAAGTCTGTGGGTCTCATTTACATTCAGGTCTAAAGCTCCGCAAATGACATGATAAAACCTTTGAAGTAGGTGAATATGATTTATTCATTTTAGTTCAGCTTTTTTTTTCATTACCAGGGAGTCTTATTGAATTCAAGAGCATCTTTTCCAAAAAAAAAAAAAAAGAAAGAAAGAAAGAAAAAAATCTGACCAATGTTGCAGCTCAGCGCAAATATACAAGTACCAGGCAGACAGTATAAGTCAGTTACAGAGAGAGGAACATAAAGTTTCTCTATAAGGCTTCTGATAGGTAGAAATCTCATCATGTATCAAAGGGTGAGTCTTTAAATCTGAATTAACAAAGAAAGAAAGTTTTATCTGGATAGTAAAACAATGTTACTTATGCAAACTCCTACGTGAAGACTGATCATGTCAAGTCCTTTTTCAGAGCCGATATTTTGATTGTCATAGTGTTACTAGCAACATTAACCTTTACATTCACGGTGTGGGACAGTGAGCCAGAATGCACAACACCGCGACCCTGAAAATGAAGCAGCTAAATGGAACTCAGCCATCATTCATTCTGTTATTTACACCCGTGCACTTCCTGCTGTGACATGTCATAAAACGGCCCATTCAAAACCAGCTCCAGGTGAACAGCCCACTAAGAGCGCCACAGCAGGCCAGGAGCTGGATCATGTGGATAAATGTGGATAAATGTTGTAAATTGAAACTGAAATTGAAGTTTAATTGTTGAATGATATTATTTTTTTCATTTCCAACCAAAGAATCACAAGATAAATGAGAAACTGTGAGAGGCTTTTCTGTGAGTTCAAGCTCTTTTCTTATGAGATTTTACATTTTCAGCCCTGAAAATGTCTCAAATAAAACTATTTAAGCACTTTTTCTTTCCATTTACTTGCCAGACACTTTACTCCACAGCAATCCACATTTATTTCCTTTCATTTCATGTACATCTGGAATATTTTGGGGACACTTCCACATGTGGACAGAAGACGAGATTGAACCACCAAGTTTGCTGACTCCCTCTGCCAGGTAAGCCACAACCACACAGTTTGGGTTGAACTTTTAACAGTTCAAATTCAGCCTGTGATTAGGGATTTAACGTAGACCAGGTTTTGCTACATGTGGGTCTCTGACCTTGCTGACTGAAATGAATGACTAATACAACATATACTTTAGACTGTGCAAAATTTCACTGGGATCATCTATTGTTTTTCTATCAAACAAATATGCCATCAAAAAAAATGTTTTTTAAATATGCTGTAAAACTACAGATAGTGGCGCTGAGTCACAAGCCAAAAGGTCCGGGAGTCACTGATTGAAAATACATAAAGGATAAAGTGGTACAGTGACCATATTTACAAAGAGGTATACATGCACACATTATTCTCCAACTGCCTAATTGGGTTTGCACATCAGCACATACAGAATTAATAACTCAATACCACAACAACAGCTGCTATTCACTTTCCATCTGAATTCACTGGTGGATCCTCACTCGTTTCGGATTAAATGGCTGATGTATACGCCTCATTGTCAATTGAGTGTCGTCTGGTGGGTACTTGAAAATGCATTAACCTACAAACCAGGGGGGATAAGCCAGAGAGGTTCCATGTAAAACCAGTGAACCCATTAAAAGGCCTGATCAGAGCGTTCTGTTTATGAGTGTCTCCACTTCATCCTAATGTAGCTTTTAGATGATGCTAATAGATCACAGGCCATTGTGATCAGACAAGGTAATGGACCTTTGTCACAGCTTGCTGAGTATGGCTTCAGGGCTGCACACACACACACACACCTTACACTCACTCGCACGCACACTTAGACACTCACACATGCACATACACAGACAGACACACAAATGCATCTGCATACAAAAGAAACACATCTTTCCTCATGTCTTTGTTCTTCAATTTTTGTGAAATTTGTATTTTTCTGTTCAGTGCTTTTTTCTCTC
>JBBMJY010000005.1:4064880-4186580 GCA_037833715.1 Toxotes lorentzi
TGGTGTAGAAACAGAAAGACAAAAAAAGGGGTTGGAAGAAAAAAGAAAAAAAAAGAAAAGAAAAGAAAAAGAAAAAAAAAAAACACACTTTTTCCCCCCCCCCCCCCCCCGCCCCGCCACGCACACAAGAACAATGACCCTAATTAATAACGATTAGTCCTCTCTCAAACACACTCGCAAAATGTGCAAATGGAACAATAAATATAGCTTTTAAACACGGCTTTCACAAGTGATCTGAAACAATCTCTACTAATCATTAGCAAACATGGGTCCGATTTGTCATTACTACTCTGTGATCCATGGAAAGGCAGATAAACCGGGGTCAGGTCTGGCACAGAGCACAGGTTATCAACGTTTAAAGTGAGGATCAAACAGCGCTGAAAGTCCAAATACAAACTCAGACCAGGCACAGAGGAAATTTAGTTTGATTTAGTTTTAACCAATGTTGGAAAGTAACTAAATACGTTTACTCCAGTACTGTTTCAGTACATATGTGAGTACGACTCAGAGCACACAGGCTGTCAATACAAATACTCTAAAACTGAAGTGTTTGCTGCTCTGGCACTGCCCCTCTAAAATACGCTGTTGTCTTTCTCTCAGTATCATTTCATCCATCTGTGACCCAACCGTCAGAGCATCTCTTCTTGCAAACAGCTTATTGTTTTAGCCCAGAGAGACAGAGAGGGAGCAGAGAGTGGTGATAGTGGGTAATAGGGGACATAAAAAAAATAATGATTAGCCTACTATGTAAATGGCCATTAAAGGACACTAAGTGCTGCAGGCGTTGTCCTTGCGTTTCGCGGTTGGTTTTGATAGGAACACACCCAGCTGCTGAGAGCTGCTGGCCTCTGACACTCATTTGTCAAAATGAGGCAGAGGAGGGGGAAAATCTGGTGCTACACATTAAATCAATTAAGTATAATGGAAAAAGTGATCAGAGTGATTAGTCCGCAGCCCAGCATCTGACCGTTATGTACACTTAAGCTGTAAATATGTAGGTAAGACAGAAAAAACAAAGAAACAAACAAATAAACAACCAAATGAGAGTTCTGCTTGTCCAAAACCTAAACTTTTGAGCCCACTCCACACATTCAGAGGAAAACACTGATAAATGATGGAAATGGTCTACAGAGTGCTGAGGTGTGCTGCTGGAAATGAGCGTCGTTAGTTTTACTTTAACTCACAGAGCTCTCAGCGTAACGACAGGGGGTCTGTGTGAAGCTGCTGCTCTGTCGAGGGATCGAGGATGACGAGAGGGAAGAGGAAAAGGCAACAAAAGCAAACAGGATGGATGCACGGAGGTTCTCTAAAACCTCATTGATTTATCTGTTCAGCCGGTCAGTACAAACACAGCAGAGGGAAACTGGAGATGATTTGCATAGAAGTGCACTGCCACCTAGTGAAGGTTTACATGCAAAACCAGAGAAATGAGAACAGGGAGAACTGACACATCAGGTTAACATTTTAATTCTAACTCATTGCTAAGTGAAGATTATAATAACTGTGATAGAAATAACTTTTCAAAAGTGCGTAACAAAGTGCTTAGCACAGACCAAAATCACACACCAGAACAATTAAACAGCAGAAATGACTGGTATACAAAAGAGGAGAGACTCGATCCATAAAGATGTCTCAAAATAAAAAGGTTTATGGACTGAGTGTTCAGACAGACCAAATAACACAGGAATGCAAATTTATAGAAAAGCAAGTCTTACTATAGATTTAATGGCAGACTGACAGCAAATTCACAGGCTGTTTCAGTTGTAAGTCTAGAACAGGAGACTACATATACATACATGCATTAACATACGTATATATACATAAACATATGTTATCTATTTCATTTCAACTCAGGCAGAAATCTGAAAAGCAGCAGCAACTATGAGGTCAAGTGTGAGGATTTGTGCTTTGTAATTTGGGTGAACTGACCCTTTAAGCCATAAGAGAGCGTCTCCTCTGCATGTTGACACTCCATCAAACTGGCCCTCAGACTTGACCCCTGTGTGAGGCAGGACGGAGGTCTTTGTTCCCACCAGTTTGCAGCAGCAGCAGCTCCTGGTAATGAAGTGGCCTGAGCAGCTCCTCTCACTGTGGACAAGAGCAGCGATGTGGATGTGAAGTCACAGTTCATTTCATTTTTCAGCGCCGATGAGATCTCAGCTGTTATCTGATGAAATTGAACAACCATTACTAAGCGAATAAAGCTCTTTTGAGTGCTCCCTAACAGAAATCCAGCACCCCCCCGCCCCCCCTTTGTCTGCTGTTTTGAATTCATTGGCCCCCTCGCGACAAGATGATAGGAATAATCTCGCCAAGTGAGATTGACAGTTCATTTCAGAAATCAATATTTACAATTTACTTCTTTCAAAGTTCATTCTTGGAGAGGGCTCCATATTATCCACCTCCCAAATAAGCTGATCATATCGCCACTAGCCCTGGAATGAGTTTCCTACCCAAAATGTGTCGTTTTTTTTTTTTTTTTTGTTCCCTCCTCTCCCCTCTCTCCCTCTCAGAAATCAATGTCTGCGTTTGTGCGCTTTAATCTGGCCTCTGATGACAGTAAATCTTTATCTGTTTCTGGGCAAGCAGCAGTGAGCGACTGACACCATTTCCCATCAGAACAAAGAGCCAGGCCTGTGTGGACTCTGGGAGATACATGGGGCTCTAATGTGGCTGGACATGTTTCAGCAAGGCCATTAATCAGAGAGGGTGACAGCCAGACCTGCTGTGGTTGTCTTCAGCCCGGAGAGCTGCACCTTTTCATTGGCAGTTCTGAGAAAACTGAGGAGTCCAGGACAGGTGGATAGAGATCAAACCTCAGGCCCGCTCCCGTTATCTCTGTCACAACATGGGAGAAGATATTTCTGTCTCAAAAACTGCGTTTTCACCAGAAGGTTTTACCTTTCTCAAAAAAAAAAAAAAATATATAACAGCAGAATCAGACATGGAGAAAGGAAGACTCACACACTTTAGGCCCAAAATGAAGCCAAGCATTCAGTCACTTGCCCTTCAACAGGCCAAATCTTTATACTTACAATAACATCAAATACAAACAAAGTGCATATGGCGGATGCAGCTGAAGCTCCACAGACACAACACATCACAAAATGTGCATATTTGCTTTCTGGCAGAGGGTTAGAGCAGAAGATCAGTATCACTCTCTTATCTGTACACACAGTAAATATGTAGCCCGGAGCCAGGAGCTGGTTAGCTTAGCTTAGCATAAAGACTGGAAACAGTCAGCCTGGCTCTGGTTTAAAGTTACTGTAACAAAATCTGCCTCATCTACAGCTCTCAAATTAGCATGTTATATCTCGTTTCTTTCATCTGTACAAAACCCGCGTGAAAGGATTCAATCAAGGAGAGAAAAGTGCACAGCAACACCATCCAAACTATCAGAGCTACTCAGCTGCAGCCCAGAACCTTCCTGTGATGATTCATAACCTCCTCTGGATTAATAACATCACCTCCGGCACTGAAAAACTGGACTGGAGTAATATTTATTACACTGCAGATTTATGACACTGCCCCTCGCCCCACGTACCAAACAAGGCTGAAGCAGCCCTGTGCTCCATTCACTGTGCCTCCACGGGGAATTATTGGGTGGTAATCTATTGTTAAACAGCTCTTAGAGTGATGGATGAAAATGCCTGTAACGTACACACAATCAATTCATATCTAATTAGCCCGTATTATTTATGAAACGTTCAATGGGCAGGGCAGGAGTCTCAGGGGAGGGATAGAGACCTCAGCTGCCACTGAGGGAAATGTGTAATGGGAGAGGTTATCAGGCAGTGGCATTGATTAGCATAGGAGATCAAGAAATGAGTTTCCCACCAGTGGCAATTGGTTTAGATGACACATACAGGAAAAATGATGCAAGATATAATCATACAAGAGGCCAAAATAAGAGGGTAAATGTATTTTTAAATACTCTTGTGAGATTTTATCAAAGAAACACAAATACAATAAATTTGCGTGGACACTGATTTAAAGATACAAATGAAACATGACAAAAATTCCAAAACAAAAAAGAAATCAAGAAAGCAAGAATCAAGTAAAGGAAGAAAGAAATAATCCACAAATGAAAGAAGGCCAGGGAAAAACAGGAAGAGACAGAAAGAAAAACAGAAAGAAAGAAAGTAAAGAAGAACAATAGAATGAATAATGGAAAAGTAATGAATGACATGGAAAGACCAAGTTAAACAAATGAAAGAAATGGAAAGGAAGGGAGAGAGGAAGAATGAAAGAAAAACCCTGTCAACACTTGTATTAGCCTGACATCTACTGTTCAACTGAGGTTAAAACAATTTTTTGAGCACAAAAAACAAAACAAAACAAAAAAAACCCATTAAACGTCCACATTTCCTGCACCTGTCTCCATTCATCCTTTGACAGGAGCTGTAATGGTCTGCAGGGACTACGTGGGCCGAGTATTGAGGAATAAATAGAAATAATTTTGTTAAAAAAAAAAAAAAAAAAAAGCAGCACAATAATATATCTGACCTTTTTATAAAAATCATTTCTGAGTGACCAGCTGCCAGACTACCTTTTCATCATCATTTCTCAGCAGTGGTCCCGCCTCACTGTGACACTGTGCCAGTAATTCACTTTTTCACCTAATGGGAAATCACACTCGCAGCATTTGAGTGTGTTACGTAACAGAGTCCTTAATAAAAAAGGCGTGAAATGAAATGAAAAGAAACATCACACCTGTTACCTTTGATTCAAGGACTGAGAGTCATATTAGGAGACATAATTTAGGCTTAGGTTATCTTCACTGATAGAATAATGACTAATAACTAATAACAAACTGACCATCAAGACAATTTGACAGTGAGCTAAAAAGGTTTTTTTTTAAATCATAAACCTACTCAGAATCATGGAGAACATAGGGCCATTTCAGTGTGGGATTGCCCTTGTGAGCTTGTTTTATTTATTTATTGGTATTAGTTATATTCAGCATACTGGAGCGAAACTGGTTCAGGTGGTTTGGTGTAAAATTACTACTCATCTGCTTCTGCAATCATGTTAAACAACAAGTGTGAACTCTGATTAGTAACGTCTCCCTGGGGGCCTAATTTGCTCAATTCTCCCAAATTACAAGGCAACCACAGCCACGGAGTACTGTTCTGTTTTTTTTGTTGTTTTTTTTACAGTAAGCTGTTAATATGAGCAGCAGATACAGGAAGCAAAAATCCTTGACTTTTACATCCTGACATAAAATTTTTTTTTCCAGAACCTGAAAGCTTCTGTTCAATATTAACACTGGTGAGGACTCTTGTTGCTCATGTTGCTTATGCTTTAAGTAACCTAACTATATTATCTGCACCGTTCCTTTTCAGCAAATGACAATTTCATACATTAAATCCTCTCATTACATGCATACAATAGTGAGATTCATATGCAAATCCTCTTTCTCTATTTTTCTGAGGCAGTATGAGTAATTCCAGGCTGCTCCATTTTCTGCAGTGAAATGGTGACTGCAGGTGGTGGACGACCTTGCAGAGAGGAGCTTGCAGCACTACCTGTTCGCAAAAGTCATCTTAATCGAATTCGGCCTCGGGGATGAACAGAAAACATTATGTAATCTGTGCGATCAGAGAGGCAGGTAAAGCAGCTCAACGCTGCTCTGGGAAAACAGATTACATCGGAACAAACGCCGCCATGCATGGATTACAGCTGAGGTTTATGCATGAATGAGCTTTTTTAAAAAAAAAAAGAAAAAGAAAGAGTAAATAATTTATTTGTTTGTAATATTATTTATTCATTTCTTTGTATAGCACATTCATTCACAAATATATTGTACACTTATTTATTTGAGTTTTTATGCATTTGATTGCTTGTTTTAAGAAAACAAAATCAGCACAAATGAAAACACTTGATGACAAAAAAAAATGACAGTGAGAAATCAACTGTCCAGATTCCTTTTTTTCTGTTGTGAACAGTCTCTGATGGCTCAGGTGTGAACCTGGAAGGAGCTTTATTCATCCTTTACCTTTTGTCTTTGAGCACAGAGTGTCTGTCTGCTATGCCTTTTAATTGCTGCGTTATTATTTACTCTTATGTACATGTACCTGATGTTCTCTGATATAGAACCAATGTATGTACATATTAACCAAGCCTACAGATATACCACACAGTCAGACCAGAGTCTGATCTTTATATGGGAACAGTGCCAGTTGTATTTGTCAGAGCCATACAGAAGAGGCCTAAATGGAAAGGTTAAGACTTTGAATGCACTGGCTTGAAACTGACAGTGCTTCAGTTCATCTTGAGGAGCTGCTGTTACACGCATTGCGTTTCAAAGGCTACTTCAAAATGTGACCCGTGTCTCTGTTTTTATTTTCACTGGCTGGGATTTCATTGGCAAATCTGCCGCCAGACACCAGATACCACAAAACAGATGGAGTGAAATCACAAAGCTCTCCCAAATTGTTGAACTCAAAGGTGTCTGAGGAAGGAGCTCAGTGTTAAGTACATCACAGTCCACTTCAAAATGTGCCTTTAAAATGACTCCATGGCACTGACTGTTTATAATTATTAAATAACCAAATTCAGAACTAGAGGTGGGCTGAAACATCAGTATATGTTAGTACTGCTGTACATGTCAGCTGATAAGTAACAAGAAACTGCAGTACAAACATGTCCAGCTCGCATCCATTCTGCACCTGCGTGCCGAGGTTATAGTGTTGGACCTGCAGGAGCATGTGTCCCATTTTTATTAACTGTGACCACTTTACCGAACCTCCGTAACTACATTACGGAGCCACCGTAATGTAGTTATGATGACAGTCATCCACCACAACCACCTCCTCTGAAGGTAATCCAGCCATATGTATTTGCACTTTCAGTTTGGTAGAATATAAAACCAAATACTCATTCATGTACCAGGTTTACCCCTGCTACCTGCTGAGCTGTGTATAGACCATTTTCAGACTTTGGACTCGGGAGGTGAGAACAAAAAAACAGAAAAAAAACCAAAGCTCTTATCCCAGCTGTTTTCCATCTGAACTACGCCCACAGGACAAGAAACAGGACAATATTTCCTGGCATTAATAACAACCTACATTATGAAAACCTACTTTTATTGAAAAGTGGTGGCACTGTGAAATAAGTAATGGTACCATACAGGTGAGTACTGGCAAAATCCACACACTGAAGTTTGCTGTATGTTATATTGCTGCAGTACGTTGGCTGAGAGAATATCGTTTTTAGATTTTTCAGACTCTCAAATATCGATATTGGTATGAACCTCATGATTCCAGTATCAGTCAGACTCCACACCAGAGGTGCCATCAAAGCATTTTACTGATCTGAGAGTCGTGACCTTTGTAAGTCACGCTCATGTTAGTGGACGGTGCCGTCTCCATCCTGCTGCGGAGGTCTCTGGTGTCGTTCAGAGGACACTCGCTGGGCGCCCGGCACCGGAACAGCTGCTTGTAGGAGTTCCTGAAGTTCTCCGACAGGAAGGCGTAGATGATGGGGTTGACGGAGGAGTTGCTGTAGGCCAAGCAGTGAGCCACCATCCTGAACACAAAGGAGGCCTGGTTCAGGGGAAAAGAGCCAAACTCCACCCACAGGTGGACGATGTGATGAGGCAGCCAGGACAGACAGAAGACCACAACCACCACCAGGACTGTCTGTGCAGTCTGTGGAGCATGGAAAAGAGGAGATAATGACGGGTAATATAATGTCATGTGATCAAATATGAGGAAGATAATGATGGGTAATATAACCTGATCAAATAAAATAAAAACAGACGGTGAGTCCAGGATTTAAAGTCAAATACAACAAGACAAAAAGTGGATTCAACAAATTGTAACTCAGCTGTTTTTTTTTTACATTTGTACAGACTTTTTACAGTGACAAGCATCGTCTTAAATCATCTTTATCTTATTTTCAGTGCTGTACAGAAGGGTATAAGCAAGTCTACAGTGTGTATCCATTTTTTTTTTCAGCAAACACTGTGCACACTCACCTTTCAATCACTGACATCATTAAATTATCAGTCATTACAGGAGAAATCAGGGAAGCATGGTCACATTAGTCCCACATTTCCAGTCAACTGATTTATCACTGTGCAGCACACTGAATGTCAGAAAAGGACCAAATATAGAGACAGAAAAAAATCTACCACTGACCTTCTTTTTGGAGAGCTCTGATTTTTTGGAGACATTCTTCAGCTTTTTATGCAGATGGTTTAAAACCTGCAATAATAAAGGTATGGATCAAGACGAAGGCTTCTTTAGATCTGATTATGGAGATCATTTTCTTTTTTTCTCCATTGCATTATTTCTTCCCCTTCTTCTTTAATAACTGATCACATTTCAGTGAACGTTTCCAATTCCAATTTCCAATTCCATTTTTATACAAGGACAAAGAAAATTAAACTTTTATGGGGGTTAAAGCCACAATTTGGCGCCATGTTTGTCATTAACACTGCTGATTCTTCACTTTACCCCTTCACTCTGATTCATGCGCACCCACCTTTGCATAGCAGACTGATATCAAAGTGAGGGGCAGGAGGTATCCGAAAACAAAGGTGCACATCACGTAGACTTTCCTCTGGTGATCCGGCCAGACTTCCCAGCAAAAGGTGTTGTTGTCCTCCCTCTCCACGATGCTCTGGTAGTGCGCCACGGGAGCTGCCATGACCAGAGACAGGATCCAGATCAGCACCACTCCGAACATGGCATGCCTCCCCACCCGGATCGACGAGGATTTCCTGGCGTGGACGATGGCCACGTAACGGTCCACGGACATCGCCGACAGAGTGAAGATACTGACCAGCATGGACACGGTGAAGAAGTAGTGGATAAACTTGCAGATGAAAGCACCCAGCACCCATGTGGGCAGCATGTAGATCGTGGACTGGAAGGGGACGCAGAAGAGGAGGTAGGACAGGTCCGCCACGCTCAGGTTGAGGATGAAGATGTTGGTTGTGCTCCTCGGTTGACCCGGTTTGCTGCGCGCCAGCACCGTGATCACCATGGTGTTCCCCAGCACACCAAGGATGAAAATAAGTCCAAAGATCAGAAGAGAAATAAAGTTATCGACACCCATCCCGAGTATAAGTTTAGCTGGCAGCCTCACGGTGTTGGTCTTGAAAGGCTGACTCTGGTTCTCCACCTGTAGCTCCATCTTCTTTAATTAATAAAGAAAAGTTACATGTTGATATAAAAGATGCATGACCTCCACATCAAGCTCAGACTGAGGATGGGGCTTCTCTTGAATAAAAGCTTGGACTGAGCTCATCCATTTACAAGCTGCTCCCTGCCTCCATAGGCAACGTCACCATGCTGTGCGCAGCCGATCCCACCAATACCTTTCCACGGTGCGTCCAGTGACCTGCAGCCAGTGAGACGGGAATGAAGAGAAACCCTCTGACACGCTGCTTTAACGATTCTCGTTATCATGCCAGCTCATTCAATGTATTGCACAGTGCATTATGAATTCTTACATGCATATTATATGCACACATTCATATGCATGAGGGTATTTTTATTTTGTTGAGAGGTAAAGATTCCAGGTTAAGTATGCCTTGCAGCTCATTCCGAGCTTGAGGTGCATGAAAGGAAAAGGCAGATTTACCCAGCTCTGTTTGGGTGTTTGGGACCTAGAGCAGAATTTTCTCTGATCATCCAGAGTGAGAAATATATCAGCAAATTAGATTAAAACTGGTATGATGAGCAAGCCCACCCCCAACTCCCTAGTGCCTGAATCTATGTTTATTCTGTCTTGTTTTAAAGGGACTGACACAGAAAATTCAGCTGAAATCTCAGATACATTTACACCATGAAAAAGGAAAAAGGAAGTGTGTCTTTGTGTAATTCATTATGATGAACCTTTTCTGCAGTGTAATGAATCTGTCTGTCGAGATTAAACCGAAGCCTTCACTTTTCCCAAAAGAGTCCACTTCAATCTTTGGAGCTGGACATTCTCTGAGACAGAGACTGTGTAGCATGAAAATGAATTCTGCTGCTCTGAGACATCTTAACTTTTTGCAAGAGGTTCTACTCCCTAGATAAGTCAGGCTTCACTTTCTTCATCAGTAATTTCATTCATTGTTCGTTATGTTATTTTTCACAGTGTGCTTGATTGCTGGGATTAATAAAGTCTGAAGATCAAACTTTATTTTCTCATCTTAATGAAGTGGTAGATCTGTCATTCTTCATCTTCATTTAATACTATCTGTCTCTTCCCAGACCAAACAATAATCATGTTTACATTTTATTGGGAGTTTGGAGTTTGAAAGATGCTTTTTCAGGCAGTGAAGTTCTAACAAGTTGCATTGTGGGAAGTTTAGGATTTTGACCTGATCATGGCAATAAATGAAAAGGTCATTAGGCTTCATCCTCTGGGGACCATGAATGTCTGTACATGTTCATGGTATTCCATCCAATAGTTGTTGAGACATTTCATTCTGGATCAGAGTGGTGTACCGATAGCGGCCATCCACAGAGCCTCGCCTCTGGCATGGCCAACAATTGTCTATCAGTAGTCCCCCAGATTTAGGGAAGTGCAACATTAAGATAGTGGATTTGACCTTTACTTTCCATACAACATATTAATAAGAATTTATCCATAAAGACTTACAGTTCACTGGGACACCACCTTTTTTCTCAAGAGTCAGTGACTAAACCTACATGGTTGATCATTTTTCTCATTTCCATCGATCGTCCTCAGCCCTCTGTCTCTGTTATTGATCTGCGCTGACCGGGTCTGGGAACAGCTGTATTATCATTATGCAAGCATGTGAATCTCAGTGAGACCAGTGCTCAGAGATCTGTTCAGGGTATAACCATGACGACAAAGATGATGCACATGGTATGTAACCCGAGAGCAGAGGCTGATATTATCTTGCCGTCCACTTGTCCTCAGATGATTGTGAACGTTTGAGTCTTTGATTGTTTACACGCATGGTTAATTTACTGGTGTTAATCGGAAGAATGTTTACTCTGTCAGTGCTAAAAACCTACAGATAAGGATGCTGATGATGATGGTGGTGATGAAGATGAAGACAGTTAGGGTGTTTGTGACCAATTCTCCCACTTAGCCTTTTCTGAAAATTAATAACAGTCATTATATCACTTTTTTTTCATCACGGGGTTATTATACTTTTGGGAGCATGGAGGTTGTTTTGTAATTGGTTTCTTAGCTCGTGTCCTGAAGCAGCCTGAAGTTTCCATGGTGACTCTTTACTCCGTTGACCAAAATCCCTGTTTCTGCTGGGGGGAAGAAAAGGCACACTGAAGCCTTAAGACAGCATCCCAAATGCATCAGCTGTTCCTGCAGAATCTTGACAAAGTGATTTCTGTTTTAAGAGAAACAAAGAGAGTGAAACATCCTGTTCCATTCCTGGCGCTGTTCGTGGAGATGAATCATTTCAGCACCGCGAACAGTTCATCTCTCAACCAGCAAAACTCACCCGGTTCAGTTCACTATGAGGGCCACAGAGATCCCTCATAGAGGGACCCCTCATACCTGTATCTGATTCAAAAGACTCATGTCCTGTCTGTTCCAGTCAAGTTTCCCGATGGTTTTCTGTCCTGAACAACTGTGTTTTCACCAGTGAATGTGTATAATGGGACAAAAGCTCAAGAAGCAGTTTGGTGTTTCTGAAAACAAAATCCTCTTCACTAGTGGAGATTTATAGTGAGATTCTGCAGATTCAGCAGTAAAAATGCACCTTTGCTCACAGGTGTATTTTATTATTTACCATTAACCTGTAATTGTTATTTGTGGTCACAGTGGCAGCTGTTCTGCAGAAGTTCTTTTGAAAGTGCTCTTAAAGAGAAAAAAATCTGTTCACAGAAGATCACTAGTTCAGAAGTTCTTTAGACACGTCAAAGTCTTGTGTGAGGGAATAATGTTTATTTCTGGTGCACTGAGAACATGGAGCACCAGGTGTAGTCCATCTGCTCTTATTTACACCCTTATGAAACTATGAGAAAAACAAACAGAAAGAATATGCGGTAGATCAGTAAAGAGAAGGTCACTGAACAAAGAAATCAGGGCACACAAAAGTACAACACAATTAAAGTGAGAAGCTAATTAACAGAAAAAAAAGCAGGAGACTTTGAAATTGAATTTTTCTTTTGAATTATCTTTCTTTCTTTATATAGATTTTTAAATAGAACTTCCCTTTGTATTTATTAGTCCTTGTGATTAGAGATTCAAAAGAAGCATTGTAAGCATGCAACAAAATCAGTTTGTCTCACTCTTTGTCTCACTCTCTCAGTGGCAGAGAACAATGAAGGACCAATAAAAGCTGCAAATGCCAGACCAAATTGTTGTTTAGATACACTGTGTGGCAGGAGAGATCTGTCTCCTCATAAACAGCTGGGGAGATTCTGGCAGCTGTCGATGTAACCGCTCTCCAATACTTCTGATTTCATTTCTCATTTCAAAGAGGTGAAACAAAAAAAATTTTGTCTGTCTGTCCCACCACTTTGGTGAAGACATTTTGTGCAGACAAACGTGGTCGTCAATGAGGTTAGCATTTGTGGTTATGAGTAACATGTCTCAACAACTGCTGGAGGAATCGCAGTGAAATTTGATGCAGACATTCAGGCCCCCCTCAAGATGAACTATTATAACTTGTGTGATCCTCTAATTGTTCACCTAATGCCACCAGGTCAAAGGTCAAGATCAGGTCAAAAATTTAATTTGTACAATACTTTATGTTTTTTTTTATGACAAATTGAATGAGACAAAGCTGAGATTTTGTGCCATATAAATAAAACTAGCTCGTCTAAGAGATCTGCTTTTGTTGTGACAGACTGACAGAGTAAGAAGTGAAAAAGAGGTAAAGTCACACAGAAGAGATTTAAGGCCTTCGTTTCAGTGTCGACTAATTAATTCTTAGGAGCAGAATCATGAGGGTGTGATGTTTGACAGAGACATCATGATATCATACTGCACACCCAGTGTCACTGTGTCATCTCAACCCCCACCACTGTGACTTTCTCTACCAACCTTATTAGAGACACAAGGAGATAAGCTGCTTTGGACCCTGCTGCTCCCCCTCTCAGGTGGTTAGCCCTTTAGCTCAGACCGGAGTCAGGCCTGTTGTTACCATGACACTGAGCCATGAGAAGAGGCCACAGCGACAGCACATCTATTTACCCCAATAATTTGGAATGGACTTACATTGCCTTCTAAATAGCTGGGAGCCACAGATTGCCATTTGGGTGATTTAGCTTTGATGGAGCTCAGTGTTTGTTCTGTTTTGTTCTGGTCAGTCCTTCACCTTCATTTTCTGTTTCTTCACAAACAGTAATGATGGTTGTTCATCTGTCTGGGAGATGCAGAGGATGATGATGTCACTTAAAGTCTGTTACTCATTCATTGTCTGAAAAGTGAGGAGGTGTTAGACTGAAGTTTAATGACAATTTTCAAAATACAGTTCTGCTAAAAGTCTTTTTTTTCTTTTTATATTCTGGCTTTATTTTCCATAGTGAAATCTGTACTGATCTGATTTCATTTAGACAACCTTTTCCTTCTAAACAGATTACCATGAGGTCGCATTAACACACTTCTAACAGTCTCAGTAGAACAAAGTAGGTGTTTACTTCAGGGCATCCACCTGCTCTGCTTCCCTGCTCGTGACAGTTCCTGACTCCAGCAGTAGAGGGAGTGAGGGAGGTTTGCCTCTGCACTCATGTCATTGCAGTGTGATTCATCTTTGAGAGAGTGACACTGTGAGCACAGACAAACAAGTCTGTTATCAGATTTTTTTTTTTCTGGAGCCAGGCACTGTCTTTTTAAACCTTTATTTGCACAGATAAACGTGTGCTCAGTGTCGGCAGCTTCTACGCTTCAGCACGGTCACACACACGGGGAGCTGCCCAGCACAGCCTGAGACTGGCCACTGAGCTGCACCACTGAAGCAAACGCAGATTCAATTTCTTCCATATTCTGTACATGCAACACACAGTCAAACACATCTTCGCCCTGAAAAATCCATATGAAAATTTGCAGTTGTGAAGGCAACAGCATGTTCTCAGATGTGACAGGATGTACAGGATGTACAGGATGTACAGCAAATGAATACATAATACACAGTGCTCTTTAACAGATAATAAAATGACGAGTATGGGGTAATTCATTTTGAGTCCTGATGGAAAGACTGACTGAACCAACTTAACCGGCTAACAAGGATTTCCACTGGCAGAAAAATACTTTTTTAGGACAGCCATAATCTCCAAACAATTTATCAGTGTACATGCACAGAAAGTCCTAGGGAAGGGACAGTAGCATTATACATGAGAAGCACGTTTGTTGCAAACCATAGGCAGATTTGTTTTTCCAAATTTCCGTGTGTGAATAACCTCTCCTTTTCACTTGTAGCTAACCAGGGTTGGATGTTCACATGATCCACCTTCTTCGTTAAAAATACATTTCTAATACATCACTGCAGGTATTGGAAGAGTACCCCAGGATTTCTGACGCAAAAGCAGATTCAGAAAGGTTCGAGTCCAAATTATAATTTGTCTCAACACTTTAATTTATGACCAAATATTTATATAATATTTTTTATTATAATTTATATTCTAATATTTACATAAGGTCAACATTAGAGGCATTCAGGTGCCTGCCTTTGAAGAGGAGTCATTCTAATTTGTAAATAATATTTGACAGAATTTTGTGTTTTATTTTGCCCTTCTTTTCTACACCAAGGCACCAGTGTATTCTTTAAATCTATTCTTTGGACTTTCACTTGAATACATTTTCACCACTTCACATAAAATAACAAGGTCGCTGCAAATGCCAAGAGGCTGCAGATGTTTGTTCTGTTAGAATTAATGAAAACAACACGCAGCTGGCCCAGTAGTTCCAACTACACTTCACATGAGCCCAGGAAATCATCACCAGCACAGTGAGAGAAGTCTGTGAAGTCTTTTTTGGAATGAAAGATGAAAAGATTGCCAAGTTTGTATTATTACAAAAACAGTAATGCAAATCTCATGACCGTGTTAAAATGAAGAAAGCTTTCAGCAACATGTCACTGTTTTAACCAGTTCTGTTGATCCTGCCCGGAAGATACAGCTGGAAAACCCATCTGCTCGACGTATTTCAAAGATGAATTCATTGCAGTTATTTCACTCCTGTGAAGCATCTTGTTGTATTCAGTGACCTTGGGTGTTTACCAACATGTTCCAGACATGCTCGCACAGACTGGACCAGACTGGAGCACACCAGAGCTGTCTTCGCTTACACAAAAACCCGATGAAGCATGTGATCCGCTTCCAAAAACTGAGAAGGATTTTCTGTTTTTATATATGACAGGAGGCTCGGATGAGAAAGTCATCATGGTCACAAAGACTCAGAGACTTACTCAACATCTCTCTGATCCAGGATGCTCACCTGCAGCACCTGCTCTCTGTGGGGGTGCCAGGTGTATCTTTACCCAGCACAGGAGATTTTTTTAAAAACCCATCTATGAATCTAATCAATATGAAGCACCGTGGATGATTTAAATGTCTGCAGGTGCCACATGATGTGTAATTATCGAAGGAAGCTGCAAATTAAATTTTCATGTTTAACAGTTGTGAGGCAGCAGGATGTTCAAAGGAAAGAAAAAGAAGGTTGGATTAACGTAAAAGAGAGAGAAGGAAATATTTTATTGATTACAGGCACTGTAAGTATTTTCCTGCACCTGACAATCTAAGTGCTGTGATGTGATCTTCAACGAAATACAGACAATTAAAAAGTTATTTCTTTAAAAATGACATTATATTGTAGAGAAACTAGATAATTTTCAGATTTTCAGCTGCCAGTGATAAGAGCT
Source organism: Toxotes lorentzi (assembly GCA_037833715.1). Classification (NCBI taxonomy): domain Eukaryota; kingdom Metazoa; phylum Chordata; class Actinopteri; family Toxotidae; genus Toxotes; species Toxotes lorentzi. The sequence continues at coordinate 4,080,677 of JBBMJY010000005.1, forward strand.
GTCATGCCCACGTTGTCTTAGAATGCCTGAAATTACATGCTTTTATTTCACATATCTGACAGTGTAACAAACCTCCAAAGGTGGATGAAGAGACAGAAAACTTGCAAAAACTGACTAAAGGAAAATTAAAATAATAAAAAATTCAAAATAACTAAAGCTCCACAGTGTTAAACTTCTTTTTGTTTTCTACATTCAAAGTCAGAAAAAGGCATTTCTCCTGCTCTCCTTTTCACAACAAACCTCGATTTACAGCAGCAGTGGCTCAAAAATATCCACCGTTTGCAACAAGAGAGCATGATATTGTTGAGATGCTAAACAAACGATAGCATTATGCTCGAGCCCTGTGTGGCAGCTCCTGCCAAATGTTGATGGAATCATTGGCTTTTGACCATCAAGACATTTGCATTGAGTTGTTTACCAGCCAAAAGGATCATTGTGAGGACACGCTGTGGGGAAAAAAAAAAAATCCCATCTTACAGTTGATCCTATTACTTTGAAACAATGGGAACTAAAAACACAACAAAGACAAAATCCCTCAGAAAATCAGCAGTGCATCAAACTTTTTGGTTCTTTCTTTGTCAGTTGTCAAATTCAAAAATGGAAAATGAGACACAGTTAGATCATGGAAAGGAGGAAGTGCAGTGACTTTTCTTTGCCCCAGCGTCCACTGGATGGTGACATCAGCTGCTGGGCATCATAGTTATGTTGTCATCTGTAGGCTTCAGGGACTGGATGTGACACGAAGAGGTTATCAAGGGCGACGGGGACACAACAACACAAAGGCTTTTCACTCCCAGCGCCAATTAGTGCAACATGATTTATTCTATTTCTCTGTGCTGTGAAGAGAAATACATTTGATCAGAGTAGAACAAGATGATGTGACTCTTCAACAAGGAGCTTGCACTCACTGTACTAGGAGCACTGTATTAGGAGCATGGTACTAATACCGGGCATTTCCTCCCTTTGTTCCCAGTACAGCCTCGGTTCTCTGTGGCACTGATCCAACAACACGTTGGAAATATTCCTCTGAGATTCCGCTCCATGTTGACTTGATGGCATCTCATCATTTCTGCAGATTTGTCAGCTGCACACTCACGCTGACAATCTCCTGCTTTACCACATCCCAAAGGTGTTCTACTGCGGAGGCCACTGAAACCAGTTTGAGACGACTTTTACTTTGTGACATGATGCATTATTGTGCTGGAAGTAGCCGTGGATGGTAAGCTGTGGCCATGAAGGGATGAACATGGTCAACAACATTCAGACCATGATTGACTGGTATTAAGGGGTCCAGACTGTTGGACTTAGCTGTTGTCTCCTAGAAGCTCCCAGAATTTGTTTACAAAGGTTTACAGAAGGTACAAAAGTCATCAAAACTGTTTTAGTGATACAGTAAAACAAGCCAAACTGTCTCATGTGGACATTTTCTGCACATGTGATGGAACAGAGGAAGGCTTTCTTTCTTTTTTCTCCCTCAGTGGCTCAGTGGGTGTCTTGGTCTAGATCGGCATTCCTGCTGGGGTTCAAGGATATCTCCCGTGTTTGTGTCCCACAGCTCTCGTCCATGGTCACTATTGTTTTCCCTGCGCTCGTCCTCGACCTTCCAGCCTCAGGAACAAATCCAAGACTCTTCTGGACACGAGGGCACAAGCAGTGTGGTCATCCCACTCTCTGCATTCCTGCACCCTACCGCTGCGAGGCCTGTGGGTGCTGCACTGAGGCTCGGCCCAGCGGGACGAACAGACAGAGCACTGTGTACGAGTTCTGGGTGGACAAACGTGTCTCCCTCTGATTCTATCCCCATTTCACTCTGTTTATACAGGAAATAGGAATCGATGTAACCATGGTACCATGTTGGTTCCCTTGGTTTCTGTCATATGGAGGCTCAAGTTCACCCACATATTCAGGATTCCTCAGTGGATGAGCTCAGACAAAGATCTTTTCCACTTTCCGTGTCACCTCTTTTAGCAGCAGTCACGGGGTCAAATTCAAGCTGAGTGAGCTGTATTTGAGCCACGTGTGGCCGTGAAAAACTGAAACGATGTTCAAAAAAAAGAAAGGCCCATCTGTTGTGTTATGAAATACTGTAAATGTGTAGCTCATATCTCTCCCAGCAACTTTACTACCTCTGATTAGATTTATATTTTTACTCAGATTTACTCCAAATATGTAAATTTATTAGAATCACTCTGACGCTTACAGATCTGAAAACACATCTATTTTGATCCAATCTTGCTTGAAATGAACAGCTCTGTTGGCTTATTTTGGCAAACAAATAGACGAGATACAAACACGATTGTGACATGAATATTTTTTGCTGGTGGAAATTGTGACCCGGGCGCAGACACCACTAGACGGCCTGATGATTGACAATGTCCCTTTATTTAACCCCAAATCGCTAACATGGAGTCCATGGCCAGGAAACCAAAAGCAACTCAGGCAACTAAAAATCATCCAGAAGGGAGAAAAAACATCAGAAACACAAACTCAGAGGTCCCATGTCAAAAGAAACATGAGGATCAGCACAGGTTGGAACACAGGGACAACAACAGATTCAAGCAAAACAACAGACTCGCTGAAAAGAGAGCAACGGGACTTATATACACTGGAGTAAATTAGGAGCAGGTGACTCACATTAGGGCAGGGCAGACAATCAACAAAGGCGGGAAACAAGACGAAGACCGGTGGATCTCTGGCTGATTTGCTGCCAAAGATACACTGAGTGAAAACTTATTTCAGTTCATCAATTCGTTTCAGTTTGTCAAACGTCTCTTTTCTCTTGTTGTTACGTTATGCTAATTGCTCTGTAGCATAAAGGCAATATGATTACAGCTTATTTTTTAAAATTCTGCAGCTGTATGTTTTCTCTCTCTCTCTCTCTCTCTCTCTCTCTAAAAGTTATTTTCTGACTTGAGATAAGAAACAGTCACAACAAAAAGGCATCTGTTCCAAAATATTAATATTCTGATTCTGCATGGGTGTCTTCTAACACAACTTATCCTGCAACAGATCCTGCTTTGTTCACCAGCTACTCTGAATAAAACAGCACATCCAGGACTTCTTGAAGTCTTGTGATCCGGCAAAATGGCAAAAGAAATATAAATTTCACACAGCCAAACATTTGAAAACAGAGTCAAACATCAAAGACTGGTGTTAACCAGAATGTGACAGAGTGTAAAATCATAAAATAAATGTCTCTTCTCGTTCTGGAGCTTTTAACCTCATCACACGGTCTTCTGACTTTCTCTCCGAAGTCACTGAACTGCAGACTTTTTTTCATGTTAGCTTAAATGTTGAGCATGACAGGTCATTCTTTTGTTCTTTGAAAACACAGTTGACAAAACAGTCTTCATTGTTTTTGCACATTGGAATGGTTTCGAATTAGCGCATCATGTTGGCCTTTAACAGATGAATTAACGTTATCATTCACGTTATAGTAAAACATAAAGTCTGGTTATATTTTCTCCATTAGTCGCAGGCTCACAGTCAAAGCAGAAGCTGTATGAATTTCATTGGTTTAAATATGAAAACGAAAAGAGAAAACATGCAGTCACCACAAGTTTATTTTTTCTCTGTGCAGACACAGACACTTGACTCATGTTCACAGGTTTTTGCATCTTTCACACAACAATCCTTCCTTTTCTTCTGGGCCTCTCCACATGTTAATCTGGGTAACTGTACATCCAATTTAAACACAATCTATTAAGAAGACATATGAGGCCGATTCAACAATGGCCTCACAGTGCAGCGGGCTGCTTTGCATCAGGCTGTGAGTTCAGAGTCAGAGATAACCCTTGTTGTTCCTTTGGCCGGGGTGAGGCAGATGAGGAGAGGAACAATGGCCGGGCCCATGCGGAGGGCGGCAGTGACTGACACAGGCACTGAAGCTCTGAAGAATGCCTGGAGTCGAGCCAGAGCTGTGGATCACACCGCTGAAGACGCCCACCCCCAACCTGACCCTCCTCATGTCCCATGGTGCCCCGGGACTGAGGGGACGACACCTTCAAAGACGGACCCTGAGCGTCAGAAGGGCTGCAAACCACCCTAAAGGATCAGCAGAGCCGGGTGTTGGCACTGTGGGCTGTGGACTGGCTTGGAAGTGGACTACTGATTAGATAGACAACCCCACCCAACCTCAACAACAGATAGCATGGCTACAGCGAGCACCTCAGGGCAGAGCACCTTCGGGCTTGGGAGGAAAAAGAAGAACCCTGGACTCATGGATCAGATTAGCAAATTCTTTGGAGGAGACAAAAAGAAAAGGAGCAAGGTGAGCATCCATGCATTTGTTTTCAAAGGGATAGTTTTTAGTTTGTTTTTTTTTTCAGATGAACTTGACCTCTAAACTTTTACTTAAAATGAGAAAACCTGGGTTGTCTGGGTTTGGTAGCATTTGTTCACACCACTGGTCTCGGGGCTAAATTCAAGACTTTAGATTAATACGACAATATGTGTAAATGATCATCTTAGTAATTAAGATTCATTTTAGTAAGGATTGTTTCATTTTCTGGACACTTATCTGCTTCAACCTTCTTTAAAAATTGAACTAACTCTCACTACTTAAAATCATACTCTCAGTTATAGCAGCAACAGACAGTTGATGCTTCTGAGGAAGGAAATAAGAAATTTGCATTTTTCAGTTGAGGGTTTAGTACCTAAAATAGGGTGATGGTCCACTTTCCCAATCAGAAACTCTTCAAATCAGTTTGGATTGGTGATCTTCTAATTGCAGGCTGCAGTTTGTAGATTTTTTTTCCTTTTCTGGAAGATACTGCATGATTAACAAGCAGCATGCTGCCGAAAAATAAAAGATTCATGCACTTTACTTCATCCCCAGACAATATTATAAAATTAAAACTGACTTGTTATAACTTCAGAGTGGGACAATGTTAAGTTCATGTGCTCTTTGCAAAATCTGTTATGTTTCTGTCGGCAAGACTGGTCTTTTTAGGTTTTTGGTTATTTGTATTAATGAAACATTAAAGACAAATTAAAGTAAATATGTACATTTATTTTTTTTTACATTTTCTGGCATACTGCTGGATGAACAGTGCTGTACACTCAGCTACCAGCAGAACGGGCAGAGATGCTCAGATGACTGAGTTTGTTCTGAAGGTGGTGCTGGCTGCACTTTTCATACACCCACAAAAAAAACACAGACCTGTGTGTGACTGGTTTCACACTGAGTGACAGTGTGTCAGCCAGCTACACCTGATAAGTCTCTTAAATGTGGTGTCACACTGTAGTCGACAATATTATCCTTCACTCTCTGGCTGTAAATGTTTCATGCAGTTTAGCGTGTCCTCCTTTTCCTTTTAGCGTGTAATTGCCTCAAACTGACGCAATGTGCAGGTTTTTCTCATCATTTAGTCTTTTCTTGTACTTGATGTGTACTTCATTTGGTTTTGCTCTCATTCAGTGAGACTCGACATCCAGTAGGGTCTTGAAACCGCTATAATCATTGTAATTATCATATTAGGAGGCATGGTGCAGCTGGGACTGACTTTCAGGAAAGAAGTGAGGCCTATTCAAGCTCATGCCAAGTTATTCCGTCACGATTACACAGCATCAAAAGATTTTTCAGGGCTGTTGATTTACTTGGTGCTTGAATGTCTAAAAAAGGATTCCTTTTTATATGATTCCAGTTTCATGTCACTCTAGCGTCTCTTGCTCTTGTGATATACTGTACATTCAGTCACTTGACATCTCCTGATCCTCACAGGGGTCGTTCCGGGGTCACCTGGCTTCCTCACCCCAGCAATCCTCTGCTCGCCGCCGGACCAATGAAAATGCTGTGGTGCATTTCTTCAGGAGCATTGTAAGTTTTTGGGATTAAATGGTTGCATAATACATGTTGCTCACGTCATATCATAGATCACATTCATGGTTTACATACCTTTAACCACATACAGTCATTTTTGTAGCATCATGCTAACATCCTATAGTTTCATTCAAGTTTAAAAAGGTTTCAGAGTCAGAGCTCAACAGAGTTTGATGAATTACTCAGAAAGTGCCGTGAGAACACAAAACAAACCGATTTACTCACATTTATAATTCATGGGTGTTGAATCGTCACTCTTTTCTTTTGATTTACCATACTGATGCCTGTCTTGGCATCAATATTGCAGCAGAGTTTCAAAACAGCATGCTAAACCAGTTTCCTCTGCTCCCTCTCTGATTGCAAAGCTGCATGACTCCTCATTTACATACTGATAAAAAAGGAATTGGGGGGAATTTCAATCAGCAGCTCAATCATTTGTTTATTCCAAAACAGAGTTTGTTGTTCTGTTTTCCTGCCCTGTGCAATCAGTCACTCTGTTGCTGTTGTTGCTTGATGTTTCTCAGGTTTCCTCTCCTCGTCCTAAATCCAGGGTGAGTCTCATTTTTCACAATATCTGTTTGGCTGATCATTCCAGAGGCAAAGCGGTGGGGTGGCGATGCAGAGATGCACTGATGATTTAAAATGTTTATGGAGCTGACTTCTGATCCCTTCCTTGTCTATCCCAGTGTTCTTCATCACGTCTCAAAGTTTCAGCAGCTGCATTTGTTCATGGCATTTTGTTTTTAAGGTTCCTTGTTTCTAGAGACTGGATACCTTTGAGCTCTTATGTGCACAATTTGAAAATTTGGGGTTTTGGTGCCATCTGATGGTGATATCAAAAAAGACACAGGAACTCATGCTACCAGCCTGCTCCCTCATTGACATGTCACAAAAGTAATCGATAGACTGTACTAATATTTTATTCTAATATTTTTAGATTGATAAAGTAAAGATTCTACACTCATGCTAGTGGTTAGGCAAAGTGAGCCAAATGCTAATGTCAGCATGCTTACCTCTTAGCAGGTATAATGCATGTTCACCATCATAGTTTTGCATGTCAGCATGCTAACATTTGCTATTTGCACACAAAAAAGTCGTTTTTAGCTAATGTTAAGCCATTTAGCATTAAATATTAGTTTAACTGTCATTTAGTGAGTCTATCCTCCCCTTAAAAAAAAACAACATTATAGACCAACGTAGTATGAAGAGTGACAAAGCCAATTGTTACAGGAGGTCGGGGTGGATGGATGGGTTGACAAAACACAGGACTTTTACACAGACTTTTCCATTTGAAACCGATTGTGTTTGTTGCTTATTTTATCCAAGTATTTATATGTGTATATTTTATACACAACCCTAACAATGTCTATATTACTGTAATTATGGCGATAAAAGTCCTCTAACCTCTTTCCTTAGACTAAACCAAGTATTTTTTGTGCTTGAACCTAACCACACCCCTTCAGTGGGTCACAAGATAATTACTGGGGAAAGAAAATAACTAAAAACATTGTTTTTTATATATACATTTATATGAAGTTTAAGACCTTTCACTAATCTTTTCTCTAACAACAAAGTTTGGATATTTTTACCTTTTCTGGCCAGCAAAGAATTATTCAAATGACCAAAAACCATCATAGAAAGAACTGACAAGATGAAATATTTACCTTTACTAGTGGCTGCTTTTTAAAATCACGTGTGGAAATTATAGTGTAGCCACCATTTCCTTTACAACCACATTGTTTCTAATCTTGCTCTCTAATGCCTGTAACTGGATTATTCTCAGATGTGTTGAGACAGATGCAGGCGGCATCACACTCATGTCACTGTCTGTTTCTTTTTCATGTGCAGTGGAGAGATGTCTTGGGCTTGGTACGTCATTCAGTCTTTCCTTCTCGAATGGAACAAAAGCCCCGCTGCTGACAGCGCCACTGTTTGTGCATGTGTGTGTGTGCAATGATCCCTTTTAAATAGTGGAGAAATCCTTTGCAGTGTGTCCTCTGTCTGCAGCGCACCTGTAACCTAACCTTCATATTTGTTCGGTCTTTGTCTCACTTTGTGTCTCTGCATTCCTCCTTGAAGAGAAATATCTTTTGTACTCGTTTTGACATATTCAGAACGAGTGCTGATTCACCAGCTTTTATATGCAATACCTGAAAGGCAAAACTTAGAGCAGCTCACTCTTGACTGGCAACTCATCAGTCAAAAGAAATTGATTTATTACTTTTTTTAAATCAGCAAGTATTGGCTTGTTGGTAAGTTTAATACATTTCAATTTCCCCCTTCTTTGCTTCAATCCAGAGCGACTCGCTGCTTCTGGATGACTTTGAAACTGCTCAACTTTTTATGAACCACAACCGGTAAAAAAAAAAATTTTCTCTTAGGACCTCTTGGCCTTCATCCTCCTCCTCCTCCCCCTCCTCCTCTTCTCTTTCACACCTCTAGCTGTGTAACACCTCCATTACCTCTGTGCCAGAGATGACTCACTGATCCATCTGTTTTGGCTTCCCATCGTCTTTGTGTCTGCTCATCTGTCCGGTGACAGTTTGCAGAGATATGTCTCATCTGACAGTGATTGTGTCCTCTGTGTCAGTCAGTTCACCGCAGATTTCACCTTGTCCTTGTCATTCATTTTCTTTCCCCTGAAGGTTGCTGTTGTGGTGAATCTGCTCCTGTCAAATGTTCATGTTTTCCTCCTTTCATGTCATGTTATTCCCTCACAGTAACAGATCACAGAGCAGAGACAGCTCTCTTTCTTCGACAATGCACTCCTGCTGTTGCAGAGAAACCACAGGCCTGCGTTTTTGTTCTTTCTTTCATCCGAAAAGCAGTAAAATTAGGATTAGGGTTAAATATTTAAATCTCAGGACCTTTAAACCTTTAATAACTTGTGCATCATTTCTAAAAATTATTTAATTGTAAAAAAAAAAAAAAAAAAAAACGCACATCAATTCAATTCGATTCTATCCACAAGCGAAATTCAGCTTGTAGCAAAACCCAATGAAAATCTAGATCTAAATGCTAAAAGGTCACTCCCAATGCAATTAAAGAGGATGAATGGTTTTTAAAAAATCTTTGGGCATTGATAAAGAAATATATATCTTTTCTTCATTTTTTGGAAGATATATTATTTGTGAATAAGTCTTTTTTTGTCCAACAACAACAAAATTGTGCTCTTTGGAACAAAACATTTTGAGCAATTGTTTTAGGTTTGGCATTTTGTTTTGGGACATCTCTGATGCTCTGAGGTAAAATGTGTCTCGTCTCGTAAAGAGCAAAAGGCCATCAATGTAAAATGAATTAAATGTCTGCGTAAAGGTTAAACAATGACCAAGCAGCAAGCATGGTTTCAGGCCACGGTTTCAGGTCTACATCTGTGCTTATAGACCATCTTTTTCTAGGCCTCTACGCCGCGTGCCGAGAGCACAAAGTCACCAGTCAGAAGACGCAGAGACCAAAGCGCACTGTCCAGAATCTTCAACCTGGTGAGCTTACTGCACGTTTGCATCTAAACATTTCCCCTTTTCATCTATAAAACTGGACCTGATAAGCAATTTTTCCTATCTGTGTTTGCCCAAATGCAACAGTGATGCTCTCATCAGAGATCAGTGAGTAATAAATCAATACAGTATAATGATTTATCATTTCAGTTTGAATACTTCTTATTCATTTCATTCATCAACATGCTTTCACAGCGGCCTGTCATGTTAATAAACTAATGAGCTGAAGAGCAACATTTTCATTTTTACTATACTACGATACAACATGTAAACCCAAATATTAAACTTCTCATGCACAAATTCATTTATTATTCCTCTGCAAATGCCATCTACCTCGACTCGTTTGATGGTTTATTTTCAGTGTGGATCTCCTTAAATAAAAGAAGTATTTGACAATCAACCCTTTCATGAACTTTCAGCACACTTTTAACCGAAAACTACATCACCCCAGATTGATCTTAGCTGCCGTGTCTGGGGATAGAAAATCGATGTTTTTCTCAGCCTCCTAATCATCTTCCTTCTTCTCTCCAGGGAGAAACCAAGTCCCGTCCACCCCCCAAACGCTGGAGCACCATCTTCTAAGCTCGCCGCCAAGGACCAAAACACAGATCCAACGTCGATGGGAGGAGAAACAGATCTGCAAGCGGCGGACTCACAACCTCAAGAAATGTTAACTCACTAACACAAGACTTGTGTATCTTTAGACAGTGACCCAACATTGACACGGTATAAAATCCACTCTCCAGGGATGTAGATGGTCACTGTGCCAGTTTTCTCTTTAATCCTACTTCTGAGGGTATCTTGTCTTAGTCATTATTTAGATGTTTATGAGAGGTTTGGTCATGCTTTCAGCAACATATCCTACTGTAAAAATCACCCATTTGAGTACCTTGGTCTGATGGTGCTAGTGTCTGCTGTCTGCTGTCTGAGGTTTGTTCATGGCAGATGTTTGTTTTTATATTTGTCTCCTGTCGTCTGCATTTTGTACACAAGTGACGCTTTATGTATCTCGCTGCTTTCAAGAAACACGACTCACACGCAAAACCAACCATTGTTTCTGTTTCACATGTGAAATCTAGAAGGAGAGTGGTCCTGTTTGTGCTTGAGTGAAACACACGTCGCCAGGAAATGCTTTTGAAAATACAACTGGGAAACTATAAGAGCAGCATGGGATCTAATGTTGTTTTCATGTAACAGTTTTGTTTCCTTATGCCTCAGTGTAATTAATAAACATGTACAGTATGATGCTGTCCAAGTCTTTCAAATGAAAAGAATAAAATGCCCTTTTTAAATGCACTGTTACATAACAGAACACGTTCCTAAACACAACTGGTCTGCTGTCTTTCCCATTTAGCAGCTTTTGCATCTATCTCGTTTATTATTCCTAAATTAAGTTTGAAGTTTCAATGTTATTTGTGTTTTATTTAAAAGGTGACAGGCACCAGGTTTGTTGTAATTGATGGTGCGATCGTAAGTGGTTCAGTGGTTTAAGGCGGAAGCAGCCAGATGGCACGAGGAGTTTAGTACTGAAGGACAGAAAGTTGGTTTCAAATGTTCTGATGCATAATTGTCATTTTCATTTTGTTCATAATAAATTACATTGCCACTCTCATTTGTACATGATCTGTTTGTAAGTTCACTTTTACTGTACAGTCAGAAGCACTGTAAAGGTGTCTTTTTCTGAGGTTGCTGACTCGCAGTGGTGCTACAGGAATAGGGACCAATATATAGAAAACTGAGTGTTGTGTTTCCTCTTTAAGTAAAACTCTTGTTTTTTAATCTTCAGCCTAACATGAAATAAACATCTTTTGTCACCTCTTAGTTAAAAGTTATTAAATGTTTTAAAATCTGGCAATTCTCTTGTCTTTACTACATTTATGTTTTCGTGCTTTATGGCTTTCAGTGGCAATACAGGATGATAAACATTTACTTCCATTAGCTTTAAACAAGTTTCTTTATGGGAAATACACTCATTCACTTTCTTGCAGAGAGTTAGATGAGAAAATCGTTATCATTCTCACATCTGAATGATAAATATGCAGCCAATGACAGGAAACAGGGAAACAGCTAGCTCAACTAAAGGTTTAAAAAATTCATGAATTAACATATTATATCTAATTTGTTCAATCTGAACAAAAACCAAAGTGTATGTCGTTACATGGGGGTTTAATAAACCAACATATTATCTAAAATGTCAAACTGTTCCTCTAATATTACAAGAAATAATGAAAAGTGCAATAATCACTCCTCTTTGGTCCAGAATAGAATCAAACCCGCCCCTTCTACTAAAATATTTAAAGCATTTAAATCATTCTAGGTCAGGTAACAATCATCGGGGTGCCAACACGCATCCAAAAATTCCATGCATCCGCTGGGTAATAATGCTCAGCACAAAAAGACCAAAAAAAAGGATCACAAATGGTCTTCCTGTAGTCAGCTTGAGTCCTGGTTGAACTGTCGTGTCCATGTAGAAATAAAGAAATGGGATCAGACAGCAGCATGTGGGTATTTTTTCCTCTTGCTGAGCAGGTGTTACAACTACAAATCTGACTCTATAAATAGTACCCTGATGTTTGGAATCATGACAATAATGGACACCAGCTTCAAGGTTTATTGAGCAGCTAAATTAGGACTGAAGGACTCTATTAGCCCTCAAGTCAACCCCTGCTCTTCAACTCAACTCCATAACTAAACATAAAGTATCCTCTGAAGGCCGATCATCTATCTCAGACTGTAATCCCAATATAAAGTGGTCCACAGATTTATAAACCAGATATCAGCTGCATGAAGCTGAAAACAAGGATGAGTCATCCTCATTTGATTCCCCTGTCAATACTCGCAAGAGGGAAAAACAATGTTTCTCATCATTAGAAATCACGTTGATAGAATTTTCAAGGACAACTGCCCCTAAAACCACAATTAGAACAGAGCTCCATCTTTCCTGTATGAAACCTTGTACCATAATTGGCTCAGTGGCCCAAGATTCACATCATACAAAGAGGGGGGTGAAAGGCAATTTTCCTGGGTTTTCTCATTCACATCAAGGGCTAAATATATACTGAGCCTTTCACCATGACAGGACACAACCCAAAATATATAATTTTGACGTGACTGAAGCAACTTTCATTACCTTACAGTAACAGACAGAAAACTGTTAATACCAACAAAGTGTTGGTCCCCATACTGCTTACCAGTATACAGTGGAATATGTTTACGTATACAGTGGAATATGTAATACTTTTCATCCTTATTGCCTCTCTTTGTGTAGCTGCTCTTTGATTGTCAAGACCTTGTGTTTGCGACTGAAATGGAAATCTCAGCAGTCCACCTCCCTGAATGCACCTGAATACATTAAATGATGTGCTATTCATCAGCTCGCCATATTTCAGGGTCTATGGGTCTTTATATGATTCATGGAGGACGCGTTCTTCAAACACAGTGCAGCCCTTTCCCACAATTTAATCGTGTGGACAGAGACGCTGCAGAGTTGAGCAAGAGAGACCTCTAGTGCTCCACGACTGCACTGCAAAGGAACAGTGATCTGGTATGAGCCAAACTGTTCCAGAATGACCCATAATAATTTAGAACGAGTCTCAGTGTTGTAGAATACGTCAGCATCAGTGCTTTACAATAAATCAAAACATTCCACAATAAATCAAACATCCAAACTGTTTTTATTACCATATATACCAAGATTTGTTTCTTTTACATAATGTGAAGAAACATCAGTATTGCACAGAAAACATTTTTTACACCGTTGTATTTATCTTCCAATTCAGGTCAATGGCAAAAAAAAAAAAAATGTGCAAAATGCAAATGAACTTTATTGGGGTTCGAGAAGTACATTCACAACATTGCTTGTTACGGATGTACAGTTTACAGCATCACTGAACGAGAACTGAGTCTACATGACACTGCACAAATTTAAAAGAATCACTTGAATGAAGGGTATGATTGCTGCTTGTTTTTTTTATTCGAAACACCCATGACACAAAAAGAAAGCACATGAAAAGATCCAAACAAAAGCAGCTGCTCAAAGGAGCTTTCAGTGATTTGTGTCCGGACACTTTTAAAGTGATCATGTAATTCATTGTCCTTCTTGTATGTATTTATCTATATACCGTTTAAGTGCCATAAACCTCTGTTTCACATTCATATTTAATTTCTGCTAAAGCTCTCGCTTGCCTCCTCTTTAAAAACATGGCTACCAGTGTCCAAGTTTTGTGACTGAGTACTCAGCTCATCTACGATCCCGGACACGCTGCCCAACAGCCCGCCCATCCCGTCCTCCATCTCCCCATGAAAATCCACCTCCTCCACTTTCACCTGCCCTCCTGCTGCAACAAAAGCTTCCCCTTCGTCAAACCCGTAACTGTAGCTGTCATCCACATCTGCTGCAGCTGTGCTTGTGTTGTTGCTGTGAGCTGAGGAGCTGGAGGCCAGTCTTTCGCATCGAGCTTGATGCCTGAGGAAGCTGTCTCGCCAAATGACTTTCTTCCCACACAGGCCACACTCATAGGGCCGCAGCCCTCCGTGGGTTTTAAGGTGCTTGGTTAGATGGTGCTTCATCTTGAAGGATTTTGTGCAAACAGGGCAGCCAAAAGGCCGCAGATTGAGGTGCTGCATCTTCACATGCCGGTCACGCATGCTCTTCAGGGTGTAGGCTTTGCCACAGTGGCAGAAGTGGACTTTTCCTGTGTAGGGGGCACCAGCGAGGGAGACCGAGGATGAGGAAGATGGGGTTGGGGGTGAGGAGGATGGCGGGAAAGCAGCAGAGGATGGGGACAAGTGGCGACTGGAGGTGGGGGTCAGTGAGCCACCTTGTCCCACGCTGGTGGAGGGCCAGTGCACCTCCGAACCTGCCATGGTGAAGTCTGGAGACACAGGCATTAAAGGCCTCTGGGAAACCTGTCCTGTGCCATCTTCAATCTCATCATACGTGTCCCTGCTAAAGGTGCCTTCTGTGAAACATTCAAAGTCCACATCCTCTTCCTCCTCATCTTCATCCTCGTCTTTACTGCAGATCCCACCCTTCCCTTCCTGCGGCCTCTGCTCTTGCTGAGACCAGGGACTCGACTGCCACTGCTGCCGGGCTGAAACCGGACAGGACGGGACCAGAAGTCCTTCACCTGTTTGGCAAGCATGAACGCTGGGCACATTTGAGGAGTGATCACCTTCCACCAAATCTCTCTGCACTTTTTCCTTCATTACGTCCGCACTTGTCTTCCCTGTGGCTTGTCCAGCTTCCGCACTCTCATTTGAAACTGGGTGGAAGACTGCTGGAAAAATGTAAAACAAATTACATGCAGACAGCTACAGTGAAAACTGTGTAATTCATAATAACAGAAATTGGAATATTTTGGTCAGATTTGTAATTGTTTGTTTACGTACTCTTTAGTCAGATTTCTGACTTTAATCAAAATTTCACCAAATCTGAACTATTTAACTTTTTGTATGACACAGCTTATGTTTGGCAAAGTAAGGTTTAACCAAATATTAATATTCGTATCAACTGATGGTGGAAAATGTAATACCCAAACTTAGCATCATTTAGAAAAGATTACCAGTCTTTGCATTCACAACTACAGTAGATTAAGTAAAGAAATAAAATATTTTTAGCACAGAATTGTTATTAATAAACAGAAAAAGCTGCATTAATACTACAGCGAGCTTCTCTAGTAAAGCTAAATACAGATTCTTTCATGGCGTTTAGTCACACAGAGACACCGTATTTTTGCTGAGAGTAAAATGAGGCTTTTATATCTTACCACAATGTCCCATTTGCCCAAAGTTTTCCTTCTTCTCCACCATCTCTTCTCCTACTCCCTCATCTGCCTCAATCTCTCTTTTCTCATTCTTCCTCTTCTCTTGTGTCTCATCACTGTCCCCGCTCCCTCTGTTCTTATCAAGCAGTCTATCAGCACTCGGCAGTGCTCCCCGCTGTTGAAACCTGACTTTCTGCTTTAATGTCTCACCACTAGCAAACCCCCCATGGTGCCGGCTATTGTGGCCAGGTCCATCATGTGCAAAGTGGCTAGTTTTTTCATGGGTTGATATCCATGCCTCCTCACAGCTGGTGTAATCACTCTCCGTATAGCTGGGGAGCGTGTCGAGTTGAGTGTCCGCTAAGTGCTGGGCGGATGAGGGTCGTGGGCGCCCCCATCTAGGAAACTGCTGGGGCCGTCTCCATGTAGCTAAGGGAGGCAAGACATCAGGCTTCCTCTCCCTCCTTCGTCCCTCCCTTTCCAGATTTAAGCAGTCAGTGCTGCTTGGGGACTGCTGTCGAGATGCAGTGCCCTGGTGAGCTGCAGCGGCCTCTCCCGGGGTGGCTTCTACTGGGGGCCGGGGCCTCTTCAAGATCTCAGTGCATTTGTCCACAATGTGCCACATCTGAAGGAAACTGGCCACAGTGACATAGTTGACAATGTCATCATGCACAATGCTCAGCTGGCCTGTGTAGGCAGAACTCAGGACGCTCTCGAAGGCCACCGGATCCATAACTGAGGGTAGGGAAACAGTTGTAACATTCTTCAGTAACACCTGCGAGAGATGGGAACAAAGGCACACTGAGTTTGGGGTATCCAGGTACACGTGGGGTGAATGAAGTGCCCATCATTAATTAACTGCCTACCTGGTCATGGAAGTAAGGCGAGGATGCAGCGAGCACACAACGATGGGCCCTGAACACTTGCCCTTGCACCTGGATGGAGAGGTCGCACAGCCGGCCCTCCTCCCGCTGACGGTTCAGATTGTCTAAAACGGCAGCACGAGCACCAGGGAAACACACCTGGACAGTCAGACCAGCTGGAGCTGCAGAAGCACTGCAGGTCGGATCCATGGTCACACAAAACTATAGAGAGGATTAAAACATTACTAAGAGCAAAAATCAAACTCTTATTTGCAATATCTGATGTCTCTATACTCTCTGTAGTTATTATTTCTAAATGGTGTGTGTAGCATTCAGTGCTTATATTTATGCTTTGCTTTATGTAAGAGGAAATTTAATCTCTCTGGATTTTGGACTGTTTACTTAGCAAAATATATAAGTGTATGTTTATTTATTCTTCTCCTACTAGCTTGTACATAATAGTGATATGTTTATTTTTATTTATGTCTTATTTATCTCCTCGTTTTGATGCATGTCCACGTACATCTCATTGGACATTGTTATTGGTGTGCTGCGTGTAAACAAGCTGAGAGCCACCAGAAACCAGAATCAAATTCCTCATATGCACAAGCACGCATTGCAAATAAAGCTGATTCTGAAAACATCGTCTTAGGCTTTAGGAAACTGTGACAGGCACTTTTGACTGTTTTCCAGATATATAATCGAGGACCTGATCAGCAGAATAATCGGTAATAAGACTAATCGTCAGTTTGCACCCCTACTTTTGATAATAGTTGCTTTTTTAATTACCTGCCAATTTTTCTGCCAATCATTGTTATCATTTTCCCCTCTAATGTAAGAGATTTAATAATAACGAACTGTGTGCGTCCCAAACTGCAGAAATTTGTGATATGAAGAATTAGCTTCCACCTGATGATCACTACCACATGTAGCTAGCTACTTTTAGCTAGTTCCAAGGTACGAAGCGTTTGGTCAACATAAGTCGTTAAAAACACTATTATTAACATGATGTCTGGTTATAAAAGTAGAAAACAGATTTCCATGAATTGGGGATCACTGCTAGGTTGTGTTTGTCCACACAAGCGCATGCCTGCGTTAGCTTGTAGCTAATACAGCTAGCTAGGAGCTAACATTAGCTTAGTACTTTACCTTTGATATGTCGGTACGTCGAGTTTTTTTTACTTTTATAGGGTACGTCTCCGGCTATTTGCAGGACAACATTATTATAGGTGGATGCCACATACAAAGTGCCATCGTAAAATACATATATATATATATATATATATATATATCAAGCTAGCGCAGGCTAACAGCAGCTTGCCCGTAGGCGTAGCTGATGCTAGCTGATTGACAACACAGCATCAGCATCCTCACACACGACGTGAGTGGGTGTTTGGTGTGGAAGTTTTTTTGACTTACAAAGACATGCCATCACACTGACTGCATTAACCTAAGACTTTGGAAACAAGAGAAGCTTACGAAGTACTACAGAGGCTGGTTTCAAGGCTATTCGAGTGGCCATTAGAGGTTTTTATGACCAACTCCTGCGGACAGAAAGCTGCCTTAGTTGGATCACCCCGCCCCACAGGAGTTCGGTTTAAAAGGCCAGTTCACCCTAATATCAGCGTTTCAGCCGAGACTCTTAAAGCCCTTTCTTTCTCGAGAAATGCGCTATGATCCCTAGGTGAGGCCTCTCCCTGCAGCTGTTTCCAGACAAAGCCTCCGCAGGCATCAGTCTGAAACGGGGCTGGGGCTCGGACGGTCGTCACTGTCGACATCTGCTCAGTCATACGCGCACAGCCGTTTTTACCGCAGTGCATCTGCAGCATCCTCTGAGAGCAGCGACAGAGGTGCCGCTGTGGCGTAGGAAAAGAAGAAAACGCAACCGCTAACCGAGCACAGGATATTTTTTATTGAATTTTTGGGGGGGGTGTTTTGTTTTTTGTTTGTTTTTTTCTGCGTATCTCTCTCTGTGTGTGTGGCTTTTATGCTCACGCAGTTTTACCTGCGATGCCAACACGACCGAAGCGTCTCTTCTCTGAGCACGGGGTCATTAGATAGGTGAGATTGCAAGTCTTTCCACATTCAGCTGCCATCGCAGCAGAGGACAGTCATCAGTATATATTTAATATTTTTTTTTCTCCCCCCCTCCGAGGAGACGGCTCAGCTCGAGGAGAGGAGGCCTCTATTCAGGACAGTAGGCTCATATTTCATTGATCCTATCAAGGATAACTGTTTTTAGACCATTCGCCTGGTCTTTATTGAATATTAGTAGCGTGTAGCCTGCAAGAGGTAGCCATTTGATTTTTATCATAGAGCATGCAAATTAATTATATATGCACCGGCATGTAAATATATTGTCGACGTTGAGTCAGTAGCATGTTGCACATTATATAAACACACATATATAACATACAAGTTTGTGTACCAGTGTTTCGTCGTTCATTTGCCAACAGAAGAGAGCAGAGCATGTGGCCCCGGGCAGGTCTAACGATGGCTCTGTGCATCACACATTAGGACCTCAGGGAAAAAGATAATCAAGTCTCAGGGTGTTGATCTGGGGAACACTGTGAGTCACCAGATATCTGGATAGCTTCATATGCTGCTTGATAATTAAAAGCAGAAGGCCCACCACTTGAAAGCATTAGTCCAATCGAGATAAACTGATGGGGAGGCTGTATCAAAAGCAGCAATAATCTCTGGCAATAAATCCTGCAGCCAACAGGAAACTGTTGCTGGCTTGAGCCAAAGAACTGACACTGAGACACTAACAGTAGCTCCACAGGGCCGCTAGGGCATCATAAACAAATGTAGGTGTATAAGGGGAGGCCTGTAGACATACATTTTGCACTTTACAATGCATGATTAGCTGCTAGCGGCCAGGCACATAGATGTGATATTAGCCTGCACTTTACTGACGCACAGTTTAGATTTACAGATAAGCTCCAGTCTTCTTAAAGTACAGAAGGAAACCTTTGCAAATATCAGTTCAGTTATTACAAAGTCGGAAGTGCTCAGTGTACAATTTTTTGGAGCTCCATACGAGGAGCATTAGTGTTAAAGTTTGTACTTTTTGAGCACCCTCGTCCAACAAACCAGCTACTTTTACCATCCAGTGACATGGCAGCATCACACCTACTGCTCCTTTCTCTGCTCGGCACGCTGTTCGGTGAGTTGAGCTGACTCTTTGTAGCCTTGGTTTTTTGTTTCTTCCTTATGTTCACCCAGAGCTAACAAAAAAAAAATCGAAATGGCACTAACAGCCTGTCTTTTCTTTTGTAAACAGTGTACCAGTGTCATGCGGCCTGTGCAGAGGTGGACTCTGACACAGAGGCTGTGGCAGGCAAGGGCTTCAAACTGGGCTGCATCTCCTGCAAGAAGAGGAGTGAGGTGGAAGGTACTGCCACTGTTGAGTGGTACTTCAGGGCCAAGGGAGAGGCCGACTTTGTTCACGTGAGTGCAAATCCTCCATTAATGAAATGTATTTTTAGTCTGATGTCAGCACATATGTGGTTTCTTCAGGGAGTTTTAAGTCGTCCAAGGATCCTTAAAATCAAGCTTGTCTTAGACCACGTTCCTCAACATACATGCATTTATATATATAGTGCACACCCAAGCTCTCTTTGTTCCTGTGTCTCTCTCACTCACACTCACATGTACCCTCATACACGCTTACTGCCCTGGATCACACGGCAGCAGCCTGTGCTGAGGTCATAATGAGGTTCAGATGGAATCAATCGTGATATTTTACACCACATAAATCGTTAAAGCTGCAGAGATGACACAGGACTGTGTTGACCTTGTGCTGGATCCTCTGTTTGCCACTGAAGTGTAGGCTGTGATAATGTTGCTGCATATGCTGTTTGGTTCAGTTTAGCATTATCCAAATGCAAAAACCAGGCATGACGAGTTTTGACATTAATTGCAGAACAAATCCCTTATTAATAAAATAGCAACATGTTTGAGGATTGCGTGAATTTCAGCTCAGATTTTTTCTTTTCTTGCTCCTTGATGTGGCAGTAAGAACTGATTATCCGCCACATATACGCACACCTGTGTTGTGTATCTATGTTCATATGAACAGAATCTCAGCTGCATGCACAGCTGAGTACTTGCTCTGTACACTCTGTACTCTTCCTTTTGTATGTGGAAAGAATGACAATAAATTCTATCTTGGACCTTGAACATTGACATGCATGCATGCATCAGAAGACGTCACTGACCCCTAGAGGGGAAATTCACATTTTAGAGCAGTACAAGAAACAACCTAAAGAGGTATAAAACGTAATTCATTCTTAAAAAATAATAAGTACAACAAAAAGAAGAATTCAGGAAAGCCAGGAAATTAAATTCAAAAACTATAATACAGTATGCAATAATAACCATGACATTATAACATGATTTGTACATTGTGCAAATGTATACATGCAGATGCATTGAGTTTTCTTTAGCATTTTGATTAACTGTGATGTCTCGGTGACACCAGATCTACAGCTATAACGAGGACGGCCCCACCATTGAAAGCGACCAGTTTACGGATCGTGTAGATTGGAATGGTAGCAAAAGGAGCAACGACATCCAAGATGCGTCCATATACCTGCTCAACGTCACCTTCAATGACTCGGGCACCTACCGCTGCTTCTTCAACCGCATCCTCTCCTACGAGAACTACGAGTACAACACCATCGTCAGCAAGGTGGTCCACCTCACTGTGGTGGCTAAAGGTATGAGGACAAGTGTGAATGTACAGTAAGAAATGTGGATAATGGAGGAAACATCTCCAATATCCACATGCACTTTGGGTTAGAAGTAGTGGAGAAAGATAAGTCGGCCTCAGTCCGCTTTGACCCCGCACCAACTAATTTGTGACAGCCCTAAATTTGGTGAATCCCATGTGAGAGAGGCCGTTTCAGGACTGAGCCAGCATCTAAAAGCAGGTCTTTCTTGGCCTCGAGAAGCTTTGCAGTATAACTATCATTGTATCACTTGAAATATTCCAGAAAGAACTGGTGGCAGATATATCAAAATGTAATGCTTAGTGAAGATACAGCAGGTTCAGATGACGGTGATTCACAGGTAGCCTGCACAGTATCCCACAGAGTGTTCCTGAACAGTAAGAAATCAGGAAGAATAGAGTGCAGGTGATTGCATCGTTGGTCAGACAATGTTCTTATAACACAAAAGCATAATGCTACATCACCTGCACACTGTCTACAGACTCACCCTTATACACTGAAAAGAATCCCATCATTTGTGCACTGGATGCTTCCTGTTAAGAGGCGAATCCTGCTCACTTTCCTTCTTACTAAGAGCCTTGTTGATTTCCTGCCTCCTTCTGTGCAGCCACCAGAGGAACAGCTTCCATCGTGTCAGAGGTCATGATGTACGTGTCCATCATTGGCCTGCAGGTTTGGCTCCTCATAGAGATGATATACTGCTACAGAAAGATAGCAGCAGCTGGGGAAGAAGCATTACGAGAAGCTGCGTAAGTATTTTTCTTTTTTTTTTACTTGTCAATGCACATTCAGAGACTTTGACTTTTGGGTTCTTTATAGGTGAAAAAAAATCCCTCTTTGTCATCACCTCTCAATGATATTTGACATTAAAAAAGGTGAATGGTCAATCTAAAGTCACTGCAACTTTTGAAAAGAGATACAAGGCCTGTAAGCTGGTACCAGTTCTAGTGCATGTTAGTTTTGAAACAACACATCTGGGTTAAAACCTGGTCACATCAGCAAAATGAATTCTTTTCCGTGGAATCATCACAATCAGTGAATTTACTGCGCAGCTTTTTTGTGTCGAGTTTGTGAACTTTGTGCCTTTGACCAGCAGCAAAACTGATGAAAATAATGCTTTGAAAAGTGTGTATTTCCCCATGAATAGTGCCACGCTTTATTCATGTCCCTGTGCTGAAATCACTCCTATAATTTAAACTTATGCCTTTGTTACATCCTCTCTTTGGTTCACATTTCTCTCCTCTAGTTCACTCGTCTTCTTATTTACTTATTTTTAAGATTATTGCTTGTTTCCATCATGTTTGTGTGCTTTCATGTGTGTCTCTTTGTCTAACATCTCACACTCCCTGTGTCTACTTGTCGTGTGTTCGTCTTGTTCGTCCCATCATGTCGTCCTCCACCCTAGTCAAAACCAAAACCAAAATCTCCCTCCTGTAAGTCAAAAATAGAACAAAGACCTGTCATGTGTTCATAACTGTGTTGTTTTATTTTTTTTATATTTTTTTTACTCATGTGACAGTGATAAAGTGAGACATTCATTATGTGTTTTTTCTCTTCTCCTTCCAGAAATGCTGAATATTTAGCAATAGCCTCGGAAAGTAAAGATAACTGTGCAGGGGTGCAGGTCGGAGAATAGCACAGGTAAGTTTTGCACTTAAAGTGAAAATGCATTTGTAGCGTCATCAAGTGCCACAGTCTTTTGTATAATCCTGGCTGGGTATTGAACCTCTGAACCAAACTGTGTCCATAGAGTAGAACCAGATATTGAAAACTGACGAGGACCAAGATCCAGCATCAGATAGTCACTCAGATTCATCACACTGGACTTATTCTTTGATCAGTCCAGAAGTTTTAGTATTTAACTAATAATGTGAGAGCAGGACATATTTTGTACTAAACTGGCAACTAAATATATATTTCCTTGCATTTATTGAGGAACTGGATTTTCCTTATACTCAGTGGCTTTGATCATGTGACAGTAAATCCATGAATATGTTCTGTCTTTATCTTCAGGCTTCCTCCACGGACTGAAAACATCCTTCCACCCTTTGACCTGCATGAAGACAACTTGGGGCAAAACCTCCTCTTCATCTCAAGTCACGATTTTACCTTTTCCTTGACAAAGATTACAAATGGATATGACATACAAAGAGAGCATGGTACCAGCACTGTATATAGTATCCTGCGCGCAAAAGCATGTTCTGCTCTTAAATGAGAAACCA
Source organism: Toxotes lorentzi (assembly GCA_037833715.1). Lineage (NCBI taxonomy): Eukaryota > Metazoa > Chordata > Actinopteri > Toxotidae > Toxotes > Toxotes lorentzi. The sequence goes on from JBBMJY010000005.1 coordinate 4,103,581, forward strand.
TTATGCATCAATGAGCCACATTGTCAAAAGCATATACTATACGTACAGTATTTCTTAAAGTGTAGTCATACATTTATATGAAATGAAAGTGGTACTACGCGTGTCTGCTGGACTCCATGAGGTTGATCATAAAAGAAAGGTTTTTACTAAATCATCACCACCTAATGTATAAATGACACATGTATGGTGAAGTTATTTATAAAACAGAATGTGATGGGCTACGATAGACGGTCTTTCCGGTTCCTAGTTGTACACTGACACCTTAAGATGTACTAATAAAAACAGAGAAAATACATGAGATGAAGAAGTCTTCTGTTGAAGGTAAGAAGGCACATCACCGGAGGATGTGCTGATTTGTTTGATTCATATTTTAGAGAGTTGAAAAAGAAATAACAACAATGCATACAACTTTTAATCATGTGAAATTTTTATTTTTGTGTAGCTGAAGCGACCACCATGATCAAGCTTTGTGCAAGTCTTCCGGAGAGCGACTAAATCTCTGTCATAACACACTTATTGGATTTACAGCACAGCTTTAAACTCACTCCCACAACCATTCACTCAATCAGAACCAATCAAATTCACAGATGTAAAGGAATAGTTCAACATTTTGGGAAATTTAACTCTTAGAGTGGCAGAGAAGTATTATTTCTCAAATTATTGAAATATTCCTTTAGAGACCGTTCCTGGAGACACCTCTCATTAAAACCTAAATCCTCTACAGTTGTAACACACAGTCCGTGTCCGGGTACTGAGGCAGGTTGAGCTGGTACTTCCTCTCCAGGCCAGGTGGCACAAAGCGGCCACCGAGGAAGTGATACCGTCCTCTGAACAAGGAGGCCGATTTCTTGGGAGCAGTGAGAGAGATGAGCATGTCGGGCTGGAGTCCATCTGCGCTGCCCTGCTCCACATCCCAACCTTAAAAAAAAAAACAAAAAAAACAGGAAAAAAGCAAACACGATGTTACAATCCAGTCCAGGAAAATGACCTGTAGGCCTGATGTTTTTTCCCACATTTAAAAATCTGTACACCTCACTGGACTTTACAGGCAGTGGAACACCAGAACATCAGGTTAACATGACATTAGCTGTGAGGCCTGACCTGAGGGGATGTCGATGCTGGCTATGGGGACTGTGGTTTTCTTCAGCACGTCCAAGATGGAACCAAAAGGCTCTCGCACAGCCCCCTTGAAGCTGAAGCCGAAGATGGCATCTATCACCAGGTTGTAAGCCTCATCAATCACTTTGGCCTGAGAAGATGATTTCATAAGATAACTGTGTTTACATTGCCTAAAAAGAACACCAAACACCTACTTTTTAATAAGGTACAAAGCACATGTGTAAAACCCTGACAAAGTGTGAAAAATTCTGTGAAGCCACTAATCCAGACTGTGCATCATCAGTTCTCAATCATTTTACTGGCTATTTTCCCCACAGGGATCATTCAGGCTTCATTTAACCTAAACTGAAATCTCATTTAACAACATCTCATAATGTGTTACTCACTACTTGTAGAACTAGAAATACAATACACACCCATAAACAAAATACGCAGATGAATTTTCTTCACCACTGCAGATAAAGCTGCTGCATTATTGATTAACACCAAACCTCAGGCATCTCAGTCAGGAAAGGGATCTCCATTTTCTGGCACTGTGTGGTCAGGCCCTGGAACAGCGGTTTGTTTGGCCTCTTCGGGTACAAGATGGTGGGCTCATAACCCTGCAAGACGACACAACACATAGAAAATATTTATTCTCACTTTGAAAAATGGCGTCCACAAGTTAGATCAAGCAAAGATTATCTCCACTCTGCACAGACTGGAAGTCTGATCAAATGGTTGTGGGTAAAGAATGCCTGCAGATTGGTTTAAAGATACCACTGAGGTTTTATTTAGTAAAGATTGTCCTTAAATGGTCTCCTGTTAATATGACTTAACCGCTTGATGTCAGAATCTCGCCAAATACAGTAATGGAGCATGAATGTAGTGTGGTGTACACCAGGGGTGGAAGATCATATTCAGATACTTTAGTAAAAGCAATTATATCTGAATATGAAAATATTCCATTACCTATAAAAGTCCGGCATTTAAAATCCCAATTAAATAAAAAGACGACAGTAAAATACACTTAAAGTAACTAAAATATAAATACTCAAGTGAAGTATAAGTACCTCAAAACAATAGTTAAGTACAGTACTTGAGGAAATGCAGAGTATCTTACTGTTGAACATGTGCAGGACACTCACAAAGAGTTTAAGGTGTCGGGCACAGACCAGGCCATCGCCTCCATTGTTACCTGGTCCACAAATCACCAGCAGAGAAGGTCTGGCCTTGACCAGAGAAGTGACTGGATACGCCTGCAGAAAAAAAGCATCACATCACTACTGGTATTTGACAAGAAAAAGTGGATTTTCTTTACAGCGGCTCCTCAGGAGAAACACGTCCATTGATGTGGGGTCACAGGACGGAGTAATCTGATTATTCCCCACTTCAGGGAGTAATGTGATTTAGACAGATTCATGCACTGTAAATGCAAAACCTGGTTTCCTGGTAGCAGGACTGATGTTTGATGGAGAAACCAAGTCTACCTGGTGTTTGTGTGTGTGCACAGAAAAAAAACATAGTTAATGGAAAGTAAGATCACACTGCAAAGTGTTTCTGAGGAAATGCATTTTACATTGTTGACAATAATAAGACGATCAAAGTGGTTGACACTTGTTTTTATTGTCTTTTATCTATTTTATTATTTTAATCTATTCTCCTAATCAATTAACTGACTATTTGTGCAACTCTACATTAAACACAGTCATTTTATATTGAAAGAAACATAAGAGGCCTGACTGAAATCTCACCCGTGTGATGGCTGTGGCACAGCTGAGTCCAGCCAGCTCCATCAGCTGGTCCACGCTGAAGCCGTACTCACTGAAGAGCTCCTCATCAATGCGCTGGGCCTCCTCTTGCCTGTGAAGCATCAACAGCTCAGTTTGGACACACAAACAATCTGCACCTGTTTTTACTGCTGTGTGTCCCAAAGCCTTACCCGAGGTATTTAACGGTCTGGGCCATGGTGGATGCCGGTCTGCTGCTGAAACAGTCTTTTTTGTGGTTGTTAGCTGCAGTGGACAGCGGACATGTCCCTGTCTGAGCGAGGGCTGCAGAAGCTCTCGAGGTCACCAGGACGCCGATCCCAAACAGAGCCCGCACACTCAACATCCAGAGAGATCCAAACTGCTGGAACAGATGAGACCACAGAACGGAGGGAAGTCAGTCCCCCCATCAATCACACGACTTAATGAACTGAGAGAAGTGTAACTGCAGAGCCTCTGCCAAAACAAGAAGCTTTTACATGAGGAAAAAGCCTGTGAGCCATGATTCAGGCAGACAACTCGGAGGAAAGTCCTGTGATCTCATCTTTAAAAAGAGTGAAGAAACACAGAGTCTTTAACATCTGTTTAAACAACAATGTTAAACTAACTGCACAATAAACCGCTTTACTTTCTTCATTGTACATCGTATTTTAAAACATGAGTTGTCTGAACTGATAATTCTAGCTGGGTGATATGCAACAAAAGATTATTTTCATTACTGGCTAAACCTTTGATATTGATGCAATTAATCGATTAATTCAAATTAAAATAAGCAGCCCTGAGGTGAACAAAAGTTGAAAACTTGTATCAGATCTTATTCTGTTTCACTCAGCTCCACCTGTGTGGGCTTCACTCACTCTAGTAACTAGCTAACTTGCCCTTGATGAACATGACAGCGACAGTCAGTGATGTTGATATTAAGGTTTGTTTCTTTACTCTTCAGGAACGATTAACGACTTAAAACACAGACAGACTTTAGCTTCTGTTTCTGGTACAAGCAACAGAGGTTGTTATCTAACGTTAACTGTTTACGTGCTGATGTTTCACTGCAAGACAAAAAATATTGATTTAACTCACCAAACGTTAGCAAACCCGGAAGTGTCGCCTCCTTCCGGGCCTCAAAAAAAAAACTCTGCTTCAAAATAAAAGTCTGCTCCATTGAAAAAGCTTAAACTAAACTTGACGTGAATAAAAGTATAAAATTATTATCAGCAAAATGCACTTAAAGTATCGAAAATAAAAGTGCTCATAATTTCAGGATGTTATATTATTCTTGGACTTATTAGCTGGTCAAGATTGAGCAAAATTTAAACTTTTTTTCCCAAACTTTTTGAACAAATATCACCAAAAACAAACAAAGACAAGGGTGGAGACAGAAACTACACACTACAGTTACAGCACAGTATCACAGTGGACAAGAGTATCACACAAAAACACTAAATGAAGTACATACATTTTGTGTTTTACAAGCTTTCTTGTGTATGGCAACGTGTGGATGTACAACTTGCAACCTGTGTCAAGTACTAAGGCGGGTGGTCTGTAATTGGAGAACAATTCTGAACATGCATTTTTGCCAACAGTAAAATCAAACTGATCATATTGAACTGTTGTGCTGTTCATTAAAACTACTTCTTGACAGTTTTGTATTTATTACAGGTCAAATCCCTCTTTGTAATTTTGCAAAACAAAACCAGTGGCTGAGATCTTCAGATAAGTAAAATAATAAACCCAAGATGCCATGTTTTTACGGTTGCACTAACAAATTGACATACATATGCCAGATGCCGTGGGTATCATTTCATACACATTAGAGGACAGGCTGTCTTATTATATCTTATATCTTTGAAAACATTGTGATCTCAACTAGAAGTTAAATGTAGAGTTATGTGCTTTTAAGCTGGCCTCCATTACTTGGTTGCATAGCATGAGTTTGTACCAGTGAGGTTTAAGAGATTAAATATTTTACAGTATTTATAATATTTAAAGTAGAAATCAAGTTTAGTTCCTTCTGAAGTAATATTTGATTAAAAGAGGCTTAAGTGTCTCAGGTCTGTATTCCAAGGTTTAAAAAAAATCTAAAACCTTTTGTGTAACTTGTTCATTTTAACTTCAAAGAGAAGTATGAGAAGCTTGGTTTGACTCAAATACTTCAGTAAATGACTTGAGCTCAACTCTCAGCCAATAGATCTGCTTAAAATTATCCCTTGAAAGCATCACATGGCATTGTTCATTTCTTTGAACAGAGGGTGACTCATTCATTCACACACTGCACACCCATCAGCAGAGAGGGAGAGAGAGAGAGAGGGAGAGAGAGAGAGAGAGAGAGAGAGAGAGAGAGAGAGAGAGAGAGGAACAACCACCTATCACTGTGCCAAACTTGAGGCCAACCTCTCTCCTCTCCTCCCATCTCATTCTTTTCTATATGGGCACTCACAGATGAGTTTGCAGACAGCGCAGTAACTGAGCACAGCTGGAGAACGAAGACAGACTCTCCAATCACAAGAAAAGAAAGAAAATTAACAGACAAGCCTACAAACATCCTCGGAGCAGAGTTTTCTCTTCTTCTGACCGGCTTTGAAAAGGTAAATCTTGCTGTAAAAACTGGCATCTTTTGTGCAGGGACATAAGTTTTGGGGGTTTTGGGTGGAGTTGATAACCCCTCCCATGTCTTTTGATTAATTATGGTTGTTGCCTTTTGTGTGTGTATGTGTGTTTTTTTGTAATTGTACTCAAAGGAGATCGACTTTTCTGTAAACAATACTTATTTCACAGTGAATTGTGTTTCCTTTTCAACTCTGAATTTGCAGTTATGACTTTGTTGCATTTGTACAGAGGTTCACAGATGCATGGCATGTTTTTCATTACTGTTTTTTAGTTTTATTTTAGTAAAACAGTGGTGCATGTTGAATGTAGGTTTGTGCTGTGAAGTGCACGGTCAACTTTAGCTACCCTCACACATAAAGTCCTGTAAAAGTTCAGTATTTGCTTGTGTATACCAGAATTTAACAAATTCCTGTACCTGCTTAAAAAAAAAAACTTATTTAGATCCAGAAAGTAAATAATAATGTCTGCTTCTACAACAGCAGCAGATAGGTGCAATGGCGACACCCAAAAACACACCCCGAGGTGCAAACACACCACTATCCCCCAACCGCATCACTCGGCTCCAGGAGAAGGAGGACCTGTCCAACCTCAACGATCGTCTGGCTGTCTACATCGACAAGGTCCGCTCACTGGAGGTTGAGAACGCCGGTCTGCGTCTGCGAATCACTGAGTCTGAGACAGAGGTCAGCAGGGAGCTGACGGGCCTGAAGGCCGCCTATGAGACCGAGCTGGCCGATGCACGTCAGACTCTGGACTCTGTGGCCAAAGAGCGAGCACGGCTGCAGCTGGAGCTGGGCAAGCTGAGAGAGGACTACAAGGAGCTGAAAGCCAGGTGGGTCACAGAGCACTACTGTGGTCCAAATCTAAATCTGATAGCATCTCCTACAGTGTTTGCTGTGTGGGCATGTGTGTGCAGGGGTGGGGCTAGTGGAGAGAAAAGAAGGGATATTTTCAAACAGTTATAAATGGCATTATTTAGGGTGGAGTTAGGGGTGTTTTTACCCATGTGCCATCACATTAGGGGCCCAGAATTCCTTAAAAGCACCCCTGTGTGTTTGTCAAATGCAGTTTTTTCACAATGATTAAAAAAAAAACCACAATATTCTTCTTACAAATTAAAAGCTGGGCTCAAAAGAAATAAAATTCCCTCTTACTCAGTTCGAGACACTTGGGGGTTTTCATTGACAGTTTCACTTGGTCTGGTATGACCAACACCGTACGGTGGCTAATTTTAACTAATGTCAGACAGGTATTGTTATGTAACTGAGTTATCGAGTCAGTCTGATGCAGCTGACTCACCTCTTTCTCTGCCTCTCACACTTTCATCTCCCCTTGTGGCCACAGTGGCTGCTGTTTGGCTAAAGTAACACAGCTTTAAAGTGACCCAACTCTCTTGGAAAGAACTGACAGTACAACTGTAGACGTGCATTAAAAAGATTGTTTCTTCTTCGGTTGTTATGGGAGAACACAAAACAGAGCAAAATTTTATTTAGCTGGTTGCCTCTTTTTCAAAATTAAAAAAGTTTCAAAGTTTTAAATCCAACTGAAACGACACCAGCGATCCAGATATTTTGTTTGTCTGATGATCATGAGAGGAAACAGCTGCCCGAGGCTTCTGAAAGCCTCGTCTTCAACCACATCTTAAGTGTGTCCATTTGGACGAGTGAAAGTGTTTACTATTGCAGTGTTATTATCTAAAACATCTCTGCATGTGAGAACACAGTTACTCATTAGCTCCTCATAATTGATGCTTGTATAACTTTCGCTGACACCGTGCGAGCTGCGTCTGCCCTGCTGCCGGGGCCACTCCCTGCCTTTAGCATACCCTCCTCATTGCTCACTGCAGTTTGACGTTGGACTTCCACTGCGTGTCCTTCCCATGCTCCTACATCCAGAGCCTGATGACTAACTCTTTCCCCAGTTTCTCCTCCTTCACCAAAGCAATCATTACACACACACACAATACGTGGCAGTGTTTAGAGGGCTCCACTCTTGCCTCCATTATTTTTCCATAAATATTCAGTTGAGTTGGCCACAGTGTGTTTGGCAACGCCAAACGTTGCTATGGCAGCATCTCAGCTAAACACCAACGGCTGTGGCTTGTGGCTACCAGATACACGGGACTGGACGTAGATCACTGTGGTCTATGAGTCATATGCACCGAGGTCTTTCCCCTGTTTTATACAGCCTACATCCTTGTTCAAAAATAGCTCATATGTGCTTCATTAGCCTGTGTAAAGAAAACTGTACTTTTCCACTTGGTTGTTAAGTAACAAAGCAAAATGAATGTCTATCCCTGTTCTATTGACAGGAATATCCTCAGTAAACAGTAAAAAACACACACACAGGAAGATGCAACTTAACATGTGAGACTCTTTCCTTACAGGAACACCAAAAAGGAGTCAGAATTGGCAGGAGCCTTGCAGAGGCTCAAAGATCTGGAGGCTCTGCTGAACTCAAAGGATGCGTCGTTGACTACGGCTCTGGGAGAGAAGCGTAACCTGGAGGTGGAAAACAGGGACCTGAAGGCTCAGGTTGCTAAGGTAAACTCAAACCCACACTCAATTTAAAACTCAGTGGAAACACATCTGGACTCAGTCTTTCTACAGTCAGCCTACATGATGACCAGCTTTCAGTTTGTCCCACGCGATCCTCCTGTGTGTTTTCCACTTCGTGATGCTAAATGCCATCTTATCATGGACTCAGTTACAACCCATGTTTACCTTTACCACTAGCCATCTATGTTCGACTATATCCAGTGGGGTTTGGAAAGAGCTTCACAAGCACAGGACTTGTATAATTTTCCTAAAGTGAAAATGAAATCTAAAAAATTCTTGGGACTTTCTTTTGCTGACTTCTGCTGGCAGACTCTTTTTGTCATGGCCACTGGAGTTCAGATATTTTGATTAAAGGACAGTCTTCCTACTCATGTTCCCACTTGCTGTATTTACTGCATATTTCTGGATTATATTGCCTGTTCATGTGGATGTTTGTGCTTTGTACTAATATTCAGTTCCTGTTGGCTTTCTTAGCTGGACACCAGTTTGGGCGATGCCAGGAAACAGCTGCAAGATGAGATGCTGAGGAGGGTGGATGGAGAGAATCGCATCCAGACTCTCAAAGAGGAGCTGGAGTTTCAGAAGAACCTCCACTCTGAGGTCAGGCGCCCTGAGAAAAGTTCCTATCATCATCATCATTTTAAAAAGAAACTTTATTTCTCTCTCTCTTTACATCAACATCCAGCTGTTATTTTAAAAAAAACATGTATTTGTAGTTTGAAAAGATTAAAAAAAATTCTCCAACAGGAACTGCGGGAGATAAAGCGGCGTCATGAATCTCGTATGGTTGAGTTGGACAACGGCCACCAGCAGGAGTTTGAGAGCAAGCTGGCAGAGGCGCTGGTGGAGATGCGTAACCAGCACGAACTGCAGATCAAAATGTACAAGGATGAGATTGAGAAGACCTACAACGCCAAGGTAGGCCTTAATGTTGGCTTTAATGTTGTTGTAGGACAGAACAGAACTAGAACATGACAAAGGAATAAAGCTTAATTTTACTCGTTTTCTGTTGTGGTCTTCAGTGGAAGATAAAATATCAGTAACATAACGAGCAGCACCGGATAGAGAGATTGATCAGCAGCAGGTATGCAGTTTCTCAAACCAGTCCATGTTTTATGGATCCTCTACCTTGCTGTTTCTCCACGTCAGCTGGAAAGTGCTCGTCAGTCGGCGGACAGGAGCAGCCACCTGGTGGGAGCAGCACATGAGGAGCTCCAGCAGACACGAATTCGCCTGGAGTCCACGTCGGCTCAGCTCAGCCAGCTGCAGAAACAGGTGATCAAAAACAAACAGCTCACATTCAGGGTCCTATCACCACTCAAGGCTCATGTGAGATGCTTCCTCAATGCAACAGTCACATTATGTGACATTTTCCTCACTTCATAGCAACGTAAAAATGAATGAATGTTATGAATACATGTTCAAGGACATAGAAACTATTTATACATTTACAGACATTAAGATTTATTTGAGATATTTAATTCATTAAGATATTTAATTGATAAAATCTCTAGTTCAGCTGTTTCTGTTGTAAGATTCCTTTGAAAGTGTGTTTTCAGACTTACTTGATTCTGGTCTGACGATAACTGTGGGACTCTTCTGTCCGATCCAGCTGGCGGCCCGTGAGGCGAAGGTGAGGGACCTGGAGGACGCCCTGTCTCGGGAGCGGGACACCACGCGTCGCCTGCTGGGAGAGAAGGACAGAGAAATGGCAGAGATTAGGCAGCAGATGCAGCAACAGCTGGACGAGTATCAGGAGCTCCTGGATGTCAAACTGGCTCTGGACATGGAGATATGTGCTTACAGGAAGCTGCTGGAGGGAGAGGAGCAGAGGTACGTTGGCCTGAGTTGAGTCTTGGTCATGGTCTCACTATGATTTTATTCAGTAAAATCAGAGTTTTGCAGCAATAATAAACTCTCACACCTTGATCCCCCCGTTGATAAACATCATGATGACTGTCCCTGCAGGCTGCGTCTGTCCCCCAGCCCTCCGCCCACCAGAGTGACAGGAAGTCGTTCCTCCACGTCAGCAGCTCACTCTCGATCAGTCCACTGCAGCGCCCTGCAGAGCTCTCCGGCCAAGAGGCGCCGCCCCAACGACACCGACAGCGAGGCCTCCAGCTTCGCAGGAGGAGCCGTGGCTCGCACTCGCATCACCCAGCAGGCGTCAGCCAGCGGACGGGTCACTGTGGACGAGGTGGACCTGGATGGGAAATATGTCAGACTCAGCAACAAAGCAGATGAGGTGAGTTGAATATAATGGTAGAATAATGAAATATTTTTATTTAAAAAATTATCCTAGAAATGTGTTTGTTGTGGCTAATTGCTCTTTCTGCTACATGTTGCTGCAACAGTTTCCTGACATTATTACTGGATGATTATAAAGCCACAGACACAGTCAAAAAGAACCACTGACTTTTTATCCAACTGCTCCTGCAGGATCAGAATCTAGGGAACTGGCAGGTGAAGCGGCAGGTGGGATCTGGTGCACCCATCATCTTCAAGTTCCCGGCTAAATTCACCTTGAGGGCCGGGCAGAGGGTCACGGTAAGCAGCACCTTATGTCATCAAAAATCAGCAGTCAGCATTTGATCAACATGGTTACAGATGTCTGACCCACTGACTGACTGTATCTTTTGCACGGCGGTCAGATCTGGGCCTCTGGCGCTGGTGGAGCCCACAATCCTCCCTCTGACCTGGTGTGGAAGACTCAGTCCTCCTGGGGCACAGGAGACTTGTTCCAGACCACTCTGATCAGTGCCAACGGAGAGGTACATTATATTTAGGGGACTGTATATGGTGGATACTTTATTAAAGTCTTATTAAGGTTATATGAATATGGCGACGGTTCAGTTCACTCAGTGTCAGAAATGATGAGAAACTAAATAAATAAACACTATAAAAATATATAAACACTATAATGCTTTTTCTTCCAGGAAATGGCAATGAGGAAAGTCACCCGCACACAGTTTGAGGAAGAGGACGATGACATGGTGAGAGAACTCAAATCAGTAACCTCCTGTATATATGCATTACACAGTATTCTGCAAGATCAGCAAAAGTCAGTAAGCAGCACTGACCAGTTGCCTAATGTTCATGATAATATCCAATTAAATGTTTTTCCCAGAGCCAAAAGAGGCCTACTTGTTTGTCTGATCAGTTCACTCTGCATCATATACATCCAAGAACCTACAGCCAGGGAATATTTGGCAAGATCAACTAATCGATTAATCAATCAGTTGTTGACCATCACTGAACCTGTCTCTCTCTGGCTCAGCAGGTGGCTCACAGCACTTGTGGGGACAGCGAGTACAACCTGCGGAGCCGGACCGTGGTCTGCGGCTCCTGTGGACTGCCTTCAGACAAATCCAGCAACTGCTCCGTGAGCTCGGCTTCCCGCTCCTTCCGCAGCGGCGGCATCTCCGAGGGTTTGCTGGCACCACACTCCTACGTGTTCAGCACCAGCACTCCTCGCAAGGTGGGTTTTCTAAGGGATAATTGGACAGCAAACAAATTATTCAGCTTCTCTTGGAGGCAGAAATGCACGTGTCTCTCCTGTATATAAAAATCTAAATGTTTAATTAAGACACTTTGTGTGACGATACTAACTATGTTAAAATTTTCCTCTCAGGCTGGACTCAGAATGGAGACCTGTAAAGTCATGTGAACCCCTGGATCCATGTTGAAACATGTTTTCAGTTATTAGTTCTTTAGTTATCAGTTGTAGTTATTTAGTTCAGTTCATGTACTTTGGAATAATGTTCAAGATATCATATGCAAGAAAGCTTTGTACTGCTTTTTTATAATGTACATAGGCATGCACATGGAATATTTTCTTGAATTTAAACGTGATTAAAGAAGTCACTTCTGTTTGTATTGGTGATATTCAGTCTTCCACCTGACAGTAAAAGAAGAAGGCACCAGCTATTTAAACAGCTTAAAACAACTGTTTAGTCTCATTTATTACCAATAAATAAACAGTGTGTGAAATCCACAGATACTGTGGCTGTTACATGAAATTATACTTTGAAAAATGCATTTATTTTTGAGTATAATTTTCTTCTTGAGCTTAAGTAAACTGTCCTCAGCGTATTTTTGCTGATATCAATAAACCTGTTTTCAGAAATCTGCCTCAGGGCTGAGCTTTTTTTTTTTTTTTCTCAGATACCTAAGACAATAGATAGCACAACATTTGCAGTGAGATTGTAGCTGTAACATATTCATGCTCATCCATTTCCAGTGTTGGAAATTAAAGTACATTTGTGGTTACATGGTCAGTGGTCAGCAGGGAACGTCCAAAGACCCAAAGAGGCTCTTCAAACCAGAGAAAAGTCACATATATGTTTTTAAAATGCCTTTGTGCCTCAGATTTATGTTGTGACCCCCTGAGGGATCCTGAACCCCAGGTTAGAAACCACTTATTTAATGTGTGTTTAATGTGCACTCGTGTCTACAGTGTGCTTGTGGGGACTTACACGTCCTATAATGTTCTTTTCTATTGTTTTGCTCTGTTCTGTTTCTTCCAAATGATCAAACACGGTGATTAATTAGTGGTTTTCAAGCTGTTTTGGATCAGTTTGCTCCCCATGCAGTTCTGCAGCGTGTCTGAGAGTCATGGGAAATCACCCCAAAGGTGAACGCAACAGAGCTCAGATGCCAATTTTAAAAATTAAACTGTGAATTTCATGAAACATTTAAAGGAAAAATGTTGAGCCCTCGGTCGTGGTGAAGCCGTCCCTGCCCGCTCACAGACACAGCGTCGCCTCCCTCTGGCTGGATGTGATGTGAAGGTGGACTGGCTGCAGAAAACCAAACAAATCAGCACCAGCTGTTTTCGAACTCAGCCCACTGAGTCCTAACCAGAGGTCATTACGCGTTTTTCTGAAGTAAAACTAGAAACTGCTGCCTAACGTGATTTAAACGAGTGAATTACGAGCAGCGTGTGAGCGCTGCGCGTCGGTCTGTGGCACCGCGCTCCCAGCGTTTGTCATGTGGTTTGTGTGAAAACCCGTATTGGATCTCTGTGGTCACCTGGGCACAGGACCTGAAAAAAGTGCCGCCGAGGAGCCGATAGTCATCCTGTGTCTGAAGATAAGTACTGAGCAGTTGAATTGGGCTGTCTGGAATATAGATTAATGCAACACAGCCTGAAAAACTGGAGGCAAACTGACCATACACCTTTCCGTTTTCATACAGAAATAAACCACGATGATCCGTCTCTATCCACCAAACTCTTTGCATCCGATGAGTCACGTGAATACTACACTACAATACGTGAAAGTGTACCAAAGCAAAGCAGCACAAAAGGTGGAAAACACCGATTTCATGGCCTAATAAAACGCACAAACGAGTCCACTCCACATCTTATTGAGCGCAGGTCTCTGCCCGCAGCTTTGCGCGGATAAACAGCAGCTGTGCGCCGCGGAGCAACAAAAAGGAAACCAAGGGCAAAGCGATTCCCAACGCGCTATTTCAAAGGACATAATCCTGCATCCGCACATCCGGCACTTCGTCTAAGAGGCTATAACGATTTTAACCCCGGAGCCGGAGCAGCACCACCACCACCGCCGGCGAAGCTGCGTAAACGCCCGGGCTGTGTTTTTTGCCTTCCGCACTGACGCAGACGGCTCCGTCCCGCTCCGCAGCGGCCTCCATTTTAGCTCCTCGCCCGGTCGGTACCTCACGTGTCCTGGACTGTCTTTCTCACATGACCCGTGTGTTTGTCCCCGTGATCAGCGCTTCCATCTCCGTAAATCAGTGCCGTTGAATATCGGCTTTTTTTTTTTTTTTTTTTTTTTTTTGAACACCCACAAAAACCTTCATGGATATGCTGGAGCAGAGTCTGGACAGCGCGGCGAGGTGAGAGACTGGTGGCCGCTTCCTGCTCTGCCATGGCTCCCACCACGGCCTAAACGCTTTCCTGTCTGTTAATAACCCTGCTGCTCCTGATACTTTTAATATTCGCCCGCTGTTTTCTGCGGTGCCTCCCGGTTTGGATCAGTGGCCGTGCAGCTTGTTGTTTCAGCACCCGGGAAGATGTTTTCACCAGAAACTGTGCGCCTTTTTTTTTTTTTTTTTTTTTTTAACAAATCCGTAAAATCACATCTGTGTTTTATTTTCCAGTAGCGCCGGTGCACAGCAGCACTTTGTGTCTGTTTTTCAGGGAAACATCTAAACTGCACTTCGCTGTTCCTGATGCTGCTCTTTTAGGATTAAAATGCTTTTATGAAACCAGGAGGGGCGTGTGTTAGAAGTGTTTATATCTTTTATTACTTGTGAAGTTTGTCTTTCCTTGCGCTGCTAATCAAAGCACACAGAGTTAAGTTTGTATTATCAGATAATTGTATTTTTCCCATTGGAAGTTGCAGAAAACATAATCTAATTTCTGTCTCGCTCACACGTCAAATTATCTGTCACTTTATTTATGTCTTGTCCGTCATCTCCTCATGCGACCGCCCGGGGGCGCCCTTCGCCCACCACTGATTACACTGCATTGATGACGATAAGTGAGCTTGATTCTGAGAAATGTGAAATTTGGGTTCCGCTTGAAATTGACTCATTTGTGTCCTCTTTTTGTTTTTAGTCACGACAAACAGGAATCAGAAGAGGTGGTGCAGTTACAGGAAGGTGGGGGGCTCATGTCGTCTGATCCATACAAGTGAAACAAACATGATTCTCTTATGAAAGTGAAAATAAAAATGTAGGATTTGCAGACACATTATAGGAGCTGAGACTGGATCTTTAACACGTGTAAACAATATTTATTTAAACTGAGCTGCCTTCAGTAAAAATATTTGCAATCATCGTCTGCAGACCTGCGTCAGTTCACATCTGTGTTTTTGTGCCTCGGTTCAGCATCACAGATTTTTTTTTTTTTTTTTTTTTACATGTTGACCCGTGTGTTGCAGGAGAAGCGGTGGGGACGGAGGAGCAGACTGCAGTGACCATAACCGGTGTCCCGCAGGCTGCGTTCGCTGACCACAATGTGCAGTACCAGTTTCGTACAGAGAACAGTGGAGGACAGGTGAGTGTAGAGAACGTATATCCCAGTGTAGAGTTGTGTGTGAAGAACTTTTAACAGCTAATCTCTCTGGGAATCTGATGTGATTGTTGCTCACTGTGACTAAGGATGTTAAATATCTTGGCAGCTTAGAATAGAAATAGAAAATTCCTTACAAATAAATCTGTTTACAATAATGGTATTCATGATAGTGGTGGAAATTATTTACATTTTATTATACAGATCATAGGATCAGTTAATAGAATATGATGCATTGTTATAGATTAAACAACCAAAAAGCATATAAAGCAGTTAAAATTAGCTTCGCCTCTGTCAGCTTCAACAATAAAGCACAGCAAATGTTTAATGCATTAACAATAATGAATCAGTAGTATAATAATAATAATAAATAATAATAATAAATGACTAATTTAGTTTTGTACTTATACCTAAGTAAAGCTTTGAATGCAGGACTTGTAATGGAGTATTTTTCACTGTTTCCCTCCCACCATCCTAATGCTTTGAATACCCAGTACGCTCTTACTGCAGCCCAGTGCACACAGCACCTGTTTAGATTACTTCAGAAATCTACATCGAGATCGACATCGAGATGTTTCCGCTTTCCCCCCACCAGTCGTCTTTCATGATGCTTAGCCTGACACAACCTAACCCTCACCATTTACCTCTGCTACACCAAATTATAACTTAACCTATACCCTAACTCAGACCACAGAGGCGGGGGTGCTACGGGAAACCGAAAAGTGTTTCGAGACTTTGTGTGTAGTTACGGTTGCTAAGGGCTACCCTATATATAGAGTTTTAGCTAATGGTCATTTTAAGGTTGTGTGTGTTGCTGAATGATTCTGGGCGTAGGATTGTTCAAACGACACCCAGTGACATTAAATAATGCTAATTATTCTCAGCTGCGTTCACACCAGGCTTATTTGTGGAAGTGTATTTGAATTCTAGAGAAAACCCCAAACCCCAAAGACCGGTGGGAAACGCATAAGACAGATGTTAACACCTGATAAACATTTCTCATACTTAGAAGCTTAGCAAAGGAAAACGGTAAGTGATGTAAACGTTGTCTTTATGAGCGTGGGCACCAGAGAAGGGAAAGAGTCTGCTTACGTGACTGTTTGCTTGTTTGTTTATTTTTAAACAAGCTGTGGTTTCATTTTGAGCCGGTGGAGAAAAACCTACAAACCCCCTGAAGAACCTCAGTGTGATCACTCATTTTTCCTCTCCGCTCCGTCCCCAGGTGACGTACCGCGTGGTTCAGGTGACAGACGATCAGTTAGAAGCAACAGCTGATGGGGCCGGAGCCGTGAGCGTCGTCTCCGCTGCAGCATTTGCTGGAGCCCCTCAGGCTGTGGCACAGGTGAGTTAACATTCATGATTTTTGTCTGTGAGATTTGAAATCACTACGCTCTTCATTTATTTATTTTTTCTAAAAACAAAATTAGAAGCATTTGCTCATGAAGGAAACATTAAATGTGAAACTTACTTTGAGGTAGGAATTGTGTCGTTATTCAAATCATTACACAACTCGTATTAATGAACTGTTTACCTTTTCGCCTTTAGTCTGACTAGAGGTTCACATCCATTATTAAAAACAGAAATGGAAAAAACAATAGGTAAACTTTGCAGTAATAGAACATCGAACTTATCATATATTATATATTAGTTGTTTAGTGCTTGACAGATTTGTCCCTCACTCTGCCTTTTCTAGGCTGTAATCCAGAACCCCTTCAGTAATGGGGGCAGTCCTGGCGGGGAGACTGTGAGTGGAGAGACACGTTTCGCTTATTTCCCCGCCGCCACCGTCAGCGATGGAACAGCCACGGCCGTGTCGGTGCAGGCCACCGCCGACCCAACGATCACGCAGGCAGGAGGTGAGAGAACGCTCCGTGATCATCTGGTGAAAAAGCGACACTGTGTCTCACACAATGAGAAACACGACAGAATTAATTGTGTAAACAGACTTTTTGTTGGTTTGTTGGTTAGATCACTGACAAAATACAGAAATCGAAGCTACCAGTGCGCCGTAGCTTCACTGAAGGATGAGTGTCATTTTCTATTTAACGTGTACCTTTAAAATCCAGGTCAGTTTTACGTGATGATGAGCCCCCCCGAGGTGCTGCAGACTACGACCCCTCGCACCATCGCACCACGCACACACACCTACACCGCGTGAGTATAACACATCGTTCAAGCCTTTCCTGAAGTTACCGAATCACCATGACTCTCTCCCACATGTTTGGTTGACCTCTCAGCTCCACGTTTTCTCACCCTTCTCCCTGTAACTTCTCAGTGGATCGGATGTTCTTTACCCTCTCCTTTCCCCTTTTTTGGAATGATTAGTTTTGTTGTTGTGTGTACAAATGAAGATACAAAAAACAAAAATCAATATCCATCATTTAAAACATCCAACATCTGAAAACCACACTCTGTCCTACTTACCTGCCATCCCCAGAGACCTTGGTGAAAGCGAGATGTTGCAGCATGGCAGTACAAACTGGTGAGACGAACTTTCACATACGCCCCCACCCTGACCCATCATGTGTTGTAGAGAGAGACGTCTGGTTGCTCAATAATCAATCTTTAGCATCCCTGTATGGTGAATTATATATTGACATGTTTAGTGTGGTAAAGGCAGCTTTAGGCGAGTAGTGTCCTATGACTGAGTCCTTGTGCCCTTCAGAGGACTTGAAGGTTCAGCTGTGTCCAAATGAGACAGTCAAGGCCTAATAGAGACTTAGCTATGTGGATCTTTGTTTGGATGCATTTGACAACAAGGATTTTTGTTAATTTGACTCTAGTTCAGGTTTTACAGATTTGGTTAATATTCAAAATCTGCCATTTTATTCATAATTTTTTTTTTGTCAAATTTGTTTTGCTGTGTCTTTACAGGAAGGTGGAGGGTCCACGGGCGCCCAGAGATGAGAGGCGAAGAGCACAGCACAATGAAGGTATGTGGTCACTGGTGTGACTGACTGTTGAAGCCAGCTTTTTCTTTGTCCTGTAAGGACTACACAGACAGCATTTGCATGTTACTGCATACACAGGGCATTTCTATATATTCCATACATTTCCTGTTAAAAAAATAAAACAGATACATGATGTGAAACTCCCTGAGTCTCTGTCTCTCTTTCTTTGCAGTGGAGAGAAGACGAAGAGACAAAATTAACAACTGGATTGTCACGCTGTCAAAAATCATCCCTGACTGCAGCGTAGACAGCAGAACTGGAGCGGTGAGTATTGTACATAGTGACAGATGAGTGTAGTGACACAGGTTTGATAAAAGGAGATCATTTTGAATTCATGTCTGCGTTACATGTTCTGCAGTCCATGTTTTCACATTGCTGATATAAACTCAGCCCATAAACCTGACCACTTCTGTACTTGCTATCTCTGCATCCTGTCCTTTTACCCAGTGCATGCTTGCATAACTGATGCTGACAGTCCCATTGAGTCACCTGGAGTAAACACAGCCTAGGGCTCACACTTGTAGTCAAGATTAGGCTCTGTGAAGTAGTACTATAAATCTGATATTGCTCCACATGTGACCAAGAATTTGGCTGAAAGGCTCCGAAATAGTTTAGTCAAGGAAAGTTCAGTGAAGGTTTATGTGAGTGGCACAATGGGAGGGGAAAAGCGGACGGGTTAAAATGAGAACTTAGTAATAAAGGAGGCGATCAGTCATTTTCAAACACGTGATATTTTATGATCTGTTGTTTTTCCTCAGAGTAAAGGAAGCATCCTGTACAAAGCCTGTGACTACATCCGAGAGCTGCGTCAGAATAACCAGCAACTGCAGGAGAGTTACAAAGAGGTGGAGCGAGTCAAGATGGACAACGAGCTGCTTAGACAACAGGTTAACTTCCCATACAACATGGTCTTTGCTTCAGTGCACGCAGCCGGAGTTGGATTTACCAGTCTAACCTTTTATTTTGACTAACATAAAACAAAAAAGTTTGAGAAGCAGGTCTGTGAACGTGAGGCACACTTTAATTTGCCGTGTTAGCAGGGAAACCTCTGGGCAGGTAGCAGCACATTTAAGGAAAACACTGAAACAACCGCAGAAAAAAGATACATGGTGGTTAAACTACGTCACAGATAAATATTTCAGCAATTTTATCACAAGAGTAAAACAGGAGTAAATTTAAAGGATATGTTGTTGCATTGTCAATACACATGATTAACCTTCACGCTACCAGCTCAGTGATCGTACAGCTGTCTAGAGCACTCAAGTCATAAACATGAGAATTTTCCCACCTTTCCCATGCATCCCATATGACGTATACATGGCAGTCTCAGCGTTATAATACAATTCTCAGTGTCAGTATTCAGTAATTATCACTTGTGGCCACTGTTCAGCAAGAGTTACAGCGCAGGCAGTTCAAATACTGTTGTTGAACTAACCCTCTAAGGATAACAGAGAGTAGAAGTTAATCTCACAGCACTGCCTCTTTTCTGGGTTTTTTTTTGGTTTTGTTTTTTTTTTCCGTGTCTAATTATCTGTTTGGTGGTTTTCCAGATTGAGGAGCTAAAGAATGATAATGCACTGCTTCGAGCACAACTACAGCAGCACGGCGTAGAAGTCAATGGAGATGCAACACCACAGTGATTATGGACTGCACACATGTAACACAACGTTGCATCCTCCCACCCACCTGAACAATACAAGGAGAGGAATAACAATGAAAGACAATTTCCATCCGAGACTGGACCACAAAAACATGCACAGGGCTCGAGAAAAACACTGAAGGACTGCAAACTGAAAATGCCCCTTCCACCTTCAGCAGTTTAAAGACTGAATGCTCTGAAATCCGTTAACTGTGTAGCTAACTGAACCTTTCACCTCTGCTTCAAGGAAAACAGCCTCTGCACAGTTCCACCATGCTTGCACCAAAATTTCTTTTCACTTTAAACTATGAGCCTGCCACAGAAAATTTACTCATATTGATTTCACCTTTTTATCGTACCACAAACTCCTACTCCTTCCCTTTTTGTTGACATTTGCTGTGTGTGAAACTACTAAATGTGACATGAATGATCGCTCCCATTTACTTTTAATTTATCAGTCTTTGAGGAATGTGTGCACAGAAAGGAAAACTGGTTCCCGGATTTACTCTTTCCCCAACGAACAAACAGCCGATAAATCATATATGTTGATCACTCATCACTGTCACTAAGGATAGTTTTACTGTCACTGGATCACATGTGTATATATAGTTGATCTGTGAGAGATTTTTGCCTCTTAATACTGACAGAAAGAAACAGGCAGAGCTCACAAACTTTATAAACATAGCCCAATGTCGGTAAATTCAAAAACTATAATACTGTTCTGACAGTCAAAGTGTAAGCAGCTTTGCAGGCATGGAGGTTTTTATTTTTAGTCCAAGGCCTTAAAATGAGCCTGTTGGAGAATCTAGGTGTTAACATAGCTCAGGTAATTGGGATGGTGCACTGGCAAGTGGTTCCCAGACTCAATGAAGTCTTTACATAGAGTTTAGGTCTCTTTTGTGTCCCCGTTAGGTGCGATGTACAGATAAATGAGAATATGGAGATGATTTTCAATGTGTGAATTGTTTTTAATGGGCATTAAAATATGGTTTGTTTGTATATCTGCTTAATAGGTCACTGGTGTGATGCACTGAAATAGAGGTTCGGTGACGTGAGATCTTGGTTTGAGACCAGGCTCTGTTTGGCCCACCAGTCCTGCTGCATTTTACTGGACACCCAAGGTGGCTTTATTTTTATTTTATTTTTTTGCAATATTCCCTTTTTTTTTTTTTTTACAACTCTGGGAACCATTGCTGCTGACAAAAGGCCATAAAACAGCCATGGTCAGGAATGTGCTGAGGGTAGTTTGGATGTGAGTGATGATAAATTGTAACTAACCAGCTTTTGTCTACACTGAAAGTCTCAACAGCATGGAAATATAACCACTGGCATGACTAATTCTGATATCACAATAAAACAGAAGTGTGAGCGTTGTTTATTACACAGGATGTCTACATTTTGTGTTTTTCACGTTGCACTGGAGGTCAAATGAAATGTCTGTGGTCTTTATTTCCACATATTGACATCGTTTTAAATGAAGTGCTGTTTGCCACTTTAAAAAAAAAAACACTTTTATGCTAACTGGCAACTTTTCCCTGCTGAGATACGAATTAAAAACGTCACGGACGTTGCCATGGCATTTAATAATTGAAGAGTTTCAGTCGAATGTGTCTGCTCGTTGCCTGGAGACGGCAGGGGTAGCCGTTGCTATTGGAAACCCGGGGACAGATAAGGCAGCACGCGACGACTCTCCGAACATTCTAGAACCCGGGTGAGTAAAATTCTAAAGTGACGAAACTTTGAAATGAGATTTAAAGCGGTTATCGCGGTGTTTGAGGGTCAGCTTTACGTTTTAGAAGTAAGCGGACACTTTATGGTTCTGTCACTTCGGCAAGTTGAAAAGACCACGGAGCTCAAATGAGCTAGTTTATGATAATTGTTGAATGAAGCCTGTATTACTGTTTTCAAAACACCCATTTATCCTGGTGTTTTATTTAAAACAATGTTTAGTGTTATTTGCTGGTTAGAGTAAAGTGATACCCCCTCCTGTCTGTCCTGTCTATATGATCCATTTTCCTGAGAGACTCACCTTCACCATGGGATGATACAGCAGCTCCTTTGGACTTGAGCTGTATATGTGTTGACAAATCTTACACATCTAACTGTACCTTGACTGAGATGTTTGCTTGTTGCTGCAGCAGTAGGATGTCTGCACTTCCTGCAAAACCTGGCCTCCGCCTTAGTGTGTCAGAGTGGAGCAGCAACAACCACCAGCTGTCTGCCACAGCTCAACGCGAGCGACTTACTTCTAATGTGATCCGACAAGAAGGGCGGTCACTACGCAACGAGACCAACTGCAAGGTGGGTGTTTGTGCAGGAAGCTGAACAGTTAGTATCTACAGGATAAAGGATGCCCCAAAAGATGCAATGTCCACAAGTCCTTCGTTTCTCCACACTTCAACAGTCCTCCACTCTGTCATCTTCTTGCCATTTTTCTCTGCAGACAGCCTGGGATGAGAATGATACCTCTCGCCGGCTGAGTGACCGGGTTTGGGATGTCGCCCGATGGAAGGAAGTGTTGGAAACCTGCGCACGGAAAGTGGATGAAGAGATGGAGGCTCTGACCCTGGTGATTGTTCAGAAACCTCAAATACAACAGAGAACTGGTTTCATTTTATGTTCGTAATAGTACAAAGCCTTTTAGAAGTGGTCAGTTTGGAACTCACAGTGAAGTAACCGTAGCCTTGGTGTGTGTTGGAACAGTCTAAAGAGCAGACTGAGCAGGCTCTGGCTGCGACTGTCATTCCTCTGGAGGTGAGTACGGAGTGTCTGACGCTGAGGGAGGGACGACGAGGGTTCGAGCTGGTCACCGACCCAGTAGATGAGCAGCTGAAGAAAGAGGTGGAGCTGATCAGAAGAGTGCAGCAAGTTCTGCAACAGCACATTGACAAGGCCTTTGAACAGCTGTGGTAAACTGTGCTATGGTGTGATGTAAAAATTGCATTGGGACAATTTTCAGTTTTTCATTCTTCACTGACCAACTTTCTTTATTCTGGTTCTCAGTGTTTTGCAGGAGGCTCGGCATCAGCTGACCGCTGACCTCCAGAACAAGATGGACGCTCTGGACATCGATATGTCCTGCTTGTCACTTACGATGAAGTCACCTCAGATCTCCCTGAAGACCAACCCAACTCGTATACCATCAGGGTAAGCTTGGGATGAGGGTGTGCATGAAATAACACACAAAGCGATGTTTTTTTTTTTTTTACATCCACATTTTAAGTTATGCTAAAACTCAAAAACCTGATTTATGGAGTTTTGACTGAAAGATTGCAGAGAAGTTATTTATGTCCTGGTGTAACCCTTTAAGCAGAGTGCAGCAGAATAATACCTCCTTTTTTCAGCTTCTCTGGTTTACTCGTGCCTCATCAGCTAAAATGCAAAAATGTCATTGTTATTGTTGTAGTTCCTCCACCCCCCAGGAGTGGGTCCAGTTCAGCCAGTATAATATAGCTCGTGGCCAGGAGGCCATGCAGGTGTCCCAGCAAATAAGGGAGGACATGAGTCTCACCAGAGCCCAGGTGGGTGTGATGTAACTACACCTGGCCATGAGTTATTTATAGTACAAACACTACGTAGCACTTAAGGAGCGAATATGTTTTTTTAGGCTTTTTCCAGATTTTGACCTTGACAACCCAAGAACTTTAATACAAACCCTCTGCAAAATCATTTAGCTTGTTTTTCTCAACTGTAACTGGGAATATCATGCACCAGCCTTGCTCTCAGTTCCTCTATAGTCAAAAGAAGTTGACTTTTGAATCTTTTCTCTATCCTCCATTTCTCAGCTGCAGAATGAGTTGGAGACTCAGCGGAGGGCCACAGAGTTTGCCCTTCGTAAGCGCAATCACCATGAAGAGCAGGCCCGCGATGAGCTGGAGTGGCAAATAAAAACTGTAAAGTATCTAACAGCTTATAATGTCTGGTATTCTATATTTTTTTTACTACAGGTTGGGACCTTTTGAGATTAAAGACACAGTGTTTTTGATCCTCTGTAGACTGAAGATGAAATGAACGAAATGGAGAGCGACATCCACGGGCTGGACGCAGATCTGCAGGCAAAGACAGCCTCACTGAAACTGGCTCATACCAGACTGGAGAACAGGACCAACAGACCTGGCATGGACCTGTGCAGAGACGAGGTTCATAAATAGGATGCATTTTAATATATCAAATACAGAATAACAACAGGAGCAGTGGAAGTGTTTTAATGGAAACTAAAAGCAGCTTCGTCCTGACTGACCTCTTCTTTCCTCAGGTTCAACACGGCCTCGTCAGTGAAGTCCATCAGCTGGAGGCCACGATCATGGCTCTGAAACAAAAGCTGTCTGAGGCTCAGTGAGTTGTTACTGTGATGACAAAGTGGAGCTAATAGTTCATCCACATTAATGATAATAAAGGTTGCACACACACGAAAGCCCGACATCATATTTAGCATCAAAAGACACAAAAATTATAAAGTTAAAACATTCAGGGAACATATCTCTTAAGAATATATAATATTTTGTCTCTGTTATAATTACAAATCAAAAAAAAGGAATAAAACAGACATTCAGGCATGTTGTCTTTACTCAACAGTATGTACTGTACAGGGTGATGTTTTAAACCCAGCTAATTAAACAGATAAGATGACACAGAAGTGAATATCAGAAATAATGCAAAGCAGAGTATGCTCACCCACAGATCTACCAGAAACCAGAGGGGAAAGAAATCAGTCTAAAACTCTCATCCCTGCTTGTATTCAACCCTTCCTCTCTTCACTCAGACACTCTCTGCAGAAGATGAAGCTCCATCACGCCCGCATGCTGCAGGATCTCTCCAGAAAACAGGAAGCTTTATCTCTGGAACAACGAAGCATGAACACCCGTACCCACCTAACATCAGCCTGCACCGGCAAGACCCCGGTGGTGCTGGTCCCACTCACAAACTCCAGTGGGAGGAGCAACCTGCAGCTGCTGGCTCAGTAAGAGGATGGTGTCCTTTTTGTGTGAGTAATTTGTTTTTAGTTGTGACCAGTTATGTACTTTGTGTGTGTTTAACTTCGATATGTAATTACTCTAATAATCTGACCTCGATCCAACATTTGCTGATCAAGATATTTCTGTCATCTGACTGTGTATTCGAGGTTGTCTTTTTTTTTTTAGAATTTATTGATTTCATACAAAAATTCACAAGTGAAAGAGCTCACCTTTATGTCTAGTAAGGTCGACCATTAGCTTTAATGGCTTTGTTTGGCCTCATCTTATTGTTTGATCAACTGACGCTGTTTGGAGCATGAAGACAGTGATAATGACGTGAACTTTGACTCATACGGTATACACGGTTTAGATAAAAAATCTGGTAAACAGGCACTAAACAGGGTGCCTAAGACAATAAACCCTCGTAACTCTCACCTGCCTCAGTATTAATGTCTTCAAATGGTTGTGTTTGTGTCAGTTTCTGCTTTTTATGAGGATTTAGAGCCAGAGTTATCTGTTTTTAAAAACTGTTTGGTCTCTGAAAGTTTGCATAGAAAGTTAGATCTTGTGTGTTTAGAAAAATTTCTCTGATTATCAGTTGCTATCTGGTAAACATCCATTTTAATATAACCATTGTGGCCTGTTGTAATACTAACCTTCAACATGGTTCCCACTGTTCATTTATCATTTTTATGATAAGAAACAACTATGATGTATCTTCACATGTATTAAAGATGAACAGCAAGTTTCCATCTTGTCTTTTGTTTTTTAAATACAAAAAGAGGAGTCTCTTATGTTTCTTTAAATACTTAATTTAATGAGTTCATTCATCCAACTCAACTTAAATCAAAAGAAGTTAGAGAAGTTAGAGAAACATGTTCTGAGGTGGTCTGAAAATAAAAACTGGTAATTTTGAGTTGAATTAACTTGAAATTAACAAAACTTATATACTCATACTAAGTTAATGAGAAAAAAAATAGTTGATTCCACTAAACTGTTGTGTGATGTTTCAGATTTTGAAAACCTCACGCTGAATTTGCCCATAGACAAATTTCAGATTTTTGCATATTTACTTGAACTGCTGTGCAGAGAAGACTAAAACTTAAAACTTAAAACTAAACTTAAAAAAAAATCAATCATTACCCATCTGTTTCACTAAACCACACAAGAGAGCATTACAGTTTTGAGATCATGTTGGTAATTAGTATCAAAAACAGAAATGGAAGTGTGAACTTAGCAAATCACCTTAGGAAATGAACAACAGAAAACATATGAGATGTAAATAAAGGCTGTGCTAATGTCACTTTCACTTCAGGTAGTAAATTAGGTAAATATGTCATCATTACTTTACAAACATTCATGGCAGGATGTCAGAAGACTACATGTTACACACATTTGTTTTGAAAATTGGATCAATACACTGATCAAACAGCTAGTAGCCTTGTTTTGGACTGCCGCAGGTCGTTACTTGTTATCTGTCATTCTGCTCCAATAAAATTCCTCTGCAACAAGTCGAGGTGATTTTCTGCTCCATTTTCTTCACCAAGAGCCTTTTGAGGGACACACCCACTCTTCTCTCACGCTCACCTTTACACACAAACACACACAAACCGAGGAACTCATTCTCTACCATAAAACTGTGCCACATGCCACAAACAGGTCGGTTTCCCAAAGCCTGAACCATCCGCTCCTCGCATCGACCATCAACTTCAGCACATTTATGACTTTACTGCCGGGCCCTCCAGTTCATTTAGACAGCCTAAGCTTTGAGAGGATCGCCATGTGCTTCCTGGCACGCTGTATTATTCTGAATCATTTCACTTAAGGGCCCAGATGCTACCTGTCTGTTGCTCTTCACTGAGAGGGTAATTAAGGCAGCCTGGTGCCGGCTAAATGCCCCCCCTACTTCTGCCTGAGTGGATGCGTCTCCTTATCTGCATCTCTGTCATGATGTCGTGTGCACCTCGCCCCCTTCGTGCCCACATGCATCAGCACCGTTGTGGCCACCGCCTCTTTTTTTTTTTTTTTTGGGCTTTGATTGTTTGTCAGAGTCGACTCTGAACGTGACGGTGGGAGAAATCCGTCTCTGCACCTGCTCGATTACCAGCTTGGAAAAGAACTTTGTTTCAAATGTGTCTTTCCAAAGATGTGGTTTGGTAATGGAGAGGACACAAGAACAAGTTTGTTTGCTTGTCTTAGTTGAGACTTTCTCGTCAGTTTGACTTTGTGTGACGATTTGTCTTTGTCATGGTAAACTGGAGGAGGACCTACCTTTCTGCTGGATTTCCTGTGCCTCTCAGCAGCGTCCATGTCCCCAACTGAAGAAATGCAGTTGACTCCCAAGGACTTCATCGCTCTTGCTGTCTACACCTTCACCTTTATGCTCGGCCTTCCTTCCAACCTGCTGGTCCTCTTTGTGTACGTGCGCAAGGCCTGCAAGCGTGGCGCCACGCCCAACGTGGTCTACGCCCTCAACCTGTGCCTGGCCAACCTGGTTCTCATGGCGTGGCTGCCCGTCAAGGCTCTGGAGACTCTGGTTCAGGGCTGGAGGCTGCCACCACCCGTCTGCCCCATCTACAACTTCTTCCTCTTCTCCTCACTATATGGCAGCTGTCTGTTCATCACTGCTGTGACAGTGGGGCGTTACCTCAGCATCGCATTCCCAATTATCTACAAGAGATACCGCCGCGCTCGAAACTCTTGCTTTGTCAGCGTTGCCCTTTGGTTGTTGGTGCTGCTACACCTTAGCTTTGCCCTGGTGGCTGAAGGAGGGGCTAACTTTGTCTCTGTCAAGGATCACACCTCAGCTTGCTATGACAATTTCAACGCCTCCCAGCTGGCTGTTCTGCTGCCTCTGCGCCTGGAGATGGCCATCGTGCTGTTTCTTGTGCCTCTGATTGTGACCTCCTTCTGCACGTTACGCTGCGTTACCCTGGTGTGGCGCTCAAATCTGCCCCCCATGGGGAAGAGAAGAGTCCTGAGTGTTGCACTCTCCACACTTGCTGTGTTTGTGGTGTGCTATGCGCCCTACAACGCCTCACACATCGTGGGGTTTGTGTTGAGGCGCAGTGTTGAGTGGAGGACATACGCTATGCTGACAAGCTCCTGTAACGTTTTCCTGGAGCCCATGGTCATGCTGATGCTGTCGCCAGCAGCGTCAAGAGGCATCATGGGAAGAATATGTGGAAGGCAAAGTCAGTTCAGCCAAACTGAAGGATGTCGGCATCGAAGTAATACTATTGCAAATGTCAGGGCGCTTCCTACACTGTCTGACAAGAGCTAGGCGGGGGCTGAGGTGACTAAAGTCAGTCAGGAGTGAGGTCACAGAGGCTGGGGACTTCAGAGATGCTGGGAAAAATAATCATGACAAATCCGAAAGGAGAAAGAGGAAAAAAAAACATTCAGATAGACACAAGACAACTGTTCTTCAAGTGTACTATCCACAGAAAATGCTATCTGGCTAGAACCAGTATATCTCCTCCCCACACAGAATTTAGATAATATCTCTGTGTCTGTCGTTTCAAGGCAGAACTGATTTAATTTAATCAGCGCTATATCATGCAGTGTCATCAGGTTACAACTTCCCGTTTCGAAAGGAAAAAGTTGATGACAAAAGCTGTTTTGCAAGTCTAACCGCAGTCAGTGGAGTATTGATGTATGCTGTGTTATGTCTGTGTTTTTGCTGATGATAAAAAAGTGACTCATTATGCAGTTTTTCCTGTGACCGTTTCAGCTGAATCCATGTTTTTACCAGGGAAACTGCATCTTTTTAGAATAGAAGAGGTTCATTTTTTTTCAAAAACAGTGCTGAACTTTAGGTCAGACAGTTAGCTTGGTCACAAATGGCTCCATCTGAATGGCTTCACTGTGACTCAGTGTTTGTTTCACCAGCACTGGGTCAATACATCCTCTGGGGGACG
The DNA here is from genome assembly GCA_037833715.1 of Toxotes lorentzi. Lineage (NCBI taxonomy): Eukaryota > Metazoa > Chordata > Actinopteri > Toxotidae > Toxotes > Toxotes lorentzi. Next base: position 4,132,114 of record JBBMJY010000005.1, read on the forward strand.
GAGTCTGCAGAGGTATAAAGGTTTATCAGCCGTTTGATGTTTGAAATGAATTATACATGTCATTAAAAAAGTTTGTGCATCCATTGATTGGTTGGTTTCTGTGGATTACCCTCCTTGATTAGGTTTGATTACTTTGTAAAACGTTCTACAGTGACCTTCAAAATAAAGTATGATTTTTCCACGTTGTTTTTCTGTATGGCTGTTTATCGGTTGTCTTAATAAATAAGGACCAAAATGTTGAATACGTTTGAGATTAATGAATATTTCTAACTTCTTGTTAGCCACAACGCACAGGTGGAAGATGAACTGAGTGAAAGGGCATCTCATATCTAAGAATACTCTCAGTTTATTAGGCACATCAAGCTAAAACTAATACAACAGTCCTGCAATGAACTGTCCTTCCTGAAGCTTGTTAATGTTCTTTTTGTGTTGAAACTCTTTAGCAAGAAGGCGATTCAACTTTACAATCGTTATGGAGGATAATATTTGAAATTAATTATACATTAACACACATTAATGTAGGTGTTTCTGTCTTTTAGCCTACCCTTCATTAGGCTTCCACACAATTAAAGTAGTCAGTGCATTATCCCAAAATATTTTACAGACATAATAAAATAAAAAGAAAAAACTTATTTTAGGACTAATACATAATGTCCTCCTTCTCCGTGGATAACTTTCTTTTTAAGGACCCCGGCCCTGAAATAATTTGTTCTACAAAGATAAACACCTTGGTTGTTTGGTATGCTGTCCTACTAAACTGTAAACACAAACTCACACATGAACCACGTGATGAACACGTGTGACCTTAATGTGACTTTAATGTTCATCCTCCACCAGTGAGTGCTGTCTAATCACAGTTGTTAAGAACGTTGTTGTGCAGACAGATTGTATAAAAAGGGGGCTGGTACGAGGGATGGAGACACAAACTGACTCGGTGTCAGACCACAGTGGAGCCGAGCGACTCCACGGGCTGCAGGCTGGACCCATCTGTTCCCTCACAGCAGTTTGGTTCTCTCTGACCCAGTCACCAGCCAACACTGGAAAACATGTCACTGGTATTAACAGATATCACGTAAGTCAGCTCGTCTTTAGTCAGTCTTCTGTCCTACTGTAATAGCTACTGATGGTCAGTGTAAATAAGGTCTGAGTCATTTAAGTATCTTTGACACTGAGTATGGTTTTAATGTTTTTCCTTAATAACCAAGCATCATTTGCTAATGTTGGCTATCTCAAATAACAGATGACTGCTTAAGGCTCCAGCACACCATTCAAACTCCTCTGTAAATAAAACTAACAACGGAAGACGTAGCTTCCCTTTTCAGTCCTTTGCATATTACTACAAAATAAAAGTTGCAATAAATGTGTAATTTTATTGCACCAGTTCTCTGTGGGCTCTACAGGCAGATAAAGCCTCCGTCCTCTATTGCAAGATGTTGTAACTGATGCAACATGTGTCCTTCCCTTTGTCTCTGTCAAGGCCTTTCACACCAAAAGTTAATGGGGCACATTTCCACCTGCAGCACGCCGAGCCTCTGAGCGGTTGCTGGGAGATGATGTTTGGAGAGCGTGGAGAACAAAGACTGCGTCCAGACGCTTATTAAATTTCCACTACTGAAGGCGAGATAGCGGGTATTCAGTAGGACATGCATATTAAGTGCAGTCTTGTGATCAGATGGAACAGTCTGCTTCCAGGAGGCGAAGCATGCTGCCACAGTGCTGCAGCAGCAGAGAGGACAGCCGCACAGGGATGGAGAACCAGGTTTTTCAGGTTTGACAGAGGTGAGTTAATCACACTTTTCATAATTTACTCATTAAAGGACATGTTTTACTTCTTACCAGCCGTTTTACCAGCAGTGTAAAAAGGAGGTAAGTCAATGACGTTTGGTTCTTTTTTAACAACAACCTGTGCAGCGATGAGTAATTTAAAGGATAAGTATGATGATTTATTGTCAACAAATCCCATGGGAATTTATTCTACTAGTAATTATTGTCTGTGTATCCAGAGTCAGATATACGTAGCTCATTCCTCTCTGTCCAAAATTAAATTAAAAACATATAAATGAGTCACACCATATCACTGCGTGACTTCCCTCATTTATTTTTTTATTTTGAGTGGACCACATACACTGTCCTCATACTCACTGCAGTACCAACAAATTAATAACTGATTCCTAACGTTTGATAAAATTTACAGTGACAGTTTTGGGAAATTATGTTTTAGGTTTTGTATTTTTTTTTAAATAAACTATGGCTGAAAATGAGACCAAACATTACAAATTCCTTTGATAATTATTAATCATCAAAAGAGGCAATGTCTGTCAAAAAATGTGAACTGTTCTCTGCTTTTATGAATAATGATTCATGTTTTCTTTGGTCTAGTGTCTCAGAGAGTCGGTCCCAGCTGTGAGCAGCCACCATGCCGTGCAGTCGCCTGTTGCTTTCTGTCTACATCCTCACCTTCCTGATGGGGGTCCCTGCCAACATCCTGGCATTCTGCACCTTCTGCCTCAAGGTGCACCGCAAGGCAACTCCGATAGACATCCTCCTGCTCAACCTCACCATCTCCGACCTCATCTTCTTGGCTTTCCTGCCATTTAAAATGAAGGAGGCCTGGGACGACATGGCCTGGATGCTGCCCTTTCCCCTGTGTCCCTTCACTGGTTTTCTGTTCTATGTCACCATCTACAACAGCACCCTGCTCCTCACAGCTGTGAGTGTGGAGCGTTACCTGGGGGTCGCCTACCCCCTCAGGTACTCCCTGTGTCGCCGGCCCCGCTACGCCGTGCTGGCCAGCATCATGTTCTGGGTGGTGACCTCTATGAACCTCAGCATCGTCTACATCATACCCTACGTCCAGTGGAGTAAAGGTGCAGAGAGTGACAACAACAATGGCAGCACCACCAGCAGCCCAGCCCTGCCTCCACCCACCTGCTACCTGAATTTCAGCGAGGACGAGCTCAAAATCCTGCTGCCGGTCCGCCTGGAGCTCTTCTTCGTTCTCTTCTGTGTCCCCTTCTTCATCTGCAGCTTCTGCTACGTCAACTTCATCCGCATCCTGTCACGTCTTCCAAACATTGGCAGGCGGCGGAGGCTGCGTGCCATAGGTCTGGCGCTTGGCACACTGATAGTATTCGGCGTCTGCTTCGGGCCTTACAACGCCTCCCACGTGGTGGGATTTGTCCGGAAGGAGAGCGAGGGGTGGAGGAACGTGGCGTTGCTCTCCAGCACCTTCAACGCCTGCCTGGATCCATTTATCTTCTACTTCTCCTCAGCAGCGGTCAGGAGCATGTTAAATCACTGCTTCAGGAGCATCATGGCAAAGCTGCACATTCTCAGGTGTGGAGGGGCTCTTCACTGTCGTCACCGGACACCCCCCAAGACTGAAAAGTACAAGGAAGCAGCCCCCCCTTAAAAGAAGAAATTATAGATGTAAATGAAAAAAACAAACAAACAAACAAAAAAAAAAACTAATGAATGAAAGAGGCTTTGATTTTAGATGAACTGTGGCAAACAGACAAGTCAGCGTGCTCTTCTCAGGTTATGTCAGTACCTTTTACAGGTGATACAGGTATACTCCAAACTTTAAAAGAGAAGAAATAAACGGCTTATTTTCAGTTATTTATCTGCTGATTCTGTTTCACTAAGGTAAATTATCAGTAATGATCTACAGCTTTTTTCCCCAACAGACCATCACTGAAAAGTGATGGTCTGTTCATATTCTGGCAACTCAAAACTCCATTTCTGAATTAAAATGATTCAGTACATTCTCACATTTTTACTATCACTAAATAGTTTAGTTCTTAGTTGGCACAGGTTGGCTTTGTTTTTGTGGTGCTTGACCCTGAAGGGCGGAGGTGAGAAACACCAACATCCTGCTGAAAAACAGCACTGCCTTCACAACGTGAACTCTGCACAGGAAAGCTGTTTTATGTGTGACTGCACTTCTCTGACTTTTATACCTTATACACATTCGGACTGATGATTAAACCGGCTTTCCCGAGTTTCATGATGATCCAAGCCACAGAGCTGCTTCAACTGTGAGTCACATAACATTGTCTATGGGAAAAAATGACTTTTCATTACCGAATATCTCAGCTCCTAATTCACAACTCATATGGGTATTCTAGTATTTCAGGAAAACCTCTAAGCTTTCACTGGGGTTACCTTGGTTCGCTGACATCCTGTCTGACCTTTGGGTATAGATGAAGCAGGAAACTGTCCAATGAGGACACATACATACAACATCCTGTTAAACTATCTTTTCTGTGACTCAGAGTACAGCCAGGACACTGTTTAATCAAAGATGAGTGTTTTACAGGTGCGAGGGATAAAAGCAATTAAAAACCACGGGATGTTAGACTACATATGCAGGAAGTGGAGACTGTACACTTCCAAGTTAATTTGGAGTCAGAAGCACAGACGGTCGAAAGTGTAAACAGAGATTACACAACGTCGTAGAGAAGCACAGTTATAAAGTGTGTCTCCTTCTGGTGTGAGGGGACTTCAAACAGGGAGTGACTGATAACCGCCCTCTGGCCATTTCCTGTCAGTAATAATGAACGCTGCAGCGCACCTATGCAGGTGGAGTGCATGTACACACAGATAACATCCCTTTATAGTGTCCTGTAGTATATACTGCTGTGAGTACAGCCAGGACACGTCGGTTCAGTGGCACACATGTGTTTTTTAGTTTAGTGTGTCCACTCGCAATTTATCAAACGTTTAATAAAATCTGTCTCATCTCCTCATGTTCCTCAGCAGGTAAAGAGTCCGCTGAGAACAGCTGAATGGCTGCTTGTCATTTCTGAGTAAGGCGACAGTAAATTTGGTACTTTATTGACACCTGAAGTTAAACTTACATGAAGTTAATTTCACGATGTGCAGGTGTAGACATTGTGCATGAGTCCACGTGCCTTTCTGTGATCAGTTCTTGGCTTCACACCTGGAAACTTCATGAATCCACTTCCTTTTATGAGCACAGAAACATCCTGCTGTTGCTGTCATAGTATGAAAAACAAACTCATATGTTTCATACATCGAGTATTTATTCAAAAAAATTAAATACGACAACCAAATAAAAAGGCTCAATTTAGGACCAGGGTCAGATGAGTGTTAAGACAAAAAAAAAAGATGTTGACATAGTTTTACTTCTAAAAGTGACACAATTTCATAATCAGGCAAAAAACAACAAAAGCACATTAATATACTGTGAAACCCAAACATCATTTTTCTTTTTGAGTATGATGATATGCAGCCAACCACAAAGGTGTTTAAAGATTTTTTTTGGGGGGGGGAATCCCTTAACTCGTGGGAATCCCTTAACTCGTGGAGTGACAACTCAAACAAAGAACTATCCCAAGTATGTAAACTTCTAAATTTCACATTAGAAAAAGAAGAAAAACTAAAATCATAAACAGGCTTGCTATTGACATGCATACACAGAGGGAAGGCCAGACAAACCGACTGCACAGAAAACTTTGATTGCTTCGTTATTGCCGTCCAATTGAATATGAACACTTAAATTGAAAGCTGAAGGAGGAAAAACATGTTTACAGGCAGTAAGAAAGGGGTCAGTCCCAACAGAAATAAAGTTAAATAAATAATGCTACATAATGTCTACATTGAGCTTCTCCTTACCTACAGAGTCATGAGTGTTCCCCTAGTATTATTATTTTTTATTTAGAAATGTAAAGTTTTGGGTTGTGCTTGAAAGTGCCTGTCCACTAAAACTGATCCCCACAGGCTTTTTGGTCCTGTCGGCTCCAAACTGATCAGTTCTGCATATTTTGTGTTCTTGGCATATGTCAGAGGTATCCACACACACACACACACACACACACACACACTCACACTCACACACAAATACACACGCACACAATCACACCTTACAGTATTGTCATGTATCAATATATACTTATTAATGTAGACTCAGGGCTCGGCGCCCTTTCTGAATGTCAAGGTTTCTTTGATTTACTTGTTGTTTTTTTCAGCACCATCAGGAAAGGCACAGTCTGTTAACGGACAAAATCGGTCCAAGGATGAACTTTCAACCCTCCTCCTCTTTTCATGAATATGCAATAAAAAGAAATGTTGATGCGGTTTGCAGCACGAGCATTGAGAAACATATTAAACCCCATCAGAATCGAAGTCTTTAACGTTTTTGATGAGCTTCTGAGATGATAAAATGGCAAAGTAGAGGGAGGTCTCCTCAGGTCGTCTTTGCCGAGGAGGGTTGATGGTTCATCGACGAGACAAAACAACCCCGAACAGTCTCCACAAAGCAGGTCGACGCATCAAAAATGTGTCAGTTTTGCTTTCCACACGAGTATTGCATTATCAAATTTGGATCACAGATCACTATAATTAAACGCCATATTTCAATAGAGCTATCACACTTCTGCTCCAAACAGGACTTTGTTAGAAAAAATAAGTGGTGTGTGCATTACATTAGTATCTTTAAATATAAATATATCTCCATTCAGACTTAAAAATGCTTTTAATTTTGAGGAAGAAAGCGTCTGAAGCCCTGCCTACAGGCTCGCGAGGTCGATTTACTCTAAGTGGCATCATGAGAGGAAAAGGGATTTCCATAATAAGGCTCTCTCTCTCTCTCTATATATATATATATATATATATAAACTTTCAAAAACAAGCAGAGCACTAAGCCAACAATGTTAAACATGCCCACATCTACTATAACTATTCTTCAAGTAAAATCAAATGCTGGTAATGTCTGACATTAAGAAACAGCTCCAACATGACAACAAACACAGAAGGGAAAAAATCTGTTCTGATATCCTTATAATTAAAAATGCTTTAATCGTAGGCAGCTCCAAACATTTAAGGAAGAATATCTAATCAACCTCATCATCCTGACTCAACCATAAACACATGCATATTTTTAAGTGCAGCAAAATACCATATCCTCTTAGTCTCTCTGTATTAATAAATTCAATCTATATGTATCTGATGAGATAGCAGCTAAAGTTTGGTTCTGGTGACATGTGGCTAGCACAGTTAGCAGTACAGAGCCTTTTAGCCCGACGCTATAAAGGCTGTAAGAGTATTGACACCATGACCACCACCCCAAGTCCTCCACCCTCACCCTGACCAGGCACGTTGGTTTGGTCCAAGTGATGAAAAATGAAGGCTTTTTCTGTATTAAACTACACTGCAAGGTCATGAAAGATAACAACCTCCGGGGCTGAGCATCCAAAAGCAGCAGCAGCACTGTTTCTAAAATTCTGGCAACAATGACCGAAAGGTCTTAAACTTCAAAACCAGATTCTTACAAGCAACTTTAACAGCATTATATTGAAACTGTTAAACCTACAGTGTGCCTAAATGTACCAGGAAAAAAAATGTGTTCCTTATTGTGTAATGACATTGTTTAATCCCAAAATAAAAAGATTTTGATATTTAGAAAAACTGTCTTGGAACTGTGTTAAATTCAAGCACTGGAACCAAATTTGGTGCTGGAACATTAGTAGTGACACCCAGCTCAGAACCCCTCTGAACACAAACACAACCAAGTAGTGCTACAACTAATGATTATTTTCATTATCAATTAATCCTTTAGTCTATAAAACTGATGCTAAAATAACGATCACAGTTTCCCAGAGCCAAAAGTGACGTCATCAGGTGTCTCGCCTGAACAGCAAAAACCCAAAGATATTTCAGTAACAAAAAAAAACAACCAAAAAACTAACAAACAGGAAAATAGTCACATTTGAGAATCTGGATCGAGCAAATTTTTTGGCATTTTGCTTGAGAAATGCCTGAAAATATTAAATGATTATCAAAGTAGTTCCTGATTAATTTTCTCCCAATCGGCTAATTGATTTATGGACTATTCTTTGCAGCTCAACAAACAACAAAGCAAGCCTCCTCAGAAATTCATCCACGTGTGTGATTATATATGTTTTGTTTTCTCTTGGTCATGAAAAAAAAAAAACCAACTTCATCACAAGAAATTTAAAACCTGATGTTTAATGTAATGTAATTTTAACTTAATTCTGTTTGGACAAATCAGAGATGTGAGCGGCTGTTCAGAGAGAAATAGTATTATAAGTGTACAAGTCAATGAGATTTAAATGAGAAAGTCTAAGAGAACTAGGAAACCTGTGTAAATATGATTTTTCATTATTGGATTTTGTTAAAAGAACAGTTTACATTGAGACTTCTTAAAATCATTTTGTGATGAGTGATTTATTTTTCTCTCATGACCAATATTTTTTTTTCTTCTACGATGATGAATTATTTTGTGATAATAGGAGAAAACTGTTTTTATATGTCATTATCCATGTAAGCTTTGTTTTATGTGTGGTGATGCTGCAAACGTGTTGAAATTAGAAGATAATTAAATCCCGATCGTGAGAAAACAAAACATTAAAAATGATCACACACATTCGGCCTGTACTCAGATCAGCTACAATCCTCTGCTGTCCAGGCCCAAGCGTTGGGCAGTGCATTATTTTTTACTGTTTGCTGGGATTCTGAAACTCACCAAACGTGTTAAGAGGCACCCAAACCAACATACGATTAAAATCCTACTATTTAGACCAAATTAGGCACTTAGTTTACTCTCTCCAAACACACCATTAGACCTCACGACTGATCCACACTGATCCTACTTGCTCATGAGAATGTCAAATACTGTACATTCCTGAATCCAAGTTCATTGTCACTTGCCAAAACTGACTCACAACAAACCATTTTAGCACACGAATACTTGTCCAAAAACATTCAGCACCGAACCTGCTCTCTGCATTAACACCTTATTGCACTGAAGGAGCTCTTAAAAACTGAACCAGTCAGTTTCTTACGTAAAAACTGAAAAATCTCAGTGGGGGGAAAAAAAAAAGTTTGTGGTCATCAGAAGATATAATCTGTCCATTCTGTTCTATTACTGAAAATGAATGTCAATTTAAAAGTTAAAAAAAACAAAAAAAAAAAACAACTACAACTCATAAATAGCAAGAGGAATAAAACACATAAACGTTTGGTATAAACACACTGTACCAAGCTGAACTATGATTTATAGAAGTTAAAAACCGTCCATTTCATGGCCGTGGCATTGTTTTCTAACAGTCCTCCTTATGCACCTCACCTCGCAGTAAGGCAACAAGCGATACACAGTGCCTCAAAGACTGGCTGTACGTGGCTTTTCTTAAAAAAAAAAGTTACGATTTCATTCAGTGTCTGTGTAGAGTGTAGACTTGCACTTCTTACTGTCTGGCTGAATGACTGTGAGGAACCACTGGCTTAAAGGGAGACAGAAGAGTAACCACGAAGGCAGCCCGCCGTTTCACAAAAAAGGGCAAAGCTTTTTGAGTGGACTCGACTAACATGTTGCCATGGCAATCGCACATTTGCTCGACAGACAAACAACACACAGAGTTATCTAGAAAGCTGAAAACAAACAAACAAACAAACATGTAAAACCGTCTACAATATAAACCAGCAACATTAGGCTCAACATGAGGCTACGGAGCAAGTCAGGTCCTCACTGGTTCTGCTTCATTCCCACCCATGCACCAACAAATCATCAGTTTATATATTCCCGCCTGCTCTGCCACTCTTTAAACACAAAAAAGAACAGCGAAATAAAAGTTTGAGCTGCTGTCAAATCTGGAAGCAAACTTAAAAAAAAAAAAAAAAGAGAGAATTCATCGTGATTTAAATACAGCAGAAGAGATGTGGAGGAAACAGTGATGCATGGGTAGGAGCACAGAAACAACTGGCTGGTTTCAAATTGCATAATGTGGCTGTAACTCCTCTCTGGCTTCTATCATCCTTACGCAGCCTGCCGCAGCTGCCACCGCCACTATCACGTTCCAGTGACCAAAGCTGCACCAGCATGGAGTCAGACCCTAAGACTGACGAAGAGGCTGGAAGAGGTGGAGGAGGATTTCAGGCAAAGTACATGGTCCTCAATGTGTCATGGTGGATCTGAACAGCCTTGGCCAGAGCCTGGGGGTCCCTGCCGTTACTCTGCCCTGAGATGTGGCTGCCCTCCGCACTGTGTCAAAAGGAAATTAACAAAAAAACAAAACAAAACAGTAAGACCAAGTAACCAGGAAACGACCCCATGACCTACATCCCTGGCACTCAAGTTAGCTATCTTAGTTATGTATATATCAAGTAAACTGTCTTTGTGTTCTGTATATCAAGTTAACTATCTTGGCTATCTATTTATCAAGTTAGTTAGCTAGCTTAGCTAATCATATTTCAAGTTAGCTATCTTAGCTATCTACTTATCAAGTTAGTTAGCTATCTTAGCTAACCATATTTCAAATTAGCTATCTTAAATATTTATCAGGTTAGCTATCTTAGCTATTCATAAATCATGTTAGTTATCTTAGTTAACCATCTATAAAGTTACCTAGCTTAGCGATCTATTTGTCAAAATAGCTATTCTAGCTAGCCATATATCAAGTTATCTATTTTCGCTATTTATCATATTAGCTAGAAAATTACATCTTAAAAAAAACATCCCCCATAAAACTAAAAGACCTTCTCCCCACCTGTCGTGCTCTTTGTCGACCAGGTGGTAGCGGGCGCGAAAGGCCACCAGGTGGGCGTAGTAGGCAGGTGCTGGGATGGAGACGGACCGCGTGCAGCGGACATAGGTGTGGCACAGCTGGTAGGTGAGGAGCTGGAATTCATCGGCGGTGAAACAGTTGTCGTCCCACAGAACGTGGTAGTGGGAAGGCCGACTCGTACCCTGGAGAGGGTAAAGCAAAGTTAATCGCACCCCAGAGGAAGCAGCTCCATGGAGAGAGGACAAACACCGGCTGTGTTAACAGGTATCCCTTCTTCAAAACCTACTGCTAATAGGTCAAATAACTATAAATACCACCGTGGTACATCATTAGACACAGCAGCAGTGAGCTGCTTCCTTTCCTATCAGACTGTTTAATTCACATCTAGCCTCCAAAACTGTGCAAATAAAATTCAAATTTTATTTAAATTTTATTTGGGTTCTTAATCTGTCTATTTATAATTGTATTGTTTTGTTTTTGACTAACTAATTTCCCTCCGGAATCCATCCATCCATCCATCCATCCATCCATTCATCCATCCATCCATCCATCCATCCTAAAACTGAACTCTTTTTGAGTAGGAATGCTTTGTTGTTGCCTGCACACCTAATCACTTATTGAGATCTAACCCAAAACAGAGCTAGCTTTCTATTACATCTTGTAAGTGTAAGTTTTTTTCTCTCAATAATGCAGGAGCTACAAGGGCCGAAGCAATTTTCTTGAAGGTCCACATCTGTCCTTAAAGGTTTACCTGGATCCCAGCATGACTGCAGAGATAAAAGTCAAACTCGTAGGGGTGGGTGATGTCTGTGTCCACTGTGGTGCCAGCAGGAATGTTTCCACTTCGTCCAACCTGGCAGGGAAACGTAATGTCACCAACCGACGATCTAAGAGAATATCATTTTACCTGAAAACTGTCCTCGCCGGTGAGCCTGATATCAAATTCCCTTTTTGCAAGATATTGGCTCATAGCTTTCACCCCAATTATCTGGTCAAATGTAGACAGTAGTGAAACCTAAATCAGTTCTACCGTTCATAATGTCTAAGAAAACAAGTCCTCTGTGCTGCTTACCCGCTCGTTGCGATCTGCGCAGAAGAGGCGTGTGTGATGGCGTTTCTGTACTACGATGTAGGTAATTCCAGGCTGGTACTCTTTCTCTAGACTGATGCAAGCCTCCCTGATGGCCAGCAGCTCATAGTATAGCACCTACACAGGAAACAGCATTCAATACCTTTTTTTCCCAATTCAGTTCAATTTTATTTATATAGCGCCTTCCACAATCAAAATTCTCTAAAAGCGCTTTACACAGACCCAGAGCCCGGCCCCAGAGCAAGCACTTAAGGCGACAGTGGCAAGAAAAAACTCCCTTTTAACAGGAAGGAACCTTGTGTCTCACAAGTTAAAGTTAACAGTATTGGCAGAATTTGTTTAGACTAAAAGTATGCTGTACATATATATACACATATATATCCCCAATAAATTTATCTATATGGTTAAATGAATTTAGGTGAGTAGAATTAGAACTACAATGGTTACCAGTTGAGTTGGCCCTTTTAAAGACCTTTACTTTTTTGAAATGATGTGACCCAGTTAACCAAGTGCCTGACAAAACATTTAAGATCTCAGCAAAAACAGGAAGATAAGTGAAAGACCTGTCTGAACTGGCCCTCTGACACTCCGTCCCTGTAGAAGATGATCCTCGTTGGCTTGTAGCGGGTTGATTTGTAGAACTGGATCAAGAGTTCTCGCACCATTGAGGCCAAATCCTGTATAATCTCCTGTCTGGGCCTCTGGACCCGCACTGTAGCACAGTACCTGCTGGGGTGGGCATCCATACTGCCCACCACCTGTAGAGGAAGAGTGGCCAGAAGTCAGATGTCACCATAGCAAGAAGTGCAACAGTATTCAAATGAGGCCCTAAAATTACATTAGAAACTTTGGTGCCTGGTGTCTGCCTATAGTCAACCTTTTACAGCAGGTTTGCTGCAGCTAGAGTTTACACAACAAATGGCAAAAAAGGGGTCAAATCACAATGAGCATAAGAACCAAAACAATTTCTTGTTGTTCAAAAGCTTTTCAGTAGGAGATACTGCACGCTGTGGTCACAGACACTAGTTTCCATGTGTAAGTTAAGTTCTGAAGCTGAAGTCTTACCGCTGCAATCGATGGTTTTTTCCCATCTCCTGCTGGTGGGTGAGTGACGTCAGCCCCAAGGAAGATGACAGGCTGCTGGAACACCGTGGGCCTGGATGGAGGGGAAGAGACACAAAATTATCTTCTAACTCATCTGTTGTGCAATGACACAGACCTCACACCATCTTTCTAACAGCAAGCAGAGAAATAACAGTGTGCGCTAGGAAAAGAAAAAAAAAAAAATCAGCACACTAGTGAAGTACGTAGCTGATGATGATTTTACCGTTGGTGTGGGACCAGGATGTTGTTGATTCCTCCCAGTTTGACGTTGATCTTGAGGCAGAGGTTTGAGAGGGTCTGAGGGGACGTCTTCACTACGTTCTTCACCTGGACACACTGGGTGGCCATGCCGAGGAGGGTGTCACCCACTCGCTTCACTTCAGCTGTGGATCAGAGACTGGACATTTACTGTGTCCTCTTCCTCACAAACTCGATAACTGAACTAACTACAGTGACAATACTTAGTGTTGTCTTTATAAATAATAGTAGTAGGCCTTACAAAAGTTTTAATCTGACCTTTGGTTACTGTTCTTGTGCTGTTCTGAACATTGTACTTGGTTTAGAATTTGTTATTTTTGTACCATAGACAGGTGTTTTCCCAGGCAGGATTACAATGATGAGCTGCAGCCCGGCGTAGGTGTTTTTCAGGTGTCTGAACATTGGCTCCACACTGTCAGCTCCCTGTGCATATTTGCAGAAGCATGGCTGGCCTTGGATCGGCATACCAGCGTCCTTTGAGATTTTACGCAGCTGGTCAGTGAAGCTCCTGAGCAGGAAAAAATATATAGTACAGTCAAACAGTATAATGTACTGTAAATCTTTCAACATGACGATAATCATATGTGTGACAGACATTGATTGAAATTTGAAGTTTTTTTTTTTTTTACTCCCTTGCAAAAATCACTTATCCTTCCTTTTATCTATCCATTCTCTAGTTTTACTACTCTGCTAATAAGTAACTAAACAACGTAATAACAATCATTTCTGTGAACTCACTTCAGGATCTCTTCTCTGCACTGCCTCTGGGTGGCAAAGCAGGCGATAGCCCACATCTTGATCTCCACTCCGGTGTGAAACTGTTTCCCCCTCATGTCCCACACCCCATGGCTGGGTGTGGCCACCGTGCGGTTCTGCAACGACAGTGCAGGGTTGATCTGCTGGGGCTGGCAGTCACACAGACACATACAGCACATGGACACACAAACAATGTATGGATTCAAAAGATTCGGGCAGCCAGTGGGATCTGAAGATACAAAGCTACTGATTATTATATGGGCTGATCGTGGCATTAAAGACAAATTAACTTTTAAATGTCATCTGTGCTTGCTTCTGATTGGGTCATGCATATAAAATGTAGTTTTATGACAGATAAGCAAAACAGAGACTGATTTCAAAGCAAAGTTGTTTCCATAAGTGATTTCTCAAAAATAGGTTGCATGTGTAAAAACAGTATAAAACCACAGCAAATTCAGATAATTCAAAAGTTAAGTGAGAAAAAGAGGAGAACAGATGTGAGATATAGACAGTTAGTAATCAGAGAGAATTGTGGTGTACAGTGCAAACACATCAACCATGAGAAAAATAAACCTAGAGATACTAATCACAGGATTTCCCCACTGAAAATTTTCAATTCAGAGAACAGCCTGACAGTCTACACAGGCTCTTTTTCAACTTTATGTCATACTGATCAGTGCTAATATCATCTGAGCTTTTGGTTTAGGCACATAAAATCCACTAAAAGACCACATTAGATACTGTTTCAAATATTTTTTGTTGTCCCAGTTAGGATTATTAGTCCATTTTATGAACTTCCAGTGACTAATCAGAGGAAACCCTGCTGTTTCAAAAACAAAAGTGACATGCTGAAAAACAAACATGCGAATGAAGCGTGATTTAAAGGGAAGGTACCATAAATGGTTCAGAGCTCACCCTGCCGCCATACTGCAGCATGGGGGCCGGCAGGACGCGGCCTGTCACCTGAGCCATCTCGTCTCGCACACGGAACTGAAACTCCTGGACGAACGGGTCGGCCTCGTAATTTGCACTCCGCACCTGAAAGAAGAAATAATATTATTTTACTTTAAAGAGACAATACAAAGCAAAAAAAGCAAAAAGCAAGCTTCTCACTATCCTGGTGGACAGGATACTCACCAGCCTGCTGATCTCCTCCTGTCTGTCTGGTGCAGAGCGAGCTGTCGCTTTGATCATGGTCGACGTCTGGTTATCCGTTAGTTTTTTAATACAGCGCTGTCCGGCGACAATGTTGCAAACCTAAATGGAAAAACAGAAATTAAAATTTTGTCCAGTCTGATAATCAAAATCATTTTTGTTTTACTTCATTTATTCAAGCTGACTTTGTTTTTCAAGTTAACCCATGTTGGGAGGGCTGATTTTATTTTGTGTTTCCCAAACCAATCAGTAGCGAGTGACATGGAAGGTGTAGTGGTTGTCGCTGTGAGCAGTAACATCGATCTTATCCACCATTTTCTGATGCTATTTTTTGTGGATGTAGCTAGGTACCATATTATCTGTTCAGGACATAACATTATTTTCTTTATCCCATCTTCTAAGATACCGATTAGTCGACTTAGCTGAACTAATCTGAGATGTCAGCTGCAATTCAGAAGCCTGGAACCAGGCTAGTTTATACACATGCTGAGGCCCAACACTGTCAAACAGCCGGCTGGATATAGAAACATAATTTTTAATTTATGGCACTAATTGTATTTTGATTTTCCTGGTTTAGGAGTAAACGAATAAAAGATTATTGACTGTCAAACTGAATCAATTTTAGAGTAAAACTTCCCTATTGTCTCAAAAGATTAACAGCCACAATAACAGGCAATGTTTGATGATCTAACTTCTAAAGACTATTTTTCCAGTATTCAGCAGTAGAATCATGAGTCACCATCAGTCTTTACCTCCAGGGGCAGGTAGGTGTGCTTCTGTTCCTGGCCCACCTGCAGACAAGGCAGGTGGGGATACTTCAGTTGCAGACTGTACTTCTCTCTGAAGTACTGCGCCACTGTGCGTTCGACTGTCTGACCATTCTCGAGCTGCAGCGGAAATCTGCGGATTTGAACGTAACAAGAATTTCTTATTAATATAAGCCAACGACAGCTTTGATTGCAGGTTAACAGCTACTGGGGTGTGAATGTGGAAACATACGTCTGGAGGCTGGCAGGGCGTCGTGTTACATTGCAGACTCTGTACTTCCTACGCATGGTTCCACAGTGTGTCACTTCCACTTTAAGACCTGTGAGGATGGTGGAGGCATCAATGTGAATAAGCAGCGGTAAAATATAAGTGACTGGAGCTTTTATTCAATCGGTGAAAGATTGATCAGTACCTCCTTTACGCATCAAATGAACATACAGAGTCTCCAACATTCAATCGTCTGCTTTAACATCAAATAGCTATAGGAGCTTCTCATACAACAGCACACAAAGCAGTGCAGGGTGAGGTTTGTAACAGCCGTGCAGAGAAAACAAGGCTGCCTTTCCTAGGTGACATACCTTTGATCTCTTTGGTGAACTTGACCCTGTGGGAGTCAGTGAGCGGGCGGGGCTGCTCGTCAATGTTGTGAATGTCCAGGACTTCACACATGAACTGAATGACTGGCTGGGCTTTATAAAAGGCTGTGGCCGACACTGAAATGATACAGAAGAAAGGTCACACTGTAAACAATTATGCCGATAAGTGTTTGTACAAACTTTGATGACCAGCTAGAAAAAACACTGCCATTTCAAACGAAATCAGCAAAGCATACTTGTTTTCTACCCTCATAACAGAGCTCTATAACTGAGCTGAAATTAAAATACACATATTTACTTGATCTACAAACACGAGAATTGTAAAAATAGTCTCATCTAAGTCTCTGCAAGAAAACAAATGATCTTATTTCCCAAAACATAGAACTATTCCTTTAAATGCCACTGGTTTCACAGTGTTTGCTCACCATCAATATTGAGCATCATTTTCCACATGGCTGGCCGTACTGACTGATGGAAACCAAACCAAACCTCTCTTCCTCCACCTAACGGGTGGTCATAGCCCTCTGGGGAGGAGAAGAAAGATCGTCCGACAGGGGTGTACCTGGTGAGGACAGAGAGGACACACAGGTGACACAAAAGTTAAAAGTCTCAGCAGGCTGGGAGTTGCATTCCCTGTGAGGTTCACTGAGTGCAGCATAACACAAGCGCTGCCTGAGTTACAGGTCTGAAACCACAGGAGGCTAAAAAGGTTTTTGTTCACGTTACTGAAACCTATTTTAGTTAATGGATTCACCAAATGACACATCCCGAGGTAGATTACATAATGATGCTTTTAGTCCATGTGTCCTTGTCGTATTCAAATCCCCATCCAGTCATCTAATATACTAAAACTGCATCCATCTGTGGTATTGTCAGGTACGTAAATATATTTTCTCCAAATTGCTCCTGTTACAATGTGTGACAACGTTGTGTCTGAAATCCTGCATAATAAATTATGGAGCTGTACAGTAGCTCTAGGACGCAGGTATCCTCAGATCATATTTCACAACCGGAGAACTAATCACGAAATACTGCTCTCATGCTTAATTCAGTACTATTTCACTGACTCTGACAGCATATACAGTAGTCACCGAGCTTAATTATTGTGCAGTAATAGCCAAGATTTTAGCAAAGAATTTGACCAAACTTTAAATCTCAGAAACTAGTAATAATCTCAAATATTCAGCAACATTGAACTTTTCATATGATCTGAAGCTTTTCAGCATGAAATGAACCCAAATTTCTTTACTTTTATTTTTTAGATATTCCTTAAAAAAAAGATGTGGAAAATAAATCTCTGCCGATATCGATACCGAGAGGGAGCTCACTTCATGGAGGGGAGGTGTCGAAGGACGACGTCCACGGCGTGAACAGGATTAGTGCTGAGGGGTTTCTCCAGGTCCAGCGGTTCGGCCACACCACGTCCGGTCAAGACTTCGTGCAGCATGTGCCAGCTGACCAATGACACAAATCTGATAGTGACTTTAAATGGCCGGTCCTTCCCACCTTCGCCTGGCAGGGTGACATCCAGATCGACCTGAAGAGGAGAACACGGGACATTTCTGCTTATATATTCGTAATTGAAACCATGAGCATCAAGCCCCTGTTAAATAAAGTTTAGCTTTGGCATAGCATTGTTTTTTTCAGAGGCCTCCACTGACTGTAAACAGCAGCCACTTATACAACATTTGCGACCTTTGTCAAGCTAAACAATGGTTGTTAGAGTTTGAGACTACACATCATCATCTCAACTTTAGAGTAGTGTCTTACCCCAGCAGTGGCGACAGGAAGAGGGTTAGCTGTGTAGAGGCTTTTCTTCCCATCATAAACTGGCAGACGGTCACCAAAGATGGTCACCTTGAAATGCTGAACCATAGAGTCCACCACCTCCCTGAAAAGACAGCCATGACACAGAGTAAGATATCATATTACTACCAATCACAGCATAACCATATACAAAGCTTAATAACTAGTGTCAGCATAACATTTAAAGAAAATTAAGTGTTTGCTGTCTCAAAGTTTCACACTGTTGAACTGCAAGTTCTGCTTGAATCATCTTAAGGATCTCATTAAAACCAGCTCAAGACTAAAACCAGTTCCAGGCTTTTCTGATACCTGTTGACTCTGCGAGGACACTTATCGGGTTTGATGTCCACCTCATACAGGTAGACGTCGATTTTGGGGATTTCCACCTGGAAGCAGTTGGCCAGAAGCTTGATGGGCTTCCCAACGGTGCCATAGCCAGGTCTCCGTGGCAACGAAAACAGGGTTTGGGCTCCAACGGCTCCTATAACAACAGGAGTAGAAAAAATCAACAATAATAATAATGTCATGTAATGTTATATAACGTGTGAATGGAGCATTTAAGCATCTATGAGGTCATTGTTTTGGTTGCAACTTTACTGTTTTTCTTTAGCCTCAGTTCTCTCTCATCAGCTTTGCCGCCGCATTTTCAATGAAAAAAATCAAATGGCAAAAATGAACAACTCGCTGGTGAACACAGTGGATAATTTAGCAGCTAAAGAGCAAGGTACTTCCTTCAGGGGTTGGTCGAGACCAAAAAATGTGCAAAAAGAGAGTTAATAGTGAACTTATATTCAACAGATGGACAAAAGCACAACTCCAAATGAAGGGTAATGTTTCTTTATTGCTGCTTGTTGTGTAAAGTGCACTATATCAATTTTCTAATGTGATAATATGTCGGTGGTGTTTGCAGCTCACTGCACTGCCCCCAAGTGGGCAAAAATAAAATGAAATCACTGGATGAGAGTCTAATTTGTCTCAATATTTCAGTAGTAATATTTCTTTCTAGAGGTCCGGTAGTTTATGTATTTTCCCTTCAATTCTCTGAATTTCACATTTTGCAGTGTCTTCTCGATGCTCTCCTTGCATGGTATTCAAAATTTTATCTTTCACAAACCAGCCCATCTACTATCAGTATTTATTTAAATTCCAAACCATTCACCCTCCATTCAGTATTGTGTTACAGCTAAAACAAAGCCCAAACCAGTAATCATGAAGGAACCCTTTCAAACAAGCTAAGAGCTTTGAAAAGAAGAAAAACTATAGGAAGGAAGTGGTTAATAAGAAGGAAAGAGCAGATGGTGGGTGCTGGGACTAAAGATGGTCGGGGACGTTAAAGATTGATAAACTGATAAAACTGGTAACTGAAGCAAACGGCCCATCTGATAATGACCAGATGAAAAGGTTGTGGAGTTGGGTGACATTTTAAATAAAGACCAGCTCGGCAGTCGCAGATTTCTCCTGACTGACATGCCCTTTGCCAGACGGGAGGAGAAGTAGGCGGGTGACACACCGCACCAATTTGACACCAATTTTTATAAATGCCAAACTGGAAAGTACTCGGTGAACAAAAATTACCTCACACAGCCACACACATTTCCACAAATGTGACTCAGACGATCCACACTCACACTCTCACACACACACACACAATGACCAACACGACATACAATCCGCACAGAGCTCAAGCTGTTAAAGTGGCAAAGCAGAAAGAAAGTGTACATGTGGAAAAAAAAAAAAAAAGTGGTTGGCGGTAGTGATGAATGTGGCCATGAAATAACTGCGACAGAGCAGCTGTGGGAGTAAAATATTAAACTGTTTCAGCCTGCAGCAGGGAGCTCCTGTCAGGGTCGAGGGCTGACCCTGAACCTGCCATCCGGAGGCATCACCCGGAAAAAGACTGCACTTTCTGCTGATGCGTCCCCAGGTCGCTCCCTCCCCTGTGCTGTTCCCATGGAGATAGCACCCATGTTGCTACGTTTCCTCCATGGCAACCAAATCCATGCTGACAGGACTAGGAAAAACAGGTGCACACAGATTTGTCTCATTTATGTCAGAGCTCCGGTGACAAAAACATAATTTTTTTTAAAAAGAAATTTAAACTTTATCTTTAAATCTACTGGAAAGTGAAGAGGGGGAAAAAAAGCAAACCAATATTATTTTCTGAGGATTTTTTATGGAGAGCATCCTCAACTGGGCACAGAACAGCAGCTTCTGCACCAGTGATGACCCAAAAACACAAAGGTTCACTGTAGACTGAGCAACAATGGAGAGATTAATGACCACTTATCGGGCTGCTTCATCATACACATGCACCGCACAACCAGCGGGAGCCCACACAGAGCTGACATTCAACCCACACACTTTAAAAGAGCGCTTCACTGAGGCATTACTGTACAGCCCTAAAATCACTTCACAAATTCTCGAGTCCTAAAATGTGTAAAGCTCATATCGTATTATTAAAATAAATGTTAGTGTAACCTTATCGACCCTGCAGACCTTTTGTTAGGTTAATTATTGCAAATTTAAAATGTAATCCTACTCAAGATCCAGGCTTTACAAAACCACCAAATATCCCATGTTCTTACACACAAAAAAATAAACAAGCTCAGAGTCTGAGAACACAAAACATGACTTTTGCAAAATTTAGAAGTTTTCCCACTGGGTCATTGCACTAAACTCGATCAATGAGCATTACATTGCCTAAGGTGCCTGTTAGACATGTCTACATCAGGAGTTGAAATTACGGTGACAAGAGAATTCCTCATTTTCAATTAGAGCAGAAAAAATTAGTCAATTATTGACAATTTTGATAATTGATTCATCTCTTCAGTCACCTATCAACTTCCACTGGTTCTAGTTTCAGAAATGTGAGGATTTGCCGCTTCGCTCTTACTTATGTCACTGTAAATCACTGGGAAATTGTAACAGGTATTAATCACAAGTTTTGGACATTAAATACACCAAGCAATTAATCAATCAACAGAAAAAATGACTGATTAATTGATAATGAAAAAGATTGCACTAACAATTATTTCCATTACTGATCAGGCACACTGTTACTTTCTCAGTCAGTTTGATTGTTTGCTCTATAATGCCCATCACAATTTCCTAGATGAATTATTTTGTATAACTAAATGATCAAAATCCAATGATACTGAATTAACAATGATGGAAAAAAAAAAAGGAAAGCAGCAAATCCTCACAACTGAGGAGCTGAGACTAAGACGCTTTTGAAACTGTTAAAACAGTGAATCTGTTGGGTTTTTTTTTTTTTTTTTAAAAGCTGCCGATCACCTGCATTTTTTTGTCCATCAACTGATCGACTTATTGTTTCAGCTCTAAAAAATAAACAGTTGTAGTCCTATTTTCAGCTTTTACTTTTAGCTTTAAGTTACACCGATCTGACAATTAAAGACAGTGTGGCAACCGTGTCAACAACTGACAATAAACATGACGTTATATTATTATGTTTTGAGTCGAAAAGACATCAGCCCATTCAAATCCTGACATAGTGTTAAGGTTTCTAAATTAATTTACATCTATGACAAAGCTTTATATGTGCTCATACAGTGAAAAGTGAGTGGACAATGATTGGGTCAGTTTCAGTGAACCAGTTTTCCCCTCCTAGTCCACCACCAGCCCCAACAACATCAATAATACACAAGCTGTGACTCACACATTGTGCCCCTTGCCCACAAAGTAAATCGATTTATGCCCTGCCACGCTCAATTGATTTGTAATTAACAGAGGCAGCAGTTAACTGAACATTATTCAATAGTTAGGGTAACTATGGCAGCCGCTGGTGTGAAAGACTGCCCTTCAAACATTTACACACACACACCTCCCTGAAAGTGAGCCAGCCACTCTCAGGCTTCAGGCACACCTGACGGCATCACCACCTGCCTCTGACAGCTGACAAAGAATGACGTAGACAATAAAAGAAACCCGCGAGACTGGTTTCGGGCACGTGCGTGCACACACACTGAGGCACAAAAACGACCGGCAAAACCCAGCAGAGAAAGGGACACCCAGTGTCTGACTGAGTTTTTGTGCTTATCTGCTTTTGCACCAGCCTGGCAACTTATTCGAACACCATGTTGCCAACTAACACTCAGCTGGCAGTTTATTAGGTGCATCCAGCTAAAACTGCAATCCAGTATAACGGTTCTGAAACAAATCCTTCTTCATGAAGATTATAATGTTCAGTTTTTATTGAAATTCTTAGAGAGAAATACTGATTTAACTGTATGATCATTTTGGAGGATGTAGTCTGTCATGCTGTTGAGCTGCATTGCTTTAAACAAAGAGGTGTTTCTGTTACTTACCCTGACTGGTATAAATGGGGTGGACAAAATAATAGGAACACCGTATAAAGCTGGACAGTTCAACAGCACTACAAACTGCAGCCTCCAAAATGGCCATAGAAATGAATCAGCTCTTCTCTCCGTCCTGTTTCAACGCAACACTGAACATTACAACCTCCACGAAGGCGGATTTATTGCAGGACTGATATAGATTATTAGGCTGAATTAGTTTTAGCAAGTAACACACTTCCAACTAAGAGTAGTTTAACGAAACACACTTGCAGGTCAAACGTGTGTGCAGCTCTGCACTCTGTCTGAAAATAACCCAAGTGCAGCACCTGAGCACCAAATTAGCGCAGTTAAGCATGGCCGTTAGTCTGGGGGTCCCACCTGTTGTTCCGATTTCCATTCATGAGGTCTCTGTCCGGATGACCCGGCACCCAGTAATCAATTCTGCCTCTGGGCGGATTCAAACTTTCCCTATAGTTCCTCTGGCCGACACGCTGCTGCCCCCGGCTCCGCGGCTCCACGCTCCCCGACGTCGGTAGCTGATGTGCACCCGGGCCGCTTCGTGGTCCCCCCCACCCCTCGGCTGGAAGTCGTATCCCCCGACCTGCCTTGCCGCACCTGACAGCTCAAAGTTGAACAAGACGTCCCCGCTTGCGTCCTGCAAAGTTCCCTTTCGTGTACCTAAAAGAAGAAGAACATTATTTTGAGTGTTGGAAATGTTTTGTGACAGTTTAGACGCGGAGTTGGTTAAATTTCGCTGATAGCGGCGGTAGGTAAGCTAACGGCGTAAGTTAGCTTTAGCCAACCACAACTAGCAACTAACTGGCAACTCGAACCACAAGAGTGGCATAAATACTTACCCGGTCAGAGGCTGTATTCGTCGTCCCGGTGGCTTAACGTGACAATCCGGTGTTCTTCTTTAACAAACTGATATGAGGGGTTCACTACCCCGGCGTCCTCCTCGGTATCGACGAGAAACCGGTCTGAAACCTACACTTACACCGCCCTCTTTCTCACTGCCGTCAAGTTAACAGGAACACGACATTGAAGCTTCCGGAAGGCCCCTTCATAACAAAAGTATTCCTGACTAAAGAAATTGAACAATTGATTAATCTACTCGTCATTGCAGCTTTAAGAGAAAGTAGTGAAAATTGGCTCCACATTGACCATATACACCAATAAAGTGCTGCTTAGAAGTTAATGCATTATAATATTCAAACTCTACACTGTACAAATCACAAGTTTGTGGACCATTTCAGTGGTTTTTATACTACTTTGATGTGAACGCTTCTACAGTCACTGTTGATTTCTCTTCGGACAGAGACACCTATGTGATTTCCGGCACTGTCCTGACCTGTACCTCTGTTTAACTTGACAAAGCTGTCCGTCCCTCCTCCTCCTCCTCAACCGAGGGAAATCCGTCAGGAAATACCGATTGCAGACAACAACGTCACTTCCTAGAAACTTTTTTTCTCATTTGAATGCGTCATGATTTTAAACAAGAGCTTGTACTTCAGGTGTGGTAACTTTATGGCCGGCCTGTTCATCTAGGTATCATAAGAGCATGTGCCAAAATATGACACAAACTAGCTCTCCATGAAAAAAACTACTGTGGGTTATTTGCATCCTTGCATGGAGATACACACTCCATACTGTAGATGTCTCCAGAGTACGGAGATATATTCTTACAGCAGCTCCTTATAAAAAACCACAGAAGAAAGGAACCAGGAACTATTACACTTCAGCATGAGGAATTACCACTGATTTCCCAGGAGAAGTTAATGGAGCTGCCAGCATCAAACCGATTTGATTTCATATTTTAAAAGTCCCCCTCAATTGAATTCATTTTTGCGTTGAGGTGACTTATTTTGTTGGAAAAGACATTGCAGCACTACAGTCCAAGCAGATGAGAATCAGTCTTGGATCTTAACCTGCTGTGTTAAATAGAGATGGAGAAAGTAATCAACTGTTTCAAGAAAAGGCCAGAGGCTGCGGCCAGGCTGATCTGCTTCCCCTGGGCAGGTGGAGGGTCCATACACTATGCACGCTGGGGACACGTCCTCAACAGCTCTATTGAAGGTAACACACATGGAAGACATCGTACACGAGCTGAACTTTGCATTGTTAAACTATCCTGCTCACTCAGTGTTCACCATTTACCAGTTACTCTGCCTGGAAGTTGAATGTTCATTTCATATTCTTTGTGTCTTTTTGTCGTTAAACACAGAAGCTGTGTTACAGGAGATGTTTTTTTTTTTTTTTTTAAAAAAACTCTTTCTGTTATTTACAGTGTTTGCCGTCAAACTTCCAGGCAGAGAGGGTCGAGCCAAAGAGCCGTTCTTTCAGAGCATGCAGCAGATTGTGGACGAGGTTATTCATGTGTTGTTACCGGTGCTGAAAGAGAAGCCGTTTGCTCTGTTTGGCCACAGGTGTGATGAGAATAAGGCGTTTATTGTCTCCATTTTATCGTAATAAATGCAGCCTGTTTCACATTAGCTCTACATTTGCACTCTGGTCTGTCTTAGTTTTGGTGCCTTCACGAGTTTCGCTGTGGCAGATGCCCTGAAGAAACTCCACAACCTCGAACCGGTTCACATCTTCCTGTCCGGTGCCTCTGCACCTTATGTGAGTTTTTTATGTGACTTAACTGTATTTCATCGCTCAGTGTCAGTCAGGATCACATATACAAGGCGTTCTGACTACATACATTAGAACTTAGTGACTAAAACAGTTTTAACACTCTGTTGATCACATGTACCAGTGTCCAGATTTCAGTTTACGGTTGTTACATGGAATTTCAATAATGTCCTCATTAAATATTTTTCCAATTTTTTTTTTTACAAAAAAAAATTGCATAAGATACAAATATTTCCTGACAAAGGTCTACAGACCCAAAGTGGTTTTGACTCTCTGATAGAAAATAAGGGTTTGGTGTGGATAATATACCATTCCTGTGTTGTCTTTTAGTCAGAGACACGCATCAAAGCCCCAAAGAGAAGCGAGTTATCAGATGACGATTTTCTCAAGTGGTTGATTTCGACTGGAGGAACTCCTCCTGAACTTCTGGCCAACCCTGAAGTCCTGAAGCTCTTCCTTCCCGCTCTAAAAGCCGACCTTCACGTTGTGGAGAACTACAGGTGGGTTGACAACTCTGTTTGTCTCTTAATTCAAATTTAACCAATCGGATTTTATACAGAATGAACGTTAGTAGTGAGGAGGAGCTGCTGACTTTCTTGCAGGTGTAACAAGCCAGACAGCCCATTCCTGTCCTGCCCAGTCACATGCTTTGATGGAAAAGATGACATTCCTCATGACTTACAAGGTCAGACATCTGATGTCCTGCAGTAAATCTTTATTACACACTCACTGAAGTGAATTTTCAGGATGCTCAGTATCAGTGACTTGGCAGCTTGTGTAGGTGGTCTGCTTAGGATTTAGTGACAAATTAAACCAGTGCACATCACAAACTGCCTCAGAGCAAAGACAGTTCGTTGTGTAAGCTGGAGACAGTGAATGAGAGAATGATTAATTGCAAGTGACCTCCCAGTTCATACTTAATGCTATTTATTTATTTTCATCAACAGCTTGGAAAGACATCACATCAGGAGATTTCACCGTCAGGATGCTTGATGGATCTCACTTTTACCTGAAGGATTCTGGAAATGAAAAAATTATATTAGACTACGTCACAAAGTATCTGGAAACATCAGAAATGGATTATTTATAATGAAATGTGTAAAATTACAGCACAGTCAGTGTTTGTGTCTAATGCCTTTAATTTTTTTATTACTAATTCATTATGATGGAATTTAATTCTGTACATTTCAGCGGTGCAACATTTGTAGTTTAAACAGTTTCAACCCCACTTGTGATAAATTTAATTAAGTAAATGTAACTCTGAGTAGAGTATTTTTCCTGCATATATAAAAATCCTGACCTGGTATCCCTCCTGGTATTCAGGCTCCTTCTTGTTAAGGGATTAAGAAATGATTCTATGCAAATTCATTGCTTTGACAGCTGTTAACTTACCATAGAATTGACTGCATGGACACACATTTTCTTTATGTTTATTTCCAAATCCATATTTTAAAATGCATACAGTTCAAAACCATGCCCAGTCAGTTCAAGTGTTCTTTGTTGGAGCTACATGAAATGTTTGTAACAGCCAGCATGTGCCCAGATTCCATAAATTACAAACTTCACTTCAGAATAAATATAATGTCTTGTTTATAATGTTAATCATACAGGTCACATTTCTTAAAATGGTCTTATTCTTCAAGTTTAATATCCAACCTCGAGTACTGTTCTGAGACACATGAGAAAACACACAGAAAAACCCCTTATATTCTGATTACAGAGCTGGAATTGATTTCATATCACTATAATTAAAGACCCTTTTTATTATCTTTATAAACAACACAATCTATAAATATCTACACTGCTTGAAAAATGCTTTTGCATCACATTCAATAATAAGGTAGCCTACTCCTTAAGGACTGGTTTACAATTTTAAAATGGTTTACCATGGACCAGAGGAGAAAATATGCCACTGTGCATACAGGATCTCTCGCTGTATCTGTAACTTTGCTTTGCTCAGTGAAGGATGATGTTAAAGCAGGATCGTGAATGTTTGGTCTGAAACCGCCAGGCTAAGATTAATCAATGGCAGAGAAAACAAAACATTCCATAAATTCAATATTTCGAGAGTAGAAGGTGCAGAGTTTGAGGTTAGGTTTTGTGTCTCAGCCAGGTTAAAGGGAGACGAAGCGGAGGTTTGGACGATGCTACATGTGGCCACCGTCTCTATTAGAAGGAGGTGGAGGTGGAGGCGGAGGCAGGTCCTTGTTGTCCCTCTGCTGCGTGGCAGGAGCGTCGGCCAGCATGAAGGAGTCGGTGGAGTGAGTGCTGATGCGGAGGGGAGCCAGGCGCCGCAGGTTGCTGGGCGTCCAGGGCAGCCTCACCTGGGCTCGCTGCGAAGGAGCAACCATGCTGCTGTCGAGCTCAGCCTCCGCAAGCCACGGAGGGATCTGCACTGGGGGCATGGAGTCTATGTCCGGCATGAAGGCTGGGTTCTCAATTCCAGCTGGATGAAAGATAGAAACTGAATTAGTGCTGACAAGGTATCAAGGTAAAAGACACATGAGCAAGGCGATGGATTTATTTTACCTCCTGCTCTGTACGTGACCCTCATGGGGAAGGAATTTCCTGATGCATCATAGCCACAGGCACTGTCTCCCTCTGAGAACTCAAAATCTAGAAAAGAAAAAGATCAGAGCATGGAAATTATTTTTATAAAGCTTTTCATTAAGTATTTGGTCTGTTATGGGTTTTTAAACCTGGAACATCGACACAAACCTTCATCTCCAGAATGGTAGCTTCTACTTTTGTCCAGTGATCTTCCATTTGGCACCTGCAGAAGGAAGAGGAGAACTGGTAAATTGCACCTTTAAACTAAGAAACACAATGTGAAAAGCACTTGATTTGACTAATAGGACTGCATTTTTTTGCAATACCAAAATTATACTTCTTTAACACCTAACAGTTAACAGTTCTAAAATCTTAAAAACCTAAACACCAGCAGCCACACAACGATTTTGTTCCTTCCATGAATGCTATAGATTATCTGGTGAAGATGAGGCTCTGACCTTTTGCTCTGTGTCTTTCTTTGTGTATTTGGTAATTGTCTTTGGTGGAGCGACGCCCATCTTTGCAGACTTAAAGGACTCCAGACGATTCCTCATGGTCCTCTGGAAGATCTCCTGCACCTCATTTTCATCTTGGTTGACATCGAAATGGCTGCGACTGTACCTGTGCCGGTGCTATGAACCAGAAAACAAGAGAAAAGAATGAAAAAGTGAGCATGAGGATCTGAGAACTGATTGTTTATAAGACACGGAGGACAAGAAGGCAATCTGTAACTCATGACTTGTCCAGAAACCTTGTTTCTCATACGTTCAGACAGAGTAAAGGAAATGAAAAAACGGAACATATTTACCTGCTTCCTCCCCTTGTACAGATGTTGCTGCAGCAGGTGGTGAGTGTTAATGTCCTCAGTTCCCCTCATTCCCTTCATGCTCTGGTCATGCATCTCCAAGCTCACCGATGGCACAGGGTTTCTTCTGCAGGAAAAAGAAACCATGTTAGTTACTCTTTGTCTTTGTCACACTCAAGTACAGAACTTATTTTAGGCCTCTCATACAAAATATGCTGTGAGAAAAATGCTGTGACTGCTTGTGGTCAGCAGGTGGCAGCAGTCACGTGCAGGCACAGATCGTGTCAGTGGATGTGTTTAATGACGGTAATAGATCAGGTCTAGTTTTCAAGTTCTGAATAGCTGATGTGTGTTTGGTGTGTTTACATTTTAAACACATTTATCTTAAAATTCAGAGCTGAAATAAACAGAATGAAAGG
Source organism: Toxotes lorentzi (assembly GCA_037833715.1). Classification (NCBI taxonomy): domain Eukaryota; kingdom Metazoa; phylum Chordata; class Actinopteri; family Toxotidae; genus Toxotes; species Toxotes lorentzi. Next base: position 4,160,915 of record JBBMJY010000005.1, read on the forward strand.
GAGTGGGATGTTTTTATTGTTGAGGACTTTGTTCACCACCAACTGGTGGTACATTGGCTTGTGTTTAGACATTCAGGTTAAAGTGCTCACCTCACAACGGACATCGCACCATGACCATCTGATATGTCAGGCATGATGTCCGACATGGCCTCTGAGAATTCGTCACCAAACTTTTTCTTGAAGTCAATGAATGCAGTTTCATTGCGGATGAACTCCAGAGAGCCTCTGCGTTCACCCTGCACCAACAAAACGAGAATACCATCTTTAGCAGCTGCCACTGTGACCAGAACCTCATCTTATGTCTGTTTCCTTTAATGTCCGGTGGAACAAATCCACAACAAATGCATAAAACACATGATCCTAACCTCATCCACGTAGCTCATAGCATCCTTGAGGTTCAGCTGATGGAAGACGTTGAAGACACAGTCACGGTTCTTCCTGACTGACGGCTTCAGCAAAAACTTTGACATCCAGTTCTCCTCAAAGTTATTCCACCTTCGTGGCAAGAGATGGGATCATTTTAGATCCATCCACACACATGCAGTCAAGAAAGTTTGCTAATTAAATTGTTTAAGATGTCTTTACGTACTTGTCCCTCATGTAGTTGTGTCCTATTTGTCCAGATATGTCTTCTATGGCAACAAGCAAGTGATCAAACACCTAAACAGCAAGAGGAAGCCGACTTTGTAGTAACTGGACAGAAAACTGTAAAAGGTGAAATGTTAAGTTTTGAGCCTTACCCTGTTCTGCACTTTTTCTATGAGTGTGAGCTCAGACATTGCAGCTCTCTTTACTTTAAGCCAGGTGACCAGAGGTTTCATCGTTATTCCCTACAAGAGACAGAGTTTCAAGCACAAATGAAGCTGCACTGAAAGCTGAAATTTGTACTGTGTAAATTAAGCTGAAAACAAATGCACCAATATGCCACCTGTTGCTAAAGAGCAAGAGTGGTTACCTGAAGAATGACAGTGAAGTACACGACGATGAGAGTCGTGCTGACCATCAGATTCTTCTCCTTTATCTTGTTCTCATCCAGAATCACAGCCAGGCCATATGCAACAGCCCCTCGCAGGCCACCGTAGCTCAGAATCACCTGATCTATGAATCCAATGGGGATCAGCCTGTACTTGTTCAGGATCCAGGTGAGGACAAAGACACCTGCAGTGTACATGCACATATGAAAACACCAACACAGTCTATCTTGTGACCTCTAACATGAGATTGTATGCACTGTTTCCTCTCAAAACTCAAAAAACAAAGTCTCACCAATGAATCTATACACAAAGATGAAGACAAGTGTGAGGAGGATGAAGGCTGTGTTCCACACCCAGATTGACTTGTCAATGGCCGAGATGCCGAGGAAGACAAAGATGATGGTTTCTGATCCGTTGGCGAGAACCTTCATGGCACATCTGACTGCGCTGACAGACTTCTCGTCCATGTTTGAATTAATGTACTTCTGGCAGCATATACCACAGAAGACAATCCTACAGAAAAAAAACACAGAAATAAAATTTGTGCAACTAATTAATATGTATGACGTTCAGCCCCCCGTATAAATCGTTCGATTAAATGGACACAGATATAATGAAACAAAGTAGTTTTTTTTTTCCCACTTACGAGAGGATGGATGACAAGGAGAGCATCTCAGCAGTCAGGTAGGAGAGATATCCCAGGACAAAGACGAAGCCGGCCTCAATGATTTGGATGTTTTTAGTGCATCTGGTCAGAAGAGAGATCAGAAGGCCAAATACAAAGCCCAAGAGGGAACCACCAAATGCCACCACAAAGAAGGAAACTGGAGAGAAAGAGGACACGTGTAAAAAGTTATTTTCATGTTATCCAACATAGCTTGGATTTTATGCTATTTAATGGACGTCCAGCATGTTTAAAAACCATGCCCGAGTAGTGTCCCCCGGGTAATTGGTAAATAAATCACATCCTACCTATTCCTTTAATGATCTCCACAGCATCAATTTTGGCTCCTCCCAGTGACACAAATGCATCAAATACATTGAAGAGCACCTAAGAGAAATAGAAGAAGAAGACGAAGAAGAAGAAGAAGAAGACGAAGAAGAAGAAGAAGAAGAAGAAGAAGAAGAAGAAGAAGAAGAAAGTAATGTTCTATGTTAATGTTCCATCTTTTAGAGATAATTTAAAGAACACATATGGACACAGACATACTATAGCATACTGAACTGTATCTAATAATTTCAGATGCTTTCTTCTTATTTGGGCAATTATTCCTTGTCTGCAGCTCCTATGTTGTCTTTGAACTTCCTGTCACAAGGTTTCTTCAAAAATCTTATGGAGTTGTGTATTTGATATATGGCTTTTTTGTTTTCAAAAGACTTTGTTTTTTATTGGCCTCCACGTGATTTGAAATTATCCAACGTATTTATTTCACTGGCAGTAGTATCCTCATGTGTACGTCATTAATTATCCAGTTTACAGATGATGTGTGACTCGTGTCTGACATGCAGGCAAAGTGACAAGACCTAAGTCAGGATAAAGGTCCTTTGAAGGGCAGAATATTTGCATTCTTTACACTTCATGTCTCGAAAGTGTACTTTCCAATGATGGATGGCTCAGTAAAGTGTTAAAGCACAGCACTCGCACAGCCTTGTAGCATACGAACCACTGTCACACCGTCGTTGAGCAGCGACTCTCCGAACAACATGATGAAGAGGACCTCATTGACATGGACTTGCTCAAACACGGCAATGACGGCTACGGGGTCCACAGCTGCAATCAGACTGCCGAAGAGAAGATACTGCAGCAGGCCGATGTTCAGGTCACCTACAGCGCACAGCCCAGGAGATACACAAATATTTGGTTTTTACTGACAAGAACTGAGCAGGACTTTGAGAGAATCTGAAAGAGTTCAGGCCCTTTAACCAAACTACAACTACAAAAAAAAGTGGAAAATCATTTCAGAAAACTTAAATATGTGAGTTCTGGAGTTGTACGAGTGTCTTTTTTTTTTTTTTGGAAACCTCTGCCTTAGTAGATACTTCAAGTTCGAAGTTCGAGTTCAAGCTTTACTGTCACTTCTACATATGTTTGTCACGCATACATAGTGTCAGGCACTTCGGTGAAATGAAATAAAAGCTTCTCTTACCCATTGCTCCTCCTTTGTCACACCCCCACAGTGAAACACCTAGGCTGGCGGCATTCCAACAAGTCCCGATGATGGCGTAGACCAGGATGCCCCCCAAGTTGCTGAAGAACAGCTTATTTGGCATGGAGTAGCCGGTGTCAAGGATGATTTGAGGCAGCAGGTAGAAGAAGAACACTCTTGGGGTCAGTTTGAATGTCTGTACCTTATCTGCACCCCAAATCATCCCACCCAGGATGAAGCCAAAGCAGATGAGCAGAGCGCTCTCGGGGATCACATTGGTCACATGGTGGTTGGCCTCAATGACTGAGAGAAGAGAAGAGAAAACAAGAGGAGACAAAATAAGAGAGGGCAAGAAGCGTTTTATTGAACAAAAATTGATCAAAAACACTAGAGACTTTCTCTAGTGGGCTTCCACACAAGAACCATCTTCCACCACCGTCTTTAGATTTCAGGTTGGACAATTGAGTTCCATTTTTGGTCCTTGAATTGTAACTAACCTATAAATCTCAAACTCCTGTGAGGTTTCAAAATTTGCAAATGATCAACCGTCTCACTCGACTGAGAAAGCGTCACTTTTTATACAGGGAATATGATTAACCACGGTGGTATAAGAGCATAGAGGTTCAGAAATCTCTTTGCGTAACTAAAGACAGCCTGTTGCTTAAGGCTACGTGACTTAATGGCCTGACAAAGTGTCACTAAAGTTCCTTTAATATTAAAACCTACTGAACCGTGACAATAGACCCATTTCAAAATATTGATTTCTTTTTCCAGCCCCAGGGCTAGATGTTTGTTCTGATGATATGTTCTATTCAAAAGCAGTTGAACATTAAGTTGAGGAAATGTTTGCCTGTTATTCAGTACTTCACTGCTGTGTTTATAGTTTTGCATGTGTGTGGAACCCAAAAAAAAAAAAAAAAAAAAAAAGATCTGAGCACCTGAGACAACAGACGGTGGAAGATCAGTGCTAGCAGTAAATATGATGCATTTTTCACCATTTACATTTTGGCACAGGTTTTGTTACTTGTAGTGTTCAAACAAACTTTTACTATTAAATATTATACAATGAGGTGATTCTAAAAACTGTAATCCTCTTGACAATCTGTGGAATTTCTACTACAGTACAAAGATGCATAGTAACAGAAGAAACTCTTCTGTCCTCTCTGGAACAGCATGCTGTGTTGATAACGGTTTACTGTTCACGGCTGCAGCCAGTGACACTGTTACAATATTAGAGGCAAATCACTGTGCAATTTAAAAAAAAATCTCCTTCTCCCAAAACATACTTTCTCATGGTTAAAGGAGAAAAACCTGTTTTCTCAATCAGCGTCTTATTTCACATTCTCTTCACATATTTGACGCAAAATCTGATGACAGTCGAGGGGTTGTCAAATCAAATCACAGCTACACAGTCCTCATGAAGCAGCTCAGCTGAGCGTTAAACCTAAATTGTTGCTTATTTAGTCATTAATATTTAATATTATCAAGATAGTTAAGACCTCAAACTACATTTGTTCAGAATAATTAAGAAAACAATCCAATGTTAGAACCGTTTACAAGAATGCTAATGTGAAAGATCAAAAAGAGTTGTGTATGTGTGACAACATAGTAATGATTTTACAGTAGGTGGGTTAAAAATAGCTCAGCATTATCTTCTTTGACAGAGGAATGTCTTTAACTTACAGGCCACATCATAAATACCACATTTTATGTCCTACAGTGAGTCTTACATACCCAATTTAGCCAAAAAAGCCACCAATATCCATAATGCAACCAGATAAGGGGTGTCCACATGGTGCCATTTAAAGGTCACAACAGTTACTTCTGTGATGCTGGAGCCGTGACCATCTTCGGTGTGATTCAAGTTCGATTCTGACGGCTTCAGGTGGGGCTCTTGATGCGTTAACGTACCATTGTCCCTCACCCTCTTGACCCCTGAGACGGGGTACATGAGCAGCACCGACCCCAAGAGCCAGAGGTGCACATATCCACAGCGCCACATTTGATCAAATAAACAGATCAAACCGAGTGAAAGCAGAAAAAAAGGGTCCTTTGTCTTCTCTCATACAACCTCAGGAAGTAAAAGTGTCGGTACCAAGGCCAGACTGAACTGCCGGACAGTGTGGCACACTTCTTATCCCTGCTTTTTTGTGCCTTTTTTTTCTGTCTTACTCACAGTTATTTATTTATCACTATCTTTTCCCCTCTAGCGTTCCATCTTTGTATCTCAGTTTGTGAATTGGTGTCCTTAGTCCTCCCACAGGCTGTGGTCAGCAGTGAATTCAGAAGTTTGCAGAACCCTGGGCTCAGCCTTTTATATGTTCACTATCTCCTCTATGACCAAGGTTGTGTGTGTGTTTAGGTTCAAGAATTAAAGGGTGGGGGTGGGGGGGGATGGGGGGGGGGGTGCAGTTATTCAGTCACATTTGAAACACTCACCAGTCATTGCTTTGTTGGTGTTTTGCCTTCCGGTCTCTAACCCATCCACTCAAGTTTGTCATCACACATTTTCTGTGTGTGTGCGTTTATGTGTCTGGGAGTTAGGGAGCGAGTGACGGAGCAGAGGTCATTTGATAGCTGTTGAACAAACACCTGTGTGCATGTGTTCCGGAATATTTCCACCGGCTTCGTCTCACAGCTTTGTGCTTAGCAATGATTGACGCTGACGTTGCTTAATCTTTGTTAAAGACTCCCTTGACGTGAGAGAAAGCTCTCCTCCAGATTTCTCTTAAATAAATTGCCACCATGACATGATTCAGCTATGATTCATCTAATAAGCTTATACCTTTTTTTTTTTTTTTTTGACATTTAGTTCCAAAATTAAATATTTATTATCTATGGAAGGTGATGCAAATCCCACAAAAAAACCAAAACCTTCAATAAACTGATAAACTCCTCAGGGCCATAGATCTCCACTGTTGGTGACATGTTCCTTCATTAAGACAAACCTGCCGGCCCAAATACTCACTAAAACACCATGTAGTGATTATTCTTTTCTTTAATAATGCCTGGTAAAAATGACAATGCCCAGCTTTTTTAAGGAAGAAATCAAAGTATATATTAATGATGTGTACTTAAAGATTTATGTCTTCCACAGGAACAATTGGGCTTAAGCCTGAACACTGCAGACAGAGCAGGGAAGTTGCAACGTGTTAAGAGATGGAACAACACGTGGATCTGCCTTATCCTTAAAATAACCACTACACTGTTTAAAAGGAAGCTAAGTCTGGTCTGTGCACGGCTAACGACACAAACCTCTCTCCAAAGTGAAGGTACTGTGTATTAGCTTACATTGTGACGTTGCTGCGTTATGACTGGATGTTTTCTTTGGCCAGCAGTCCCGTCCTGTTTCAGCAAGACAAGGGACAATAGCCTCATTGGTAAGATGGACTGGTTTGATGATTTGATATGAAAGCTCTCACACAGGTGTGAATCTGTGCGTCTCTACTAAGAGCAAGCTAAATAGCTTGAATAAAATTAACCGCATAAGGTATCATTAGGTAAATGAAGTTACTTATATATACTCATAAGATCATTTAACTGCACAGCCTGCACAGTCAAGCATGAACCCCCCTGGTCAGCCTTATTAACTAATGACCCAATGTTTCCTGCTTAACAGTGGCTGCCCTTTACTTAAACCCTTCAATCATTCTGAAATGGCCACAGCTCTGTGCACACTACAAAGAGAGGCCAACTTCATGCTGCAACAGAGAGGTCAGACAGAGGTTATTCTCAGACTGGGAGGTACAGTAGTTACAGTTAAAGATTGTTATGTTATGGTTTGTCATGTCAGGCTGCTGCGAAAAAACTATTTTTACTCAATAAAATGTGTCATCTCTGGCCGCACCCACCAAATGCTTCAGGAGTAAATGTAGATTAAGTACATTTTACTGTATGTTCACTTTTAGGTATTCACCAGTTGCTTTTCAGTTTGAGTCATTCTGAGATGTGACGTCAAATGAGTAAAACAACAACATAAACCTAATTTTCAGTATGACCTCACTTTACATGGAGCAAACCAATGACACTGGCAGTGCATGTGAAAAATGTTCCCTTGTCCTGATCTGATACGGTACAATTTAATAACTGAGGAGAATAATAAAGAAAAGAAAGAAAAGAAAGAAAGAACCTAAAACAAACCTAGACTGGAATAATCCTGAACCAGGTGAAAAGGGAAGCTTTCTAGTCCGCACCAGATATATAAACCTGCATTTACTGTCCATTGTCTTTCAGCTTCGAACCAGGCAGAGGGACTTGAGAGCAGTGAGGATAAAAGAAAGCGAGCATTGTAAATCTGCAAAGAGGAAATAAGATCTGACGAAAACTGGTGCCATTGTCTGTACTTCAGAGAACCACGATGAGTAAGTATAAAGTCAACATTTAAAGTGTTCACATATCTTTTGTGTTCAGCTTTATGTGAGATGACTTTTATTGAACTTTATTTGTTTCAATTCCTTTCCAAGGATTACATCCATCCATAAATCTTATTGAAGTTCACATCACTCTTAACAATTAGTGTGCACGTCCCTTTTCTAAACATATTTAAAGTTGAGTACTCGCTCAGGGCTGTCCTGACTGAACACTCAAACATTTATGAGTCCTATTATCGCCACATCTTTAAAGCTTTAATCCAAGCATTCAATAGCAGATTTACTGGTAACACTTCAGAGATGTCCTCTAATCCTTGTGTTAATGTTTGCGTTCTGCGCAACTTTTGGTCAGTCTCGTGTTTTCGTTTCAATAATCTCAAGTGTGAAAGCTAAATTGCTTTGAGGAAGTGTGGTGGTTTTGAGGCCCTGCAGTTTATTGTTGATGATTTTGGGAAAGTCTGTCTGCTGTCTTTTGAAAGCCTTTTAGCTCAAGAAAATTGCTTAAAATACTACGCTATCACATCGTTTCTTAGATATAAATCAACTTTAACTTTGTTCAGTCAATTTTATAGTGTTTAACCTTGCCAACTAACAAAATTTGGGGACATTTGTTTCCACAAAACCTCCAAAGACGAATGTCAGTGGCTAAAACATCACTGACACGTTTCACTGTTATCACTAAAAATCTCCCTGACAGGTTACTGTCAGTACAAACACTGCTGTAACATTTTCAGCCAGAGGCAGCACAGATTAACACTGACGTTGACATTTCTACTGTAACTACTTGCCGTAAAAAAAAAAAAAGAAAAGAAAAGAAAGAAATCATCTGACTGTGTCTATTTTCATTCAGTATCCACAGAGTCATAAACAGAAAACCACAGTCCCAGATTTATGTCAGCGTAGGTGTACACAAACACATGCACACATACATGTATGCATGCTCATTCATTTACATTGTCCACAGTGCTGCAACCCATCTGAGTCTGTTGTGTATACACAAAATGCTAATGACAATGTTCTATAATCACAACAGGAAAAGACAAGTTCTAAGGCTTCATCTGGTGTGGTATTTAACAGAGGTCAAGCTCTCTTTGGGCCTCCCTTTATGTCCAGTCCGATATTTCAGAGGTGTATTTTGTCCAGGTCCAATCACAACTTCTGAATATGAAACGGTGACAACCTAGAAAACACGTATCGTTTCACTGGTTCTAAGTTTTTATCAAAACCGCCTGACACAACCACAAACAGAACATATTCTACAGACCCAGCAGCAATCAAACCCTAAACCTGACCATGACTATACGTACAGTGAACCGATGGAGCATTTTCCACCAATAAAGACTGAGGCGGGTGTTCCTTTAATTTCTAATAAAATGTTATAAAACACTCTTGCGGGGATTTTTGAAAATGAGCAGAACTACTTTGTGGCCATATTGTCCTTATTGGACAACAGAGTGAGGGAGTATCTTGATCCACCTTGATCAAAAACAGATACTCACATCTGGCTATATTATCCATAAATTTTTCTTGACTTAATTTCCAGAAAAATTAATATATCATCATATATTCTATATCCTAATCAAATTTACTGTTTCCAGCTTCTCAAACCTGAGGACTTGATGCTTTACTTTGTCAGATATGATTGTGAATTGAGTATCTTTGATTTGATTTTGGACTGGTGGTTGAAAAAAATAATATGTCAGCTACAATACACCCAGTTTATCACAATCATACCATAACAATGTCTGACTAAGGTACTGAGCTGTGTTTGATGTACGACCAAGTGAGAACGAATCATCTGTCCATGGACTTGGTGGAACTCACCAAGTTTGCAGAGCCAGCTAACCAGGATCCACAGGGCCACCAGGTACGGAATGGAGACGTGCTCCCACTTCCAGGTCACAACTGGCAGGGTGGTGATGGGCTCTCCCCCATGACCGCCATTAGTGTTTCCAGTCGTGTCATGGCCAGAGCCCGTCACGTTCCCGGTGTACCCATGATCAATGCTTGCCGTGGTGCCAACCTCACTGGCCAAGCTCGGGCCTCTGGACACCATCAGCAACATGAACAGAAAAAGTGCAAGTCGCCAAGTAGCTGCCATGTTCAAAAAAAAAAGTTTCACAAACTCTTGGGCAACTGTTATTCAAGCTGTTGACTCAAATGCTCAGATCAACCTCAGACTGTAGGAAAGTCTCTCATTTATGTCCTGTGCCTCCTCCTTCCTCTGCTGGGGTCCTTTATTTTGTTCTTACATACATCCACATCTTCACTTGGCCACAGGATGATGGCCTCCTCTCTGCTCTCCTCTCTCTGACAGGGATACAGCTTTTTACAGCAGGTGAAGCTCAGCCCATCCTGATGCTTGTCTGTCTCCTCCCACTTTGTACCCAGACCGGCTAGTCTGGCCACTTCACTCAATGGAAGATTTGATACCCTCGACCTTTCTTTATTGGTTTTGAATGCTTTCTAAGAATGTTCTCACATTTGAACTTCTTGTAAGGAATGAATCACGAAATATCCTTACTTTAGAAGCATTTACTTGTTTAAAATTTTATTTACATTTTGTTTTCTTAATTTTGGCCATGATTTCCTCTGTATACCAGCTTGATGAAGAGATACAGGTATATGGCACGGCCTTAACACACTTTGAGGGAGGGGAAAGGAGGCAAATGTTTTGACCCGAGGATCAAATCTTAGAGGTTTCAAGATGATAAAACAGGAAAGGAATTTAAAAATAAATAATTAAACAAATAACTGCTTCAGGTCCTGAAGCAGAGTGTCCTGTAGCGCCTCCCAGAGGAGAGGAGGGCAAACAGTTTGTGACCGGGGTGAGAGGTGACCCCTGGCGCGCCCTTCGGTAGACTCCCCTTGCGCTGGTGGGGAGCAGAGAACCAACAATGATGATGATGATGATGACGATGACAGGCTTCGCCTTCTAGTGCAGTTATGAGGAGCTGCAGCTTTATTTATGGGGTCACACGTGACAGTGGAGGCAAACGCTGTCATCATTATCAAAGTTTTTTTCTTTTACAGTAAATGTATGTAAAGATTTTGCTTTATATCATATGGGCTAAATTAAAAAAAAAAAAGACAAAAATTGATGCGTCATTGATGTGCCCTCATTCAGTATAACAGACTTTTTTATTCATCACTGCTTCCTGTGACTACCACTGTATGTTTACATAAATGTATACAGTAAGTGTCCAATGATATAAGGACAGGAAGGCAGTTTGACCCATTTGTCTCCCTTATTGGAATGGAGCGTCTGGACCCGCAACATCCCCTCCCCTGCCCCACCACACAACAAAAGCTGTGTTGAGCCTTCATGGCCACTATACCTGTGTGTTTAGGTGACAGAGACTTGCAAATGAACCCTAGTCTGAACATGCCGTTTCTTTTCTGTGAGTCGTTAATCAATGTTTGTGTCAGTAAACAGTCTTGGTCAGAGCACCCTAATTTCGTTGCACATGATATTAAACACTGTAAAGTAGTTTTTGTCATTGAATACGGAAAAAAAACAAATTATAAATTAATTATACGGATGAAAACTGATCTGTCCTTGAATTATTACCAATTTCCTGAATATAGTTTTCTCATTGCTTTCCAATCAGTATATAACAATAATAATAATTGACTGTGACTGTTGAGTCAATCACTGAAAACTGACTGATTCATAAAATGTTTCATAAAGATAACACTGTTCAGGTACAAGGGGGCAAAGAGGCCTGAAACTTAGTAAGACATATACAATGGTATTTTCCCCACTACTGAATGTAGCCGTTTGGGAAAAGTCACAGGTTGTTCATCCGTGTTTATGGTGTCAGGTTGCACAGGAAAGGTTAAATAAGAGCAGTGGAACCTGCATGAACATCACTTGGATGAAGGACGTGTGTAGGTTCACAGTTCAAGTAAGTAACACAGAAATGTTGAATCAACATAAGCTCACTGAGGTGACCTTTGATATGTGATGCACTCTTATATTATTCAATTTGTATAACAAATATCATTTATTACAACTGAAGAACAGGCCATTGCCAACACTGCAAATGTCAATAAATACTTTATATATGGTGTCATATAATTTTTAAATGACAATCAGGCTGTGCGCTCACAGTGTCACCACCACACCCAGTAAGTCAAAGTCAAAGTCAACTTTATTGTCAAAACCATATGTACAGGTCGTACACAGGTTTTGAAATTGCAGTGTTCCCTAGTGTTACCCTACACAAAATAGCTTATGCAAAAAAAGTAAGATAAATAAAGACAGTATAAACATAACGATAACAATAGAGAAAAGACCTAGCAGAAGAAGAAAAGACTTGTATATAATATGTAGGGGGGATGTAGGTGAGGGTCTAGAGTTCGTGTGTGCGGGGAGGGACGCCAGGATAGGAAGAGAGTTCAGCATCCTGACAGCTTGGTGGACGAAGCTGTCTCTCAGTCTGCTGGTTCTGGCGCGGAGGCTCCTCAGTCTCCTTCCGGATGGCAGCAGACTGAAGAAGCTGTTGGGCGGGCGGGTGGGATCACCTGCAATGCAGAGGGCTTTGCGGGCGAGGCGAGTGTGGTAGAGGTCCTGGAGGGAGGGGAGAGAGACACCCACGGCCCTCTCAGCTGCTCTCACTACCCGATGTAGCTTTTTGCGGCAGGACACGGTGCTGGTGCCATACCACACAGTGATGCAGCTGGTCAGGATGCTCTCTATGGTGCCCCTGTATAAACTGCACATGATGGGGGCTGGGGCTCTGGCTCTCCTCAGTTTACCGAGGAAGTAGAGAAGATGTGTTGATTCAATTGTGTGGTAATTTTAGAGGATGTAGTTTGCGATGCTGTTGACTCGTACTGCTTTTTTATTGACAGGTGTTTCTATTATTTTGCTCAACCCCTTTATGTCATTAAGGATGAGCTGAATAACAGAATCACTGTGTAATGCAATACAGCACCATAAACTACATCCTTTAAATATATCCTTGTTCTAATTTAGTAACTGATGATTATTTTAATTACTGATTAATCTTTACAAAAAAAAAATGCTAACAAGTGTATCAACATACTTTAGCTTTTTGCCAATTTTTTTGTGTTTTATCAAAAATAAATAGTTCTTCATATCTCATGAGTTGTTCTGGTGTAATCAACTCAAGAACACCAACAGTTTTTTTTTTTTAATTAGATGATTAAAATGCTAGGAAGGTTGTGACAGCATAAACATCCAAGTCCACACTGAGGAGTTAAATTCTTTATTTCCAATAGCTAAATCATTTGGGCTTCACCAGTTTTCATTTCATCGTGGTCAGAACAACAGCATGAGCATAAAGCAACTGAATAACTTCACCAACACATGTTGCAGATAATCTGAGTCTCTCACTAGAGTCCCCCATAATCTCGTCTCAAAGAACTGATGTAAATACTTCACTTTCAGTTTCAGGGCCCTCATTTTATTTGTGCTGGCTTATTGTCACACTGCACACAACTCAAAGGTGGAATATCCTTGAATGGCCGAGTCAATCACCTGATCTTAATTTAACTGATGAAGAGCAGACTGGAGGCCGAGAGAGCCCACAACAAGCCAGAACCGAAGGGTGGCTGCATCGAAGGCCTGCGAGGACAGCACCTGGGAAACTACAAAACATCAGGTGATATGTTTATGTCAATTTAATTATCTAAACGTGATGATTTAGTTCAGATTACGCACCTGTCCAATTACTTTTGAACCCCTGACGTTTGGCCACCGTGAGCTGTGTCTCCCGCACGGTTCCTTCTGTAAACCTGCCCGAATTAAAGCGGACACTTTAATGTAGTTTCCATTATTCTGTTTCAAATGCGCGGTGTCGAAGCGCGGAGACTTAAGGACACGGTACCTTAGCGTTGCGCCTACCTGGGCACGCGCGGAAACTCGCGCTGCGCACACGTGACGTTGGCCAGCATTCTGCGGCCGCGCGAACAGAACGCGACAGAGGAAGAGGATGCGGGTCGGTGAGTCAAGTCCCGGTGAGACACTGCGAAGTCACATATACACACACACACACACGTATATAAACATATATATTTATATATAATCTGTCGTCTTTGGTTTTATCCCGGATGTTAGCGACGGATATCAAACGGCGTCGTTGTATTTGGGCGTTTTTAAGACATGAAGCAACAGGACGATCAGCAAACTTGGTGTTACGGTTGAAGTTGTCACCGGTTGCTAGCAACAACTAGACAAGCGACCACTTCATCTGTTTTTTTTTTTTGTTTGTTTGTTTGTTTTGTTTTGTTAGGGGGGTGTTTTGTGTGGCAGTATGGAGATGAGCTAACGCCGCCTGGGGGGGCGGAGCTCCGAAGTGTGGAGGCGTTTTAGCGGCGTGAGAATATCGGATATCTGGGCTGGAGAGTGACACCGGACGGTGTTGGGCAGTGACGGATCCCAGACGTCAGTGTCAGCTGTTCGTGCTGCGGTGAAGCAATTCATCAGTCAGAGTCAGAGTCTGTTTGAACTCACTAACTGAAGGCTGTTGTTTAAAAAAAAAAACAAAAAACAAAAACACCTCATGAAGCTGTGACTTATTAGAGGACTGTTGCATTAGACTGTGTCAGTTTTAATGGGAACACCATACTAATGCTCTCAGAACAGCGTCAGTTCTTTGTTGCATTGGAAACATGTTCCTTTGAGATTCTGCTCTTCGGCATCCCAAAGGTGTTCTAATGGATTCAGATCTGGTGACTGGGGAGGCCGCTGAAGTACAAAGAACTCACTGTCGTGTTCATGAAATCAGTTCGAGGCGACTTTTGCTTTGTGACATGGTGCATTATCGTGCTGGAAGTAGCCGTTAGAATACGGTAAACTGTGGCCATAAAGGGATGCACAAGGTCAGCAGCAATACTCAGAATAAGCCCTGGCATTCAGACCATGATTGATGGGTATTAAAAGGCCCAAAGTGTACCGAGTACACATGCCTCACACCATAACACCACACCACCACCAGCTGGGACTGTTGCCACAAGGCATGTTGGGTCGATGCATTCTGATCCTACCACCTGCACAGCCCAGGTTACTTCTTTCCAGTCTTCACCTGTGCAGTTTTGGTGAGCCTTTGGCCACTTCAGTCTGAGATTTCTGTGCTTGGCTGACAGGACTGTAGCCTGACGTGATCTTATACTGATCTGTATAGCCCATCTGTCTCAACGTGGGATGTGTTGTTCATTTTGAGATGCTTGTCTGCTCACGACAGTTGTAAAGAGTGGTTATCTGAGTTACTGCAGCCTTTCGGATATTTTTTGTTTTCCACACCGTTGAGAAACTGAGTGTAAAGGTGCAGGTGTAAAGGTGCTCCAAATCAAAGAACTCAAAAAAAAGCAGGACATTTTATTACATCTGGAAAAGCTAAACTGTGAGACACGGACTCCTGACCATATACATACATACACGCTTAGAAAAACACAATCAAGCATGTGTCTATGATAAAGCCTCCAGTGTTTATGAACACTGCCACAACTAGCAGTGTCCTGATTTCACGTTCTGCTGCAGGCTATGTGCTCTGATAGCTGCTGTTGACGCAGTTGAGATTTTCCACTTTTTATATAATTAAACCCGTACTGCACAACATGTCTGCAGTTAACATGAACATTAACTGGACATGTAGCAGGATAATTCATGTAAAATAGTATGACTAATGTCAGTGACAATGCATGCCATGTTTCCTGTGTTCATTATGTAGGGTCATGGTGTAGGGTCATGGGTAATATAAAGTCCTCTATAGTGGTATATCTAATTTTATATCTTATATTTTTTTTCTGGAAAGTTAATTCAGAAATCTTTGATTTAATTTGCATGTTGGTTTGTGAATGCAAATCGAAACGTGCGCATAATGTGCTCATTTTCACTCTGTCACTTATCTAGAACGAGAACAGACTCTTTATATTAAGTTTAATAAAGTTATTGGATATCCTCGTCATGTTTGAGTAACACATCGAATTACCCCATCTTACCAACGTCTCTGTGTTAAGGCCCACTCTTAGAGTTCAGATTTTTTTCTACTTCTGGTTTGTTGTGATTAAAATTATGTTTATTCTTTGATGCCATCACAGTCATCTCGTCTTCCTGATGTCAACACACAACAGCCGATTTTTAAGTTCTGTCCTCATGCCGCACTGAAACTTCAACCTTTGACCAAACAGATAACAAGAGTATAATCGTCAGCGGATTGACTTGCGTTGCAGAACATGAGGTCATAACGATCTGTGTGTTTACCCTGAGACTGATGGTCCCTCTTCTTCAAGATATAAGTCACATGTCAGTGTCCAGAGGCAGATATAAAGGAGGTTAAAGAAAACACAAAAGTTTTAACAGTAGCTCTCATCTCTGTCCCTTTCTCATCCAGCCTCAGACATGGATTACAAGGTTGTCTTTGCAGCCTTGGAGACCATGTGCGAAGACAACATTTCTGTTTTGTGTGGGCCTTCTGATTTGCCGTACGGCGCCGTTGCCAAGCGCCTGATCACATGTATGAGACAGATTCAGGAGCACGGCCGAGCCCTGGAGCCCGTGGTCGCTAGCTTCACCACCATCTACCACCACTATGACTTTGACGCACAAACGCCTGGGAATGGCTATCGCACCCTGGTCAAGGTATGATTAGATTTATATTTTTTTTACTCACTGCTGGAACATGTACATTTTTTCTTTCTTTTTCATTCTTTTTTTTTGCAAAACAAAAATGAGAACTCATAATAATAGGTTTTATTTTTTTCATCTTAAGAAATCTCATCTTCTTTCTTTCTCCTTTTTTTTTCTTTCAGGTGTTACACTCCTGCCTTTTTCACATCATTCAGAAGGGCCGTTACATTGCCTCTAATTACAACAGTGCCTTCTTCAGAGCAGACCACAATGCATCTGAGATGGAGGCGTACTGCAGCGCCCTGTGCCAGCTGCGTGCCCTGCTCCACCTCGCCCAACGGCTGGTCAATGACAACGACCACAGCCAGCTGTACTCCCTGCAGGATGGGGACCTGAGCCGCATGTTTGTGCAGGAGTACAGCTCCATGCACAAAGCATGTTTCTACGGCCGCTGTCTGGGCTTTCAGGTCAGTCAGCAATGCTGAATTATTTCTCTTTAGCACAGTGGAGTGCAGATGTCTCACTCACATACTTATGAGGCACAAGGGTTGTGTTGTTCCAATCAATCATTTAACGCTTTTTATGTAAGAACAGTATGCATCAGTAACTTTTATATGATACTTATTTTAGTTTTGGGGCGCAATTCTTTTTTTTTTTTTTTTTTTTTTTTTCACAGTTCTCTCCTACCCTTCGTCCATTCCTCCAGACCGTTGTCATAAGCATGGTTTCATATGGAGAGACGTATGGTAAACAGCAGTCGGGGTTGGGTGAGTCTTTTTTGTCTTTTATTGATTCTATTGATTTTGGTGTTGATGGAAGTTGAATTCTCGGGTCCTGTTCAGGCATTTTCAGATGTGATTGTTTTTAAAAGGAGTTTTTCTCTCCCTCCAGGTATGGCAGCACTTTCTCTCCTCACATCAGGGAAGTACGTCATTGATCCAGAGTTGCGGGGCACTGAGTTTGAACGCATTATTCAGAACCTGGATTTGCAGTTCTGGAAATCCTTCTGGAACCTCACAGAGTCTGGCCTGATAACAGTAGGCAGGGTCAAACACTCATCCCTTCACTCTGTGCTCTTCAGTGTTCTAACTACTCATTCCCCTGACTTTCTCTGTCCAGGGCTTCAACAGAATAGCCTCTAACCCAGTGCAGGTGAACCTCACACTGACTGTGCCTCCTGTCACCCTACGCCTTCCTCTGGCCTCAGACCCTGGTCTAACAGCCACTGTGTCACCTCCAATAGCCCACTGTGGCCCCGGGCCGGTCCACATGCGCCTGATCTCCTATGAGCTTCGAGAAGGACAGGTTCGTATCTACAGTTCTGAGAGAGGAATAGAAACAATACAAAGTACTCCTGTCGTTACTCAGGAAAAACAGGAAACCAGGGGGAAGGCCGAAGAAGAGCATGATTAATTATTTATGAGAAATTGTATGTGCATGACCTTTCAGATAGATTTTTGGTGTTCAGTATAAAGTTACAGAAAAATTAATCATCAAGATGAAATACAGTCATTTAGGGTTTTATTTTCACTAAGTAACTTCATTGTTTGTGCTGTATGACATGTATTTCTGTTTCCTTTCCTTTAATATTAATTGCCTTATTAATCCCTTATCCTTTAACTTTGTAGGACAGTGAAGAGTTGCTGGCTTTTTCCCGGACCAGCCCTCCTCCCATCTCTGCGTCCCATCTCCCCTGGGTACAGAAACAGCCTCGTTCCCCCTGGCTGCTGATCCACTTCCATGGAGGAGGTTTTGTAGCCCAGACGTCCAGATCCCATGAGGTACAGTACAGAAAGTTATGTAAGACCCAGGTCTTGTAAAACACCAGGTCTTGCAATCCTACAAAGTGTTTCACAGTCTGCAAAAGTAACAAATTATTTACTAAATGCAATGAAAATAAGCAGCTGTATGTTTGCACTTCATCACACTTCTTTTATTCTGTTCTCTATCCTCCTACTCATGTATCAGAATTATCTTCGGAACTGGTCGAAGGAGCTGAGCGTCCCTGTCCTCTCTGTCGACTACTCTTTGTCACCTGAAGCGCCCTTTCCCAGAGCTCTGGAGGAATGTTTCTACGCCTACTGCTGGGCACTGAATAACTGTCATCTGCTGGGTAAGTGTATGAGTCAGACTTCACTGGATATAGTCAGGGCAATTAATATCTTGTATTTTAACATATTAAATAATGAATCTCTTAATATTTAGGGAAACATTAAATCACACTATGCTTTTGAGAGTGATTTGGATTAAAACATTTACCAAACAGTGTTTCAAAATATCCTTATTCTTCAACATATTTGAAAGTATCATTAGTCTTATTAGAGACTCATAGTTCTGTCTCCCTGTGTTTCATAGGCTCCACAGCAGAGCGGGTTTGTCTGGCGGGGGACAGTGCTGGAGGAAACCTCTGCATCACCATGTCCATGAAGGCCGTGTCCAGCGGTATCCGAGTCCCTGACGGCATCATGGCTGCCTACCCCGCTACCTTGCTCACCACTGATGCCTCGCCCTCCCGTCTGCTCACGCTCATTGATCCACTGTTGCCTCTAGGTGTTCTTGCAAAGTGTCTCAATGCCTATGCAGGTATGTGGGTGTACAGTGTGTGTGTGTGAGGGCTTGCGTGCATGCATGTGCGTACGAATATAATATTAGGTTTGTGCAGTTTCATGCCTCATTTAACACAAGAGCACCTTCCAGCGCCACCGGAACAGAAAACAGAATATCAAAAGGATTTATGTATAACCTGGATAATGTGGGAGGAAAGAAAGTGAAAATGATAATTAACAACCTGCTGTCAAGGCAGTGATCACTAAATATAGTGTCTATATTAACCCATAGTATGAGGTGGCTGAATTGTGCCAACCTGTTAGCCAACTGTGGCACCGCCTAGTTGGCTAACAGGTTTGGTAGGTCAGCCAGATTTTATTAACTAACACTTCAAACATGCCAGTGTCAGCAGTTCCAATAGTGTAACACTGAAAACATAAAGAGGCTGATTTTCTAGACTCCCTGGAATACAGAGACTCAAACTAGTAGTTTGAGTAGTTTCCTTTCCTAACCTGACATCATTTCCCTTCCAGGTTCAGACTCCCTCACGGTGCAGCCTGCTGTGGGAAGCAGCAGTCTGAGCTCTTTGGGCAGAGACACGGCCATGTTGCTCAGTGATCTCACCCATGGGGCCTCCAGCTGGATCCAGTCTTTTCTGGACCCCATGCTGAGTTCAGGTGGCGCACGCTCCCTGTCGTCATTGCAGAGGAAGTCCCAGAGCAGTGAGACCCACAGGACATCAACTTACACCACAGCACCAAACTCCAGAGATCAGATAGATTACCCACAGGGCTTTGAGCCCCTACGCTCCAAGTGCCTGGCTGTTGTTCACCCGACCTCCTGTCCCATTATGAGGAACCCGTTTGTGTCGCCTCTGCTGGCTCCAAACAACCTGCTGAGAGGCCTGCCGCCAGTACACATAGTGGTAAGTGGTGAGGGAGGACGACTCCCAGAGGACAGATCAATCACTTAGCTTGATTTATTTTAAAATGTTTTTTCATTACAGCAGCACAGCTTCAAGTTCCAGCCTGAGCTTTCTCTACCCTGCTTACAAAAGGCAACAGAGTATCTTCCTGTGCATCTAGTTGCATATCTTTCTACAAAATGATATCATAATGTAATGCTAATTCTGCTGTACGTCTGCTGCGGTGTGTAAATAGGCATCTGTTTGATAATACAACTTTGTAACATGGGGCTTTTTCTGCTGCCCAGAGGTGGCCCAAAATTATGAATGTAGCTTTAACAGTGCAAACTTTAATTGGTATGTATTCCTACTTCCCTGTCAGCCACAGGTTTTGGTTCATGTTACTGCATTCTTGTTATTGGATAATGTGGTTTCAGTTATTATGCCACTGGAAAATGTTAACGTAATCGGATTACCATCTCAAATAAGGTTCAGGTCTCATCAAGGTGATTTTCATACCCTAATTATTGGTCTAAGTGCGGTCCAGTTTCATACACTCACACACTAAGCCAGCTTGTTTTTCCGTCTGTTATTCCCAGTAGAGTTTGCATTTTTCCAGTTAGCTGTTTGGGGCTTTCAGTACTTATTTCTTGATTCCTCCATGTGTCCACACAGGCCTCTGCTCTGGATGCCTTGCTGGACGACTCTGTGATGTTTGCCAAGAAACTGCGAGACATGGGCCAGCCTGTGAGTCTGACGGTGGTGGAGGACCTGCCTCACGGCTTCCTCAGCCTTTCGCAACTCGCCAAGGAGACGGAGGTCGCTACAGAAATCTGTGTGGCACGAATGAGAAATATTTTTGAGACAGAAAAACCGACAACTGCTCTTCGCAAACGGCCAAAGCTGGAAGAGACTTTCCAGAGCACTAATCCATCAGGCTGAGTTATCTGTCAGTCTTGGGACTTTGCTATATTTGGATGAAAAAGAGAACTGATATAATGTGGTGAGAGTGATAGAATACGTTTAAGTAACAGAAACAAATCAGGGAAAGTTTTGAGAGTGCAATAAAAACTGCAAAAGCTTAGGGACACCGCACTTGAAAACCTATACTGCACAACACTTTCTGTAAGCAATGATGTTCAAGAGAGCCACTAAAAACTTTAAATTTCTACTACCAGTTTTCATATGATCCCAAATGATGATGAAAGAGGGAAACTTAAGTATTTTTCTACTAAGATTTGCATGCTGAAGATGCAGATCAAACGCACATCGAAAATATTAAAGACTGACAGAAACTAAACCAGCCTTGGCAGCGATTTATAAACTGATATGCGTCAGTAACAGGCGCTGCTGTGCCTTGAATTTAAAGCGTTGCTGTATTTGCATAGTCTCTGTGTATGAGGAAAAGCTTTACATCAAACTGACTGGGATTAAAGGTTTACTTGTACAGGAAACGCACTTCAGATGCACTGTATTATTATTATTATTATATAATTTAGATTAAGTGTATAACCTGGTTTTGCCAGTTTGTCACACGTTTACAGCATATTGATAAGGAGGCCTTCACCTTGTATTTACCAAAAGTAACTGGATGTGGGTGTGAAAGTAACTTATACTGAAATTAGTACTGTATTAATTCTTAGTATTCTTATTATAAATATTTAACAGTGTTACATTGTTATACTTAAAGCCTGTATTAAATCAAAATTGCAAAGATTACTGATGTTAAAATATTGCATTTGTGTTTATTTGAATCTTTTGGACGTATTATGTTTAGGAGTGAATTTGTAAGGTACATGTTGTTTATTAGGACTCGTCTGAGCACGCAATCTGAGTGTTTCCTCTTCAGTTAGCTCATCCTTTTCTGTGCCACCACCTGATAAACCTCTTGGCCTTGTTAACAGTTATGTTTAACACATAAATCACAAGTTATCTAATCTAAGTTATATATAAATTACAGACAAAATACCCAAATCGCAACACATTTTAAACCCAAACATTATAAAAACCTAAGCTTACCAGCAGAATAGCTTAAAGCTCCTAAAAGTTTCAACCACTAATGGAGAATACTGTCATGAAAATCTAAACCGCTTTTGAAATATGCCACAGATTAAAATTAAGAATTAATCCAAGTACCTTTTACTGCAGTGACCAGGAGTGACAGCAGGTGGCGGCAGCGTCATGGAGCCTCACATGTGATAAACAGGAGAGACGCCGAGGAAGAGAAGGACGAAGAAGAAGGCGACCATGTTGATTTAAAGGAAGAAGAAACACAATAGAAGCGATTTATTTCAAGGAAAATTCAGTTATTAGAGCGACTTACAAAGACCGCAACTGATCAGCCGCAAACTGGATATCCCTTGTAAAATAACAGACAAACGAAGGTAGGTTTGCCGTGACTTGGAACCGTCCAGCTTCCGTTAAACATTATCCGAGTTGTTGTGAGCAAGCTAGCTGACGGTTGTGCTAAATTAGCCTTGAGGCTAACGTCCCTGCTAACCGCGCTATGTAGCATTACGTTAGTGTGAAAATCACTAACAACGTAGCGGTAACAATGTGTAACCTTATTGTTGTTTAAATTTTACACATATCTTTATCTTTTGCAAATTAAAAGCTTTTAAAAAGTTAAATGCGACTGCTGCAGCGGCTTAGCGGTAAGTTAGCGTAAAGCTAAAACTGACTTCGGTTTAACGGCAGGCTAACGTGGCTAATGTTTCTCATGAGACGCAGCATAAGGGAAACGGTAAATTATTGATTTACAGAGGAAAACGATAAATCCGATGCAGTTGCATGTTTTGTTTGAATATTTTAAATTTAATTAATGGTAACTGTTTTCCTAAAATGGGTTTGTATTTGGAAATTGAAATCTCAACAACTAAAAGCAATTTACGTTCGTCTGAATGGCAAACACACAAACCCGACAACCGACAGTCGGTATAAGCAGTAATTATGAAATTAGCTTCAGTCAGATGTAGAGTATTACTGTAAGTCAGTCTTCATTTTAAATCCTGACCATTTGGGCTTCCTAATCTGCCCCCGAAGACTGCAACCTGGCAAGTTCACCTGTGCAATCTTAAACCAAACCATTTAGTGAATTAGCAGTTCAAGCCTGTCACTGCACTGAACTGCAGCATGGAGTGTTTGTTATCAGCGTTGCAACTAACTAACTTGTTGTCATTGTTGCTTAATTTCCAGTTAATGTGCTGAAACCGATCTCACCACACCACAAGTTACCAAAAACAAAAAGCGACGTATTGAAATTGCTCCTGTCTTCGGTTCCCAGTGTGGTGGACAAAGTCAGGGTTTCTGCAGGTCTTTAAGTCTTATTGTCACTTCTGGTTTTCCATCAAACTTTAATTTCACTTTGGACAGTTTGACAGTGAAACTCGTATTAAATTAAAATCTGTGTAGTGTTAAAAAGTCTTGAATTTTATTTACAGAACCCTGCAGAAACCCTGCCAGGTAAATCTGAATGATGGCAAGATACACATTGTACAATTTTCATTTTACATTTTATGGACCTAATGAATAATCGAGACACTAAATGGCAGATTTATTGATAATGGCTGGGTGATCAGTCAGCTTCTCATGTTCTGTTTTAAAATCCTTCTGTTGGGTTTCTTTCAGGTGACAAGTTTGAGTCGTTGGCTGGCTTTGAGGAGGCAGTGAGGAGATCACAGCCACGCACTCACCCTTCACACACCGACCTGAAGACCTGTGGTGTCCAGGGAGAGAAGGTCAAACACCTGGAGCAGAAAGGAAACGCACATTGAGGACTTTACAGGGGTGGAAAGCTGTTTTGCTTTGGACTAGATAACCCCCTGTATAACTTGTGATTTCAGGATCCATTTTTTTCTCATGTGCAGCGACATACACCCACACAGTGGAAATAAACGGAGAGCATTACAGACTATATGATTTTGGGGAAAGACTTGTACAAAGTTGAGCATCCTTTTTTTTCGAGGACAGGAATATTGAGCAACTCTTATAGACTCAATGTGGAAACAGGAAATATCGTTCCATTTAGAAACAGAAGTTTAAGTATTGAACTAAGAATATATTGAAGAAGCTATTCCCTAAGTTCTGATTGCCTTAGTTGTTCTATTTCAGGACTTAAACTGCTTTGATACTTGTTCACATATAATTTTTCTATATTGTGGGCAAGTATATTCATGCATATGAATGCAAATTTCTCTTCATTTTGAAGAGCTCTTGTGTAAAAACTTGTTTTTGTTTTTTTTTGATGGTCTTGTACGTCAGTCACTCTGTTGTTGAAGGGGACCGAACTGCACGTACGTGTGTATATGTAAATACTACGAATCGACTTCTGTTGTTAAAGCTTTGGACTTAAAAAAAAAAAAATAGAGAATATTGTTTGTTAATGCTTTATTAAACTTTTTTACTTTTGAAGAGAATTTTTAAAAAGAAAAACCTAAGAGGCAAAAATCTAATACTTTTGAAGAAGAAAAAAAAAAAAAGCAAGGAAAGCAGGAAAAATGGCAACGGCCAGAACAGAAAATGTTGGCCCAGTCGTCATGGGACTGAACAAGCAGAATGGGCAGCTCAAAGGACAGACCAAACCAGCTTCAGTCCAGCCAGCACCCACAACTCAAGGAAAGGCTATGGGTGCACCCCAGAAAGCAGCCGGCGCCCCTCAGGATGGAGGAGGTATCAAGTTTGGAGATGACTGGAAAAAGAGCCTAAAGCTCCCTCCCAAAGACAACAGGGTCAAAACCTCAGTGAGTCAAACTTGACAATGGTTTCTGATCATACTGTAGCCTATAAGCGCCTAGCCCATAAGTACTTTTGTTCTGACCATTCTGTGTCCACTGTAGGATGTGACCTCCACCAAGGGGAATGAATTTGAAGATTACTGTCTCAAACGAGAACTCCTGATGGGCATCTTTGAGATGGGTTGGGAGAAACCATCCCCTATCCAGGTAGGCTTTATTTTACTGAGGGTTATATCATGTGTCTTAACCGCTAGACTGTCAGGATGTCCCATGGCTATATATTTATAGGATTCAATGTTTGGAACTCTTTGGTCCATTACAAATCAGTACATGTGTATTGTAGTTTGGTGCTTATTAATTTTACGACAAAACCTAAAGGTTAAAATTTACCACTTGAACACACAGAATGAGGTCATATGATAAAATGTTGCGTCAGTGACAGAGTTTAAAATCATTGTGTATATGACAGGGCATTATGTTTTTAAGGATGATACCGTTGTCACAGAATGAGCCTAAAGATAAGATTTTTGGTTCCTTGCAGGAGGAGAGCATTCCCATCGCCCTGTCTGGACGGGACATTCTGGCCCGGGCTAAAAATGGAACAGGAAAAAGTGGAGCCTATCTCATCCCACTGCTGGAGAGGATAGACCTGAAAAAGGACCACATACAGGGTGAGACTGTCTGTAGTTTATACCATCTTTATATCTCACATTTTGATACACTCCTCATCATCACTGACTTTACTTTTGTCCTTGTGTCCATTGCTCTTGTTTCTCCATGTATCTTCTGTTTCCCTTTTCACCTTCTTCTACTACCTTCTAATCATATTTCTAATTTGGGCTTTTCATTCTTCAGTTCTCCTCCTGTTGGCTCCGGTGGTTACACTTACCACTGTGGGATCTTATTTCGCTTAATTGTGATTTCTCTTGTACATTGTTGTTCCTCAGCCATTGTCATGGTGCCCACCCGCGAGCTGGCACTGCAGGTGAGTCAGATCTGCATCCAGATCAGCAAACACCTGGGGGGAGTAAAAGTCATGGCCACTACTGGGGGCACCAACCTGCGAGATGACATCATGCGTCTGGATGAGACCGGTAACAATCCCCTTCATCGCACTTTATACACAAGGGACCACTGTCTGTGTGCCACGTGTTGATAAATATTACAATATCACACAATTATAAATAATTATAGTGTTATGCCCAGTAAAAATGTAATTCCCTCCTCTTTTCGACATCAGTGCATGTGGTCATCGCCACCCCTGGCAGGATCCTGGATTTGATAAAGAAGGGAGTGGCAAAGGTGGATAAGGTCCAGATGATGGTGATGGATGAGGTAAAAATGAGCAAAGCTGTTTTTAAAAAAAAAAAAAAAAAAAAAAAAAATATATATATA
>JBBMJY010000005.1:4186680-4212339 GCA_037833715.1 Toxotes lorentzi
TATGATAAACTCATTGTCTCTAAAAACCTGTCGGCGTGCTTCATGTTAAACTGTGTCTGCCTCCTCTCAGGCGGATAAGCTGCTGTCTCAGGACTTTGTGGTGCTCATCGAGGATATCATTGGCTTCCTGTCCAAGAACAGGCAGATCCTGCTCTACTCTGCAACCTTCCCCATCAGTGTGCAAAAGTTCATGGTGAGTAGTTGGCTAATTGCTGCGCTGCCTGTCCAACCCGATGGCTCGTGGCCACCTACAGCAGTTCAACAGGCACAGTATATAAATGCTTGAAAGTCTTTCTGTTAAATACTCTTTTGCAATGCAGATTTCTGTTTTAACCCTCTGAGTATCTAAGGGAATTTCACATGTAAACACTTCCTTAATCCCTGTAAAGTATTACTGATTTTAATCTCCTACAGTGTTTAAAATAATCAAAAACAAAACAGACCAAAACAACCTCAGGTGACTTCAAGTTTCAGTGAACTAAAGCAGCATCTTACCGGCTTGTATGTTTGTGAAATCACTGTGATATTGTGAGCTTTTACGTGCACACTCTATACTCTTCATTCCCTATGTTTCGTTGCTGTAGGCGAAGCACCTTCAGAAACCCTACGAGATAAACCTGATGGAGGAGCTGACTCTGAAGGGCATTACTCAGTACTACGCCTACGTCACTGAGAGGCAGAAAGTCCACTGCCTCAACACACTGTTCTCCAGGGTAACCGACTAAATCTAAATCTATATTCACTGTTTGTGCATTTCAACATTTTCATATTTTGTCAGTTGTTTTTGACAAAATCCAGTTTCCTCACTTATCTTTGTTGCTACCCAGCATCATTTCTGAGATTTTTTTTTTTTTTTTTTGTTTTGAACATCTGTTTAACATCCTGTTACATTTTCCTCTTTCAGCAAGTGAATTTGCTAACTTCCAGTTCGGTTCAGAAACAGATTTCACGTCAAAAGGTTGATGTAATGATTCATAACAAAGTCTTTACTTCCCTCTCTCCCTCACAGCTTCAGATCAACCAGTCAATCATCTTCTGTAACTCCACTCAGAGGGTGGAGCTGTTGGCCAAGAAGATCACTCAGCTGGGCTACTCCTGCTTCTACATCCACGCTAAGATGATGCAGGTGAGACACAGCTCAGAGGAACGTCGCCTTTTTTTTTGTGTCTCATTTTTCTCTAATGGTCGCTATTTGTTGTCTTACATTTTTACTAATTGAATGTGCTCATATTTCTTGTGTTGTTGAACAGACAATCAGGCTCCTTTATGTGTCTAAGAATAGATTAGATTTATTTATTATGTATTTATTGCAATGACAATTTGTGAACTCATTATTGGATGGAATCTGGTTTAACTAGTAAAAGCTTGTTTTTAGTAGCTTGTCTCTCTGAAAGCATCTCATGGCTTGTATGTTTTCAGGAATACAGAAACCGTGTGTTCCATGACTTCAGAAATGGACTGTGCAGAAACCTCGTCTGCACAGGTGAGTTTCTGTTTTATGCTTTAAACAGAACAGTGCATAACATTTCAAAACAACACTTTTAATGTTGATGTTGCTCTTCTAATGCACTGATCTATTTTTTTCTGTATTCCTCCTGTAGATCTCTTCACCAGAGGTATTGACATCCAGGCTGTCAACGTTGTCATCAACTTTGACTTCCCTAAAAATGCTGAGACTTACCTCCATCGTATTGGAAGATCAGGTATGTTCAGTCCTTAAAACTGTGAACTGCTCCATTATATTTAGGCTTAATTTTGTCGTTTGTAGAAACAGGTTTGCGAAAAGGAATCCAAAGCGAAATCAGACAAATCAGAGCGTGAACTAAATGCACAAACGCACTAAGGATCAGTGGCTTCTTTTAATGCAGTACACATTTGTCATTTTTGCACAAAGGCTTTGTGTTTGTGTACGAGGTCTTTCTGTGGGATGACACACTCCGCTCCATCTGCACTGTTTGCTTTTCACTGTGACAATGTTGGATGTTTTCCAGGACACAGGATTTGAACTGGCTTTCATTCTTCTATAAATTAGGACAAACACTCACAGTAAACCCCGTCAGGGTTATGAAAAGATTAAACGAATATAAGGGGTGAAGGATGTCGTAATGATTTTTTTTTTTTTTCGTCTGTTAAACATTCTTTTGCTCTCAGGGAGGTTTGGTCACCTGGGCTTGGCCATCAATCTGATCACATCAGAGGATCGCTTCAACCTGAAGGCCATCGAAGACCAGCTGGTGACCGACATCAAGCCCATTCCCAGCAGCATCGACAAGAGCCTCTATGTGGCAGAGTACCACTCAACCAGCGCTGACTGTGATGTGGAGGAGGTCGAGGAGAAACCAGGACGCCAACAGGATAGAACCTAAAAAGGTGAGACGCTTCGAGATCATCTTTAGACTTTTATTTTATGGAAAAACGTTGTGTCTTCCTAATCTGAGTTCTGTCTTCCTTCCAGGACATTAGGACACACCGGGCTTTTGCACAGACATCAGTGCTTGCACACAGTCTTCAGGCAACTCTTCATTTTCACATTTCTCCCTCAAGTGGATGTGAAGGCTATTTTTATTTTCAAGTATTTCCTTAGCTTTTCCTCAAAGAGAGCTGCCTCGTTCTGCTTTTTTTGGGTTTTTTTTGTTTTTTTCATTTAATTATCAGCGAAAGTTAAACGATCTTGTTTTGCACCAAACTCAGAAAGGAGAATTCACCCTGTGATTCAGCTTAGAGAATAATTTTCGTCCTAAAATACATGTGTTTGTTAGACAGCAGTTCAAATGAGTATCAGAGCTGTTTTGAAACGGTCGCCCTTGGAGACTGTGTTCATCGCTAGCAGCAAGGTTGGTCAGTTTTTAATGTTACAGTGGTGCACATACACCAGCCATCGTTCTGTCCACTTAGACTGCTGTTGTCACTTAAGTGCCTTACTTACTCCCTCGTGCACTCATCCGTTCATGGATCCACCCATCCGTTCTGCTGTCTTCTGTCATGCAGCAGAGTACGAGCACAAATAAGATGAACTAAATAGTAACCTGATTTTATTTAGACATCGCATTATGCAAGGGGAAAAGACACAGTATACACACACATGCATACACGCTCCCTCCTGCTGAGGGGTGTGTCGAAACACGGCTCAGACTCCTTGAAAACCATCCTGAATGTGAACGTTTATTTTTAATGTGAACGTTGCAATAAAAAAAAAAAAAGGGCAGCTTTATTTAAATACTGCGTGACTGTTTTTCCCTCTCACTATGAATAATATATGAGCGGAGTCAATATCAGAAGTCGGCCTAAAGACACAAGCCCTCATACTGGTTCATGGATGTCGGCATGCAACCACACAAACGGCACGGGAAAATGAATAGCAGCCACAAGCTGTTACGTTATGGCTGTCGCTGGTGAGCTCGCCTGCAGGCAGTTGTTGTTGTTTGGATGTTCTCTGACATAAAAAAAACAAAAACAAATCACATTTGGCTGGTGAATACTGTAAAAGCCATCAGCCCCTGTAGCTGGTAGATGAATCCTGATGAAGGTTTCCTATCCTGCGCAGGACTGATGCATCAGAGATGGTTCAGAACAGTTCTGATAGACATTTCTGCAAGCTGACGGATAATTGAGAATCAAAAATAGTCCGAGAGGTAAAGATTCACAGGGTTTTTGTGGAAGTTGGTGCAAAACAATAGTTTGAATTTTCCTTCACGTTCTTTTTCCACTCACATCTTTAGGTTTCATTGGTACAATGCGGAAACATAAACTTTATAAAGCAAGAATCTTTCAAATCCAGTGGTAAAATTTTCTTTTTATGCCCCATCTTGGCAAAATTGAAGTTGGTGAATGTATCAGTTGCCAGTGTAAACTCTGCAGCCCAGTGGTTGAACGCCAAGCTCTTAAGCATGTTTCACAGTTGTCGTTTGTATTGCTGCTGTTGCATCAGAAACTCCATTCTAGGATTTTATGAAATTATATAAAGCATAAGAAATGGTTTCATGTGCTGCAGGGTGTTGAAACCTGCTCAGTCTATAAAGGACACATTCGCCTTCAATTGAACTCCGATCTGCAGCAGCAGCTATATATATATATATATATATAAACTTTTGTTTGTTTGGTTTTTTTTTTTTTTGGCTTATCCTCCCAGCACAGCTATGTTTTATAATTGTAAAAATGTGAGAATTATCTTTTTTGAGGGTGGGCTCTGTTTTTGAAAGCAAAATTGTAGCATCTTTGAACAGGCAGCTGTGACTTTTCTTTTTTGTCCTCCCCTTACAGAGCATCACTAATGATAAAAAAAAAAGACAAAAAAGAAAGTATTTTTGCTTTTTAAGATTTATTTTTGATGTTGCTTAAAGCAGTTTGGCTCTGTGAGGCTTCAGCACTGGGTAATTTCTGGAGGTCTTTTTTTTTGGGTGGGTTTGCAGAAGCCAAGTATTTTATCAGATGCTTTCTGGGCATCTTGAATCTTTCCCACTCTCTGGTACTTAAATCATCAACAAAAGCTTTGGTTTAAAGTTGTTTTCCCTCAAAAGTACACAAAATACCTTGTTAGCATCACGTTTTAAGTGCCAGAGAGAGAGAAGTTATACAGGAGAGAGTTTCTGGAAAGTCTTGAAGCACTGTGATCTTCTCGAACCTGTTCCACGTTCACGTGACGGATGATCAAAGTGCTGTGGTTTGTTTTCAGCAGCTCGGTCCGTTTTCCCCTAGGGCGATCTTTATACGAGGTGTTATGAATCATTTTGAGGACACAGTTGTAAATGATTCATTGTTTACACTAGTCGTTTACAGTTAAAAAAAAAATACTTTGCTTCATTGGTGGAGGAGGTAGAATTTATTTTATTTCCCCTTGAAATAGATTTTCAGGATTTACATTGAAGCAAAACCAAAAAAGTGTGTGTGGATGTTCAGATGTGTGTGTGTGTGTGTGTGTGTGTGTGTGTGTGTGTGGATGTTCAGATGTGTGTGTGTGTGTGTGGATGTTCAGATGTGTGTGTGTGGATGTTCAGATGTGTGTGTGTGGATGTTCAGATGTGTGTGTGTGTGTGTGTGTGTGGATGTTCAGATGTGTGTGTGTGTGTGTGTGGATGTTCAGATTGTGTGTGTGTGTGTGTGTGGATATTCAGATTGTGTGTGTGTGTGTGGATATTCAGATTGTGTGTGTGTGTGTGGATGTTCAGGTGTGTGTGTGTGGATGTTCAGATTGTGTGTGTGTGTGGATGTTCAGATTGTGTGTGTGTGTGTGGATGTTCAGATTGTGTGTGTGGATGTTCAGGTGTGTGTGTGAGAGAGAAAGGGATGCAAGCTACTGCTTGAACGAGGTGCACGTGTTGAAGTGAGAGAGCATGAATTATGTTTGCAGCTGTGACAGATTGTTTTGTTCAGAATCACGTTTACATGCAGCTTCAGTGAAACTTCGATCTGGATTAACAGAAATCTGATCTGATTCTTTGGGAGAATCAGATCAGATTTCAGTGCAGTTGGAGCCAACTTGCTTACTCCAGTCCATGACAGTTCATTTGAAATAATAATGAAACTGTCCTGTGAACAGTTTGTGGCTGCATGTGAGCGTAGTAGTTGTATGTCAGGTTTTTTTTGTTTTGTTTCTGTGCTTGTGTTTATGTTGGCGATATCTTAAATATCAGTATGGGTGTTTACAGTTTTCAGGGATGTGATTTTTGTTATTTGTTTTTCTTCCATCTCCCTCTTCCTCCAGGAGTCCAAGTTCCACGGACGTGAATTTCATTTGTGATGTTCCACGTTTCTGTTCTTCTTCTGTTTTGTGTTCCTGATCACATCCCTGACAGTCATTCCATGATCTCCTTTGTGCCCAGAAAGCAGAGATTAGACATGTTTATTACTAAACTTGTCAATAATTAGTGGAAGCGATTTTTGGACTTTCTTTCCTTTGTTCACTTGGAGCTGAATATTAGACATCATCTCAGACGTCTGCCTAAAATTTAGTCCTGAGACGCTCAACCCCTTTTTTTTTTTTCTCTTTTCCAGTCACCTTCCCTGTCAGTCATGATAACATTTTGCTCACCAAAGTAAATGCGGATTTTTAAAAAAGCCAACACTAACACAGAAGAAGAGTTTTAAGATCACAGCACTGTAAAGTGTAGTGAGAGAAACGTCATCATAACTGATAGAAGTCGAGGCTGGAGCCTCAAGAAGGAGCTCAGAATTTGTCTGTCAGTGGTCACAAAGGAGCTTATGATGAATGCAGTTATGAATGTTGGGTGACTGTTGATTTTGTCATCTGGTGTTGTCTTTCTGTGTGTGAGTGTGTGTGTGTGTGTGTGTGCGCACTCTGACCTGTCAGGTCTGAAGTGCTGATGGGGTGGGAGGGATATTTGTCAGACACTTGTTTAAAATGGGTAAATGTTAAAAAAAAAAAAAGAAAAGAAAAAAAAAAGGGTGGGTATTTGGGTATAAAATGTCAGTTTTGGCATTGATGCTTCGGGCTCTGAAAATTCTCAATTGGTGAAATTCAAAAACTTGGCTTAAAAATAGTATTAATGGCTGAATTGCCCCTAACATTTCTACTGTGCGTTACTAAAATGGAATTGGATGAATTGGATACTTTGCTGCACTAATGTAGACTCACCCGCACTCCGAGGCGGCAGTTTCAGCCAAAGTTAATAAAGAACTCAGCAGATTTGTAGTTGTAAGCTGAGGATAAAGTGACAGCATTATTTCTCCTGCAGCATGGACAGAAAACAGTGACGTTTAGACTCTTAATTGGCTCTCAGACACTTTAGGTTTGTTTGTGGCTATGGATAAAATTACAACAGTATTTCCCTACAACACGGTTAGAGAGGAGTTGCGATACAGAATGACTGAATTGGCATGCAGACATATTGGTTCTGTCGATCTCTCTTACTTAAAAATTCAGCTTTCTTTTCAAAACCAAACCCCTCATGTAGTCAGTCTTTTCAGTTGTGTTGTTTGTAGTCATTGTTACCTTGGTGGCATCATCTGTTGATGTTTTGGGAATTGGTAACTTAGTTTTTTTTCATCATTGTCCCATTTTTTTTTTCTGTCGTGCAATTGGGTTAAAACTGACTTTGATTGGATGGTACTGCAAAAAATGTTTTCTTTTTGTTCCTTGTTTCCTTATTAAAAAAAAAATGCATTGAAGTGGCACAAGATATTTCAGCAACTTGTGTAATCACTCTGTCCTCTACTGTTGTAACAGAAATATGCAGGGACTATAAAATTCAATAAATTGAAGAGAAATTCACATTGTCTGCTCTTCATTTCTCCTCCGTGTGATTTCACACTTTTACTGTCATGTGCTTTAAGCAGATCTGTATTTACCTGATGATCTGACCAAATTCTTGAGGCTGGATGAACAGTCAGGCAAAGAAGGGCCCAAAAGTACCACGTTCAGTTTTGGTAAACTGAATTTCTGTCATTAGAATAGTTCTGCAGAAGCACTGAACTCTCGCTGTTATCTCTTCGTTTGACAGGGATGAACTTAAATCTTTGATGATCTCTTGTTGTCTTTATGAGGTCGAATCAAATCACTTTGCAAATGAGAATAAGCATCTGCCAAATGATCATAATGTAAAGTACAGCATCAGGGAATCTGAATGCATTGATTATTTTAAAAAATGAATTTACAAAAGTCTATAGGCAGAAATGCTACTTATATGATTTTTTAATTAAATTCTTTAATTAAAAAGGTTATCTTTTATCTTTTTCTTTATTAATCCTGCCATCATTTATCCATAAAAGCATTCTGTGCTTACAGTGAAGGTGATTAAAGTTATGCACAGACATAAATACAAGAACACACCTGTAAAATCAAATACAGCAGCCCTGCAACTAAAACTTTAAAAAATTTAAATCTACCACACTTCTATTAATCTATCCTATCTATTCTTACTGCTAACAAACCATTATTTGTCAGCAAGTGTACAGGTGCACTTCACTGTTCATTGGCAGTGGGGTTTACAACTTGTACGCTCCCCCACTTACAGGCGTGTACACCAGTCCCTCATTAGTCTGTACGGTGAAAACATGGAGAGCTCTGTAGCTCCTAAAAGCTGCTGTTGTGTTTACTATAGCTGTAAAAAGTGAGAGGCGCTTTTCAGTGTCCGATGAAAATTCAACTAAACTGGCTCTCTCGCTGCCGTTTGACCTTGAAGGTATTTCTTATGAACATATCACTACAGCCGCCCTTCAAGCTGAATAACCACTGACGCTCAAGGTCTCCACCAATCGGTGAGCACGGAACATCACGTCCCGCCCCCTTATGGCAGCGCTCGCTTCAATTAGCCAATAGTTTTTGAGCAGGAACATTGCATCACCAAAAAATAATCACGCCTTCGATTCGTCACCCACTGAGATTTATTGACAGGTATTTCTGCCAATCAATTGTGAGGGTCACACCCTAGCATCCAATCACAACGTGGTTGGGGAAAATAGGCGGGCTTTAGCGTCACTCACGTCTTCTTCTTTGGTGCAAAGAGATTCAACTTCCGGCTGCATCGTCCTCTGGAAATCACAACGTGAGTAGCTAACGTTAGCTCGGTGTTTTATTAAACGTGGTTTTTCTCTGGGAAAACATGGATATGTTTGCTAGTGTTTGTTTTCCTTCAGCGGGAGCAGCTGTTTGTCTTAAAGCCGTTAGCTGCTGGTTGGAAAGATAGATTAAACGGCAGCAAGGAGCTAGCTTAGGTTACGTTTTCATACGAGCTTTCATTCAGAACATTCAGTACTTCTTATAACCGAAGCAGTTAGAGGCCACTGTTTTCTTATGTATTCCCGTCATGTAACGTTATTATTATTATTATTACTGTTATTATTATTAGCTTATGTCAGCCGGTCTTTCTTAACTGCTGTTGCGCTACCTTCATATGAATGAACATGATGTGTGTGAAAGGTTAAAGGGACACTCCACCAATTTTACACTTGGAGCTCAGCTTGCTCATTGCATATTGTTAGTTCTATCTTTAAGCTCTTAAGTCTTTGTCAAACTTTAATTTAAATATACATTATAGTTGGTCTGTTTAGTTATTTTATGATTGAATCTCAGATTTTTCTTAAAGCTGTGAAACATCTGATTTGACACTTGATAAGTGACACATCCCTTAAAAAAACAAATATGGCTGCCTCATTCAAGATGAATAGATCCAAATTTAATGGATATGTACTAGATGTATATCATCAGTGCACTGATGCTTTTACTTTTATACAACCAAGTCCAATTCTGCTACTAATGATTATTTGAATTATTGGTTCATCTGCCGATGACTTTATCAGTTAATTATTTGGTCTTTAAAATGCTTATCACAGTTTTCCTTTTGACACTTTAACTCCCTCTCTCTTTCTTTATCCCCTCATTTCCTCACTGGCATCTCAGCATGGGCAGTGTTTTGGCTGCCAGTTCCCCCAACCCTCCACCACCAGCCTCTGGCGGTGCTGCTGCCCCCGGGTTGACGGTGCCGCCGGGCTTTGGGATGCCCCCCGTCTCCACAGTTATCCCTTCGAATGGAGCGGCCTCCGGAGAGCAGGTGGAGGCAGAAAACCCTTTGCCTAACCCGGGAGCGTTTGATGAGTGTCATCGCAAATGCAAAGGTAAATGGAGATAATTAAGCAAGTTCACATGAGCCCAAAAAAAAAAATGCCTGTACACCCTGAGCGTATCTTATCTGCACCTGTTTTTCTTTTCAGAGGTTTTCCCCATGCAGATGGAAGGCGTCAGGCTAGTTGTCAACAAAGGTCTTAGCAATCACTTCCAGGTCAGTCTGCTTCCTCTTACATTAGAAATGTTTACTTACATGAATCAGAACGGGCTGTTATCTTTTTTTTTTTGCCGGTACATAGATTTATAAAGCTGAACTGCATCTTTATAGCTGGTAAGCTCTGTAACTGAGCTGCTTGAGAATCCATGTGCCTTAAACCCAGGTTCACAATGGGTCAACCAAAGGAGCAAAGTAATGTGTTCATGGTACATTTTTAAAATTTGTTAAACTTCCTTTAAGGTGAATCACACTGTGTTGCTGAGCACCACGGGCGATTCCAGCTACAGGTTTGGTGCTACATACGTCGGATCAAAGCAGATGGGTCCAGGAGAGGTAAGCTGCAGCAACATCACCGTGATTCCCATTTGTAAGATGTTTATATTTAGATTTTGAACTGTAATACAAATGAACTGCTCTTTTTATTCAGTTTTTTCCAGTCATGGTGGGAGACATGGACAACAGTGGCAGCCTGAATGCCCAGATCATCCACCAGATCACCAACAGAATACGATCCAAAGTGGCCTTCCAGGTACATTTATTAAATTAATAATAATATTTAATATATATTTTAGGTCATTTTTTTCCCTGTTGGACCTTTAAACAGAACTTAAACATCTCCATAATGTTTTTACAATGTAAATGACTATTTATCTTGGTCAGAACTTAAATAACCAAATTACAGAGATCTATCAAAATTGTTAGTGTGTTTTATGTTCAGATCAGATGTTTTTGGATTTTTTGGTTTTTTTTTTTTGTTCTTAATCTAAAAGAAATGTGTCGGTATTGGCCTTAAAAATCCAGGATCAGGGTTACAGTGTTAACTTTGTCAAAATCTGTTATGTCCTCAGACACAACAACACAAGTTTGTGAACTGGCAAGGAGATGCTGAGTTCAGGGGAGAAGATTTTACTGCCACCGTTACACTTGGAAACCCAGATGTCCTCGTTGGCTCTGGTAGGTTCATCAGTCAGTAATGCAGCAAAAAAGGTACCTTTGATCTTTGCTTAAATTATGTTCTAATTGCTTCTTACTGTTCTGAAAGCAGCTGTCTGATTCAACCAAAACAAAGATTTCACCTGAACCTGAACACCTCCTGTTGTCTTGCTGTTGTCCACCTGACAGGCATTGTTGTAACACACTACCTCCAGTCCATAACGCCGGCTCTGGCTCTGGGAGGGGAGCTGGTTTACCACCGCAGGCCGGGAGAGGAGGGCACAGTGATGTCTTTAGTTGGCAGATACACAGGTGAGGCGCAGGTTATTTGGAGCTTGTAGTCTGAATTTGATGGAGCTTGAAAAATCAAATTTTTTTTATCCACCTGACCTCCCTCTGCACAGGCAGCAACTACATCGCCACGTTGACACTCGGCTCAGCGGGAGCTCATGCTTCTTACTACCACAAAGCCAATGATCAGGTAACCTCCTCTCTCCATCAGACTCAGGTGAAGTAGTTTCTGAAAACCTCAAACATTTTAGGTGATTGCTTTAAACGTGACTGTGTGTGGATCAGCTCTCAAGCATTCGCTTTCTGACTCGGGTGTCTTCTACATGTTTGTGGGGTCTTGTCCTGCTGCTGTGCCTTTTTTTTTTTTTTTTATTGTTTGTGTTTCTTGTTTTGGCTTCGTCCAGATCTAACTGTCCTCTGCTCTTCAACAGTTGCAGGTCGGTGTGGAGTTCGAGGCGAGCACCCGCATGCAAGACACCAGTGTGTCGTTCGGTTACCAGCTAGATGTGCCTAAAGCCAATTTACAGTTTAAAGGTAGCAGCAACATCTTTTTGGGAAATTCTTTTACTTGTTGTCTTTCTGAGTTATATAAAGACCTTTCCTGTATCTGTTGATTAAATATGAAGCTGTAGCCAGGATACATTTATCTTATCAGAACGACTGTATGCAGAGGTTAACAGTTTTCCTATTAACACAACAGTTGTTTCAGTGTCTTCATCTAACTCTTGGAAAGGAAGTGAATAATTAAATTAACCACAGTGTTGAACTTTTCCTTAAAGAATCAGTTTTTCATAGTTTTCAGCTCGTATTAATGAGAATGCACTTTTTTAACAAATGATAAACGGGGCAGTAAACAGACATATCTTCATACATTCTATGTTCTGTCTCCCTTTTTTTTTTATACACTCGTTTAATACTGTGTTTTTATCGCTTCCCCAGGTTCAGTAGACAGTAACTGGATAGTTGGTGCGACATTAGAAAAGAAGTTGCTCCCTCTGCCGCTCTCTCTGGTCCTCTGCGCCTTCCTCAACCACCGCAAGAACAAGTTCCAGTGCGGCTTCGGCGTCACCATCGGTTAGACTGACTGAACGGTTCACGACCTGCAGACGGACTTCACAGAACGGACAGACTCGCTCTGGACAAACGCACTATGCCTTGTGCTGTACACTACTGTGTGTCCCATCACCTCAAACAGTCTCCGACCTCTTTGGCTGTCATCGTGTTATTCTTTTCCTAGATCATGTTTCATCAGATGTGAGGCGTAGAAACACTGAGTTAATTATTAACCCAAGTTAATAATGTAAATCAAACGACTTCAGTCCTTCAATTGCCTGAATGATCAGAAGTGTAACAAAGACTGATTAGTCAGGACTTTGACTGGACTCTCGACATGAACACACAAACCAGTTGGCGGCACAAAGGCGTAACACATGAAGAGACGTAACAGAACTACAGAGCTCTTTGTTTTGTCACTGAGTTCAGTGCCTGTCGCGTTTTGTCTTGAATTTTATTCTTTTTTTTTTTTACTCCTGTCTCGGCGTGCAGTGAATGAAATTGTCGTCTTTTGCTTGTTTAAAGGGGATTTGTTGGTCATCAGGAAGGGGTGTGCTGTACTGTATTGTCATGTTCACAATCCATCTCTTGTTTTGTTGCCTTTTTTATGTTACATGCAGTTGGAACAGTATATATGACG
Source organism: Toxotes lorentzi (assembly GCA_037833715.1). Classification (NCBI taxonomy): domain Eukaryota; kingdom Metazoa; phylum Chordata; class Actinopteri; family Toxotidae; genus Toxotes; species Toxotes lorentzi. The sequence goes on from JBBMJY010000005.1 coordinate 4,199,335, forward strand.
TATATACCTCTGGGAAACTGATAAATACCATTTCTTACAAAAACTGCATGTCTCGGTCGCGTCCTTCAGTCGATGTTGTCTCTGCTGGACTGTGAGTGCGAATTTCACAAGGAGGACTTTTGTTTTTCAAGTCTGTTCAGATTTATCACTGTAGATCCCAGATCCATTCACACTTTCCGAAATAATTTTAATTAAGAAGTTTGTCACCCCCACCAGCTGTAATCCCAGAAGAAAGCAGATTCTGTTAAATGAAACAGGTGATGTTGTTAGCCAAAAATCGGCCAAATTATATTCTGGAAGAATCTCAGTGGTCACGGTACGAAGGGAGGGCAGATGGATCAGTTCACCTGGAAATTACTTACTTATTTTAGGATTAAAACTGGCACAAAATTAATTTTATCAGTGTTTGTGGTCATTTGGCTCAATAGGAATTTTGGAAAGAGGTGTGTTAAACTGTCCAAGTCATAGACAGGTGTGAGGGAAAGGTTGGATAAGTATGAAAACAATCAGAATTATACGGAGCGGCGTTCACAATGGTCAAATGTGAACACCAACAGGAGACTTTGGAGCAATGTGTTGCACAGTGTCTGTGTCTCCTGTCTTTAGTGGAAAACCCAGGAGCATTGAAGTTGCACTTGAGGCGGCTCAACACTGTACTAAGACTACGTGGTGTGTTTTTTCTTTAATTTGTGACTCCTGTATGTATATCAAATATGAACACCATCAAATTCTGTCATATTAGGATTATATCCTCACAATTATCTCTTGGTAAAAAGTTGTTTTCTAGATAGGATTCACTCCTCTGTGAAACATCAACTCTTGCAAAGAAATGAAGAAACTGAAATACAGAACTTGATTGTCAGGTTTTATTTAATAATTTATACTTTGGGTAAAGTTAAAATAAATATTTGGAGCATGGAGGCTTGAAAAGCAGCGGGGCCTTTGAGGCAGACAGAGCGGCCTGTTTACTGGGTCTTCTTAGTGAAGGACTCCCACAGAACAGCCAGCTGAGCCTGGAGGTCCTCGGTGCTGGCGTCCAGCTTGGCCTTCAGCTCCTCCCCGTATGGAGCCAGATTCTGCTGGATCTCCTGGGTTTTCTGGGTCAGTTGGGTCTCAAAGCTCTGGGCCATGGGGATCATGCTCCTCTGAAACTCCTCCACACTCTGCTCCATCTTCTGCTTCATCTCCTCGGTGAAAGGAACCATCTGGGCCTGCAGCTGGTTCACGCTCTTATCCAGCTGCCCCTTCAGGTCCTGGCTCTTCTGCAGCAGGACGGCCTTCAGGGCCTCTGGGTCCATGGCCTCGGCGTAGGGGGCAGCTTCCTTCTTCAGCTCCTCCACCTGCATCTGGAGGTGCGCCACCAGCTGCTCGGCGTAGGGCTGCAGGTTGGAGCCCACAGCGGTCAGATCTTTCTCCAGACGAGCTTTCAGCAGCTCGGCCTCCTCGTTAAACTGGGTCATGAAGTTCTGGGTCAGAGGAGCCGCCTGAGTACGCAGAGCAACGATGTACTGATTGACTGTGTCAGCGCTCTGAGAGATCTTGGCACTGTAAGACAGAAAAAAAAACAGTTATAAAGTGAAACACATAGTTCATTCATATTTCTAATCTAATCAAATTTTTATCAAGCTGAGACTCTTACTTACTTGACTTCCTGTCCCAGCTCAGACTGTCTGATCTGCCTCAGGGAGTCCTCAGCAGTGAGGGTCACTTTAGCAACATAGTCCCAGAAAGCATCTTTCACCACCTCCAGGTTGCTCTTGGGCGGCTCCTGCCACAGGATGTTGGCATTGCAAACTGTGGATAAAACAATGGATGTTAGAGCAGAGCCAGAACATTTGTTATGGTTTACATGGATCCAGCTTTTAAGTCAGAGAGAAAATTCACTCACCGGAGAAAATAGCAAGTGCGAGAACCACAAGTACCTTCATGATTGAGCTTGACTCTGTTGGATAAAGAAGATGCAAAGTTTAAAAACCGAACATCCATTCAGAGACAAACCTATGAAAATATTTCATGCTAAAATGATTTACCTTACAGCGGCAGCTTGTCTCTTCTTCTTCACTGTCGGATGACTTGTGTTGTGCAGATGGCCGTTCGCAATTTTTATAGCCATATTCAAGGGTAAAGTCCTTCTCCAGTTGCCCCGCTGGACACATTCTTGTGACTGCTGTCACTCCACGTCATATTGTAAGTGTCATCACTTCTTCATCCTTTCGTACAGGTCTTCTGACATTGCAAATGGTTGAATGATGATTTATAATCTGCTGTTTCAAACAGCATCACGTGCAGCGGTTACACAGAAAGAAAAGGGACATTCAAATCATTTAAAGTAGTAATACGCTAACTTATATATTTTTAAAAGTACAGAAAAAGTTCTGGGTGTTTCTTAAAAGAGCACTCAACCAATTTAGCATCACACTCATACACAGAGGAAATGTACCTGATTCACACAGCTCCTTCTGGAGCCACAAAAGGCTTCATGCAACTTTTTTTGAGTTCCCCTTTAAGTATGTGTATAAAACTCCCTAATCGGGTACATGAACAAGCATCACTAAAGTTCAGTACACCGTATACACACAGGCACTGGCTAGTTATCAAATCAGATGCGAATGAAAGTTATTTCAAGAAGGTTTTTCAAAGTATGGGAAAATTACCTTTGCTCCCTTGCCCTCGAAAACAAAAAAGATTTGTAAACCTGGAAAAACGAAGTCTGTGTCCTAATGTGATTATTTCAGTGAGGACGTTTGGCCTCATGTCACAGCCAAGGGAGACACTGGTTGCCCCTCTGATCTCTGGTTAGCTGTGATGTGACCACAGGAGAGGAGCATGGTGCCCCTTTCTTTCATCGTGTCCTCTGATCCTTAGAGAATCTGGAGCCACTGTACATTTCATATCCAAAACTGATACAGACTGAAACAGAAGAAACTGTAATTAAACTGAATTAAATATGTAAAGATTTCCTTAAATGGTTATTATGGATTTTGAATTTTGTTTGTTTGTTTGTTTGTTTTTGGCTGCACTGATATAAACTTTTTTTTTTCTTCTTCAGCCTAATAATTTTTAAATACAACTTATGAGTAAAACATTCAAGGTCTTTGTATGTGTCATCTGAAAAGAGCGGGATGTTTATCAGTGGTTTCTCCTGAGAGGAAGACTTTAGCTCCTCCGTCTTATCAGTTTGTGTGGAGGGAGCGGCTGTATAAGGAAAGAAAAGATAATCTGCATGTCAGATTTAACAGATGGATCAAAGTCCTGCTCACATTTCACTGACCTATAAAACCCGAGACAACATATTTCAGTAAATCAGTGTGTGTGTGTGTGTGCGTGTGTGTGTGTAGAGTAAACAACAGAAACAGGTTTTAATAATCATATTTCACAACAGGGTGAAATAGTAATAATCACATTATCTTATCTGCTGACATTTTTTACACTGAGTGTTGAGGTTTCTGTGTCACAGCTCATCGCTGTGTTTACACACGAAACACACGAGTAACATGAACACATGTCCCCTCAGTGGTTTTCACTTCTATTAAAGACACATAATACAGAGGCTGCTTGACTCAACAGCAACAGATGCCTGAACACTTACAGAATAAAACCACAACCTTATGAAAAATATTATCTTCATCAGAGCAAGTAAAAATCTTGCTCTGAAACTGAAAGGTTTAAAACGACATGTACATGAGGTTTCATCAGACAGAGCTGATGTCAGGGGCCGGCCCTGCTGCTGTGATGTGGAGGCAGTGGTGACAGCACGACACTCAGCTCTGGACTTTACTCCTCTGCTTCCTCCACTCACCTCAGCAGCCTATATATCCTCAGCTATGGGCTGTGCAGAACACAGACTCGGTTTTCAACAACTCACTGCAGAGTCAGTCATGAAGTTCCTCGTGGTGCTCGTCCTCGCTGTTTTCACTGGTGAGTTTTGTAGTTTGGCATTTTCAATGTGTGCACCATTTAAGATGCAGTGCTCAGAGGCAACGTGTGACAGTAACTGTTTGAACCTCTTGTTTTTTGGTTTTTTTTTCAGCAGGTTGCAATGCCAACCTCTTGTGGCAAAACCAGCCCAAGCGCCAAGTCGACATGGTGAAAGATGCTTTCTGGGACTATGTTGCCAAGGCAACCATGACCGCCGAGGACTCCCTGAGGCAGATCAGACAGTCTGAGCTGGGAAAGGAAGTGAAGTAAGAGTCTTAAAATGACAATGATGAATGAGGACCTAATGAAGCCTAGAAATCTTAAATATTTCTCTAGAAAATGAAAACGTCTCTATTTTATTTTCAGAGAGAATAAAATAAAAATGAGAACAATGTGACACTGTCACTCTCACTGCTCTAATAGCATCGCTTTCACTGCCGCATGCAGCCGTTTTCATCGAGAAAGCTAAAGAGCCAGATATTTACCTCAGAGCGAAAAGAGAGTGGATTTTGGATTAAGTGCTCAAAAAAAGTTTAGTTGCAGGATTAAATATTTGAGAATAATTTTGAGAGGAAATAACAGGAATGTTTCTGTTTGTGTCTCTGCAGCACCCTCATCTCTGAGAGCACGGACGCCGTCAACAAGTTCACCGATGCTCTGTGTGCTCAGGCGGCTCCTCTGACCCAGGACCTGATGTCTCAGCTTACCCATGAGGCCGAGAAGCTGAGGACCCGTCTGGAGAAAGATCTGACCGCTGTAGGCTCCAAACTGCAGCCCTATGCTGAGGAGCTGGTGGAGCACCTCCAGAGGCTGGTGGAGGAGCTGAAGAAGGAAGCTGCCCCCTACGTCGAGGCCATGGACCCAGAGGCCCTGAAGGCCGTCCTGCTGCAGAAGAGCCAGGAGCTGAAGGGGCAGCTGGATAAGAGTGTGAACCAGCTGCAGGCCCAGATGGTTCCTATCACCAAGGAGATGAAGCAGAAGATGGAGCAGAGTGTGGAGGAGTTTCAGAGGAGCATGATCCCCATGGCCCAGAGCTTTCAGAACCAACTGACCCAGAAAACCCAGGAGATCCAGCAGAACCTGGCTCCATACGGGGAGGAGCTGAAGGCCAAGCTGGACGCCAGCACCGAGGACCTCCAGGCTCAGCTGGCTGTTCTGTGGGAGTCCTTCACTAAGAAGACCCAGTAAATGGACTAATATCTAAGCTAGGTTTTGACTCTCTCCTGCCTTGTCGTCTCTGAACTCTGCTGAATCAGGGCAGTGTTTATGGGACAGATAAAAGTACAATACCTCATTTTCTATGTTTTTTGATGCTCTCTCAGGGGCGACCCTCTGTCATGACAGTGTTTTGTCTTTTGTGTGACTGTGTACAACCATAAGGTGTTATAAATAAATAGGTTCAATGGATTTTATGTTGTCTCGGACCTTTGTTGATAAACGAAATGGGAAATGCACAGAAGGGTTTAAATTCATGCATCTAACTATTGCTGTCTCACTAAGGGATGTTAAAGTGTGATCATACGAGTTTTGAGACAGAAAATAACACAGTGTCTCTCTTACAAAGGAGAAGCTGAATTCATAAACAGCAAAATGCGCCACTGCTCAATTCAACGCACTTTGTGGTTTTGGTTCTACATCCTCATTTGGTCTGGTGTGACCAGAAGCTGGTGGAAACTTTACCTGAGCTTTACTGTACGTCATCTCTGACATTACAATTCTGTGCTGCTGTGTGGCTTCAAATTAACATTAGTCCTGCAAAAAAAAATATCAAATCAAATCAGCAAAAACATAGAGGGAGAGGCAGAGCAGCATCATGAAAAGAAAATGTGCAAAATAAAGAGTGCACCAAACGGCAGGTGGCAAATGTACACCACACTGGGAAAACAACAACAATATGATCACAGCAATAACAATAATAATTTAAAAAAGCAAAATAAAATCATTTCATATGTCCTGAATATTCAAAGCACCAAGCTGACACAAAAACTAACAACACATAAAACACACTAAGCCTTTCACCTGAGTCACTGGTTCCCAACCTCTTGATTTTGTGACTCGTCAAAATAAAGCGATCCCTCATCATAGGCTGCATTTTCTTCTTTTATTTAAAGGAAAGATTAGAACAGGGAAATCTTATCTCACAACCCCTTATATCTGTCCGGCAGCAAAGGCTTTTGGGAGTCCAGGCAACCAGGTAGGAAAGCACTGCCTTCACTTGTTCATATTAATGCACCGAAAGCTCTCGAATGCTGCCCATGAATCTTCTGATGGTTATGAATGTATTTAACGTCTCGTGTCTGTTTATTTTGACAGCTGGACCAAAATAAAAATTCCATCTCTACAGATAATTAAGTTATTGATCAGTTACCCTGCTCTGTACAGAGAGTACAGGAGGTTATTGGAAGGTTTCCCATCTTATAAGAGCTGTATAAATGCAGGCAGTTCTTAGAGCAGACTATGAACCAGATCAGCTTGACAGTGATTTGTATCTGAAGAGTGACTTTTGGCCTTTTTCCTCTTGGTGTAACAGTTGCATTGTGCTTGTAACAGACGAGGACAGTGTGAAAACCAGAGTTTTTTCTCATTATGCGATGGCCCTGTCACGGTTTTGTACACTTTGGAAAGAGCCATGTTTAATTTAAGGAACTGTACTAAACCGTTAAGTAAATAAAACTATTCCCACTGTAATTCAGGGGCTTTAACCTTATACCATATATCAAATCAGATATTTTGGTGGCTCCAAATTTCTGACCTGTGCTTGCATGTGTACTTTCAGTGCGCGACGTGGAGCCAAAATAACACACACAGCAATAAAAGATGACAACAACACAGTTCACGCTGGGAACTTCGGACGCAGGTCAACAATCTGTCTGGCTTTTATTGGATCACATCAATGCCACCCGAGCTGTATAAATACTGAGTGACAAGCTCAGTCAGTCTCATAGACGTCACAGATCAGGATCACTGAGGTGAGATACAAACAGTTTCTATAAATCTTCAACAGCTGGTTGCTCTTGTAGTAATTTTTATTTGCTTTTAACGTGTCAAATTATTTGCAAAGTTCATGTCTATTTAAATTGGATGTGTAAAGACTTTGATCTTTTTTTTAAGTCTTGAAATTCATGTTCAGTGGGTGAAAATATTTTGTGAGTAAAGTAGTTTTTCTAAAACTCTTATATCAGCGTTGAGGTAACTGGATCTTATTCATCATGATATTCCAGGTGTCCTTTCTTTCTGGTCATCATGAGGGTCTTTGCTGTAATCCTTGCACTGGCAGTTTTTTCAGGTAAGTTCAAAATTTCCTCTCAACAAAATAATAAACATCTTCAGCCTCATTTTATTTCTCATTCAAAAGCTTAGGAGACATTTTTATTTTCTTCCCAAACCAGGCTGCCATGCAAGAAGTGTGCCAGAGTACGACTGGAAGGACTCCTGGGAGAACTCCGTTGACAGGTTTAAGGATTATTTCACAGATCTGAGCACAAGGACAGATGAGATCGTACAGGGCATCAAGAGCTCCCAGATCAGCAGGGAACTGGAGTGAGTGAAATTTACGTCACAGTGATGAATTCAGGAATATTTACCAAAGTAATAACCAAATGTCTTTGTATTATCACATCGAAATTACTACACGTGTATGACCTCTATGTTTGTGCCATACGTTCACGTACCTGCTCCAACAACCATCTCTACAGACTATATATTTATCATGTTTAAATATTATTAGGGTTTTAATCTGCAGCACCAACTTAAACAAATATTCTAATAATATTTAAATCGGTAGATTTTTGCATGGAGTTCTTGGACAGATCTGCAGCAAGTATATCAACATCTCGGTTATTTTTACATTATGAAAGACAACTAAACTCTTATTTTCCTATTCCAGTCTTGCAAAAGGCCTTTATTTGCTCTGACCTCAATCTTGACCCCCCTGTAGACCCAGACTACTTCACAAAAACACCAACAAGCCCCACCCCTAAAAATCATCTGCCTCACCCCTCTTACAGCACCCTGATTCAGGACAGCATGTCTGAGCTGGCCATGTACAGGGACGACCTGAAGACCAAGCTGGCTCCCTACACTCAGGAGGCTGCAGATCGTCTGGGCAAAGACCTGCAGCAGCTGGGCGATAAACTCCGCGATCACATGGCTGAGGCCCGGGAGCAGATGCAGAAGTACACCCAGGAGCTGCAGACCATGATGGAGCAGAACGCTGACGACGTCAGGGTCAGGGTCTCCACCTACACCCGCAAGATGAAGAAACGCCTCAGCAAGGACACACAGGAGATCAAGAGGTCAGTGAAACAGCGAGGAGGCCGATGGGGAACTCTGTCCAGTAAAAGGCTCAGATAGTTTCACTAACTTTACTAACACTTCAAATGTTTTAATACTAATTTGTATTTTAATTGTCTTATTGTTTGGTAGTCAGTCTCATTGTTAAAGACAAAAATCTGTCCTTTTCTCAGACATGCTGCTGACTACATTGACCTCCTTCAGACCCGTACCTCAAACAACATGGAGGAGATGAGGACACGTTTAGACCCTTACTTTGCTCAGGTGCGTGACAACACACAGGCAAAGATCACCACCCTGAATGACCTGCTGAAGACCCAGGTGGACAACATGAAGGAAAAGATTCAGACCACAGCTGAAGACATCAAGGTGCGCTTCGAGAATACGGCTCGAGGCGTGAGATCCACCCTGGGGGAGAAGATGGAGGAGGTGCGCAACTGGTTTCAGCCTTTTGTCTCCATGATGAGGGACAACCTGTGAACCCTGTCATCAAACAGTCTGGACTGACAGTTCATCCACCAGTTTCAGCATGAAAAATCACCTGTAATGTCGGAAAGGACTGATAAATCAAGGCTCTCAGTCATGAAAATGGAAGTTTTTCTTTTATCACAAATGTCCACCACAGTCTGAATGTGTCTCTCTATCACTTAAAGCTCTTCAATTAAAAAAAGCTGCTCACACAACGTGTAGAAAATCATTTTTTAAAGATTCTCATAATGTGGCGAAATCATCACATAGACTCCACCAGGGTTGGTTCAGTTTTCTACAAATTAAAGCTTATGCCATTAGAACATTTTCAAAGATGCTATAATAAAAGCAAAAACCACTTAGAATGATGTAAAGCAAAAACCAACATGTTCTTCTGTGTGTTGAAAATCTGTGCGTGTGACTAATGAACACACACAAAATCTGCAGAGCTCTGGATCTTCCACATTTTCCCGCAACCAGAGAGGGTGTGTATCCCGAAGGTGGTTCGGTTTTTAAACTCCTCTAAACAAACCGAGAACCTGAAAGGTTTGCTGTGGGTATGCGTGACTCGAGAATGCTGGTTGCTTACACCTTGCTCTTCTCTTGCTTGTTAAATAAATAAATAAATAAATAAAAAATCTCTCGAAAATATAAAAGTACAAGCGTAACATCCATGCAATGGATGTTTACACCACATGTGAAGCTACGGCACCGTGAAACCCAACTATGACTTTGCGCTATTTCTACATCCAATCACACGTGCTCTTGCATGTCTTTCAGCCAATAGAATGCGCGAGTTCACATAAGAAACGCCCCCATCGCCCCCCTCCGGTTAGTCTGTCGCTGTTCAGTGTTGTCATTTCCAAACATGTCCATTATGTTAAAAGAAGAGATTTTTCTACTTTGCCCTGAGAGTTGAATCCCGTCACGATGAGCGGCCTTTGTAGAGAAGTCGTCACTCTTCAGCTGGGACATTACTCAAACTTTGTGGGGACCCACTGGTGGAATTTACAGGTGAGGAAAGTTGCGGCGGCTAACGCTAAGCTAACCTGGCTAGCGTTAGCGTTGCATGTGTAGCCAGACTTCAGGGAGCGACTGGACCGGACGCTGCCCCTGCAGCAGGAATGTGCACTTTACGGTCTTTGTTTAACTCACCGAGGAGGAGATGTGACATAAACAAGCTTGCACACGGGAGTTTGAATACGAAAGCAACGTTAGTCGCCGGGTTTTATGGTGCTAAAACTGCTAATCAAGTGTCGGGACAGCAGTTTGACGGTGATCAGAATATCAGGGTTTTTTTTATTCTCCAGCAGAAGGTGCGGATGAAACACTTCACAGGGAAACTTAAAATACGAATATAATAATTCAGTAAAACTATAATAAACCGAACTGTGCTGTAGTTTTAGGCACTGTCTCCCGCTTTTAAAAAACAATGTTTTTATTTATCGATTATTGTCATACAAAGTATTTGCTGTGACCCCCCCCCCCCCCCTCTTTGACTTTGGATCGGCACCTGTCTTCTCAGTACACCTGCACGCAACTTTTCCAGGTAGATTGTTTGAAGCACCTTGGAGAACTCGCCACAGTTCTCCTGTGGTTGGTCGCCATGATGCTGAGACCAGGTCCCTGTGGGGTTCAGACCACAGAGTGATGTCTCTGGCTGTATGTTTGGGCTAGTTGATGGATAAGAATCTAAACATTTAGAGCCCCCCAAAAAATGAGCACAGTGCTGTATGTTGGCATTACTGGTCACTCTGGCCACATAGACACTGGCAGATAAATGGAGATGATCATCTCTCTGTTCACAGGATGCCTCTTTATCATACGACGCAGAGACGCCACTGGGTGAGATCCAGAGTGATGTCGTGTTTCGTGAAGGACAGACTCCGGGCGGACATGTCACCTACACACCTCGTCTCATTGCCATGGATCTCAAAGGTAATTTTGTGTCTCCGTTAGCATGGAGATGAGCCTGATTTATTCCTGGTGTTGTGACCTAAGTGTCACTCTCTTCCTATGACAGGAAGTCTTCGGACTCTGCGGCAGGAGGGACATCTGTATGATTCAGGCAAAGACACGTCTGCTGTCACATGGTAAGTGAGAGCACATGTGCATGTTCATCGTTGACTAACATTTGCATTTTATAGATAAATAAATGTGAAAGATAGGGGTGGTGGAAAAAAAATCGATTATTGATTAATGGCGATTATTTTATGGACCATTATGAGTCGATGATTACATTTTCAAAGATCCTCCCACAATCCCAAAAACATGCACATTAGGTTAACTGGCCAAAATGGGGCCGTCCAAGCTGTGATGGAGCGGGAGCTCATCCTGTTCTTCAGTCTGAAGAAGCTTGGGAAAACAAGTGCAACGCTCTGGAGGAAAAGTTAAAAAAAGAAGTGCAGACAAGAAACAAAATACTGCAGGAGGAGAAGAGAGAACTGGAGGAGCTCTGTCTGAAACTGAAGAACAAGAGGAGACATTTCTGGTCATGAAAGAAGGAGATGAAGGCCATGGCTGGAAATACGGAGGATGTGAAAAAGAAACAGAAGGAGGAGAAGGAAGAAAAGAAAAGAAAAAAGGAGGCACAGAAAAGAAAGCTAAAAGAAGGGAAGGTGGAGAAAAAGAAGAACATTTGGAGCTGGATACACAGAATAAAGTGTGACAGCGACGGAAAGGTGGAGGAGGCTGCTGCTTGTTCGACTCAGGCCAGACAAGAGTAGCTTTATTAATAAAAGCGTCAGGAGTCAGCAAACCTGGAGTCCAATAAGTCTGAGGACGGTGTTCCTAATTAAGTGCTCACTGAAGGGATTGTTGCACAGTCACAGACCTACAGTACATACAGTGTATGTGCTGTAAGTCTCCTGAATTATTTAATACTGAAAAAAGCTCCTTTCTTAAGAACACTGCATGTGTACAGTACTGTATGTTTGTATGGACAATTTTTGGTCTGTTTAAAATAAAAGTGTGGTCTGTCTTTCAGGGAGGGGAGCTTCATGATGCATAAAGAAAGTCCTCCTACAAAGAACTCCTTTCTCGAGGATCTGGACAAGCTGGACGTGAGTCTTTGTGGAGGGAAAGAAACAGGAATAGTATCTTGTATTGTTGTGAAGTTATTGATACTGTTGGTTTTTGTGTTGTTTAATAGGTTTATAACAATCTAAAGAAAACAAAGGATCACCGCTCATGAAAACCATTAGACAAAGCTGTATTACAGTGGTTAGTTTCCAAACAGAACACTGCTCTTCATCAGTAGAAAAGCTTCTTTGGTCCAAAGGTCTTCAGCAACATTTGCTTTTTTTTACCAGCCAAGCAGATATTCAGAGGAAAGTAGGAACACAGGATGGTACGTTACTGTTGGAAAGAGAAAAAGTAGACAAACGTCCTCATGCAGTTTAGTGCTTTATTCTAACAGAGGTGTTTGTTTCCAGAAGGGAGAGATACTTCCCGAGGCTGATTTCTCCTCCAGCCCCCAGCATCAGTGCTCATGTAAGCCAAACCTTAACAAACCTGCTTTAAACTTTGCACGAATCGCACGATTTTGTGACACAATATCGTCAAGCACAGCAGTGACCATTCTGAAAAATCTCCTAGCAGCAGGTTCACTGAGTGTGGATACGGTGAACAGTCGACTTGCTCAAGTCCAAAAGGGCTACAGGCTGGAGGGCCACGTGAAGGTATGGTCCGACTTCCTCCGGATCCACCTGCACCCTCGCACCATCTCCGTCATCCACCAGTACAACCACGACGGGTAAAGTGCAACTTTATTGTAATTTAGTTTTAATTCTGTTACCTACTTCTAAAGGCAGACCGGTTCTTCAGTACCTGTGTTTCTCCAGCAGATGTCAGGCTTTACATAAATTTGGGCTTGAGATCAACAGTTTTCTCTATAACTTTTTCAAACTACAGATTGCCTCATGTTTTATTCAGTCAGTTAAGTAAACCTGTCTTTAGTCTGCAGCGTTAATATTAATCAAATACAGATTTTTTTTTTAGTGGCTACTCTGAGTATGGACACAGCTTGATGTTTGTATTTGTGGGTGTGAAGGGAGGCTCATCGGCTGGAGGCTTTCGGCCAGGGAGAGGCTCTCCTGCAGGGGTCAGTGCTCGAGGAGCTGGAGGACAGACTGCACTTCTTTGTAGAAGAGTGTGATTACCTTCAGGTAACTCTTATTCCACTCTTTTCTCTGTAGTAATGTATTTGTTGTGTTATCGTTTGTATTGTAATGAAAAGGGGAAGGAAATTCAAGTTTGCCACTGTTTGCAGCTCAAAAACATTATTTTCAATTTTTCTGATTACAAAAACAAACATATCAGTATGTT
>JBBMJY010000005.1:4212439-4345281 GCA_037833715.1 Toxotes lorentzi
TATATAGCCTTTTCATTAGTCCTCCTGCATCCTGTTTTCCTCTCAGGGTTTCCAGGTGTTGTGTGACATCGCTGATGGCTTTGCAGGCCTGGGGTCAAAGGTCACAGAGATGCTGCAGGACTCTTACGGTGGGAGAGGCATCCTAACCTGGGGGTTCGCACCAATCAGTCACCCAAACTCAGTGAGTCACAAACTCAGCAATTTGATTTTAACTAGATGTTTTCTAAATGGGATTCTGCACTCATGTTATTATGTCTGTTTAACCAGACTCCAGTGAAGGACTTCTACCACCTCTTAAACTGCACATTAGCAACAACCCACCTGGCCAATCACAGCTCTTTCTTCTGCCCGTTGACTCTGCGCGGTGGACTGGGCAGGCGACCCTCTCCTCCCACAGCTTTCCCTCACGTCAATTATGATGTGAGGCTTTTCATTTTTAATTTTTATTTAGATATTTTGTGTGATGATCAGTAAGTTTTAATTAAGACTTTGACAAGTCATAAAACTGTTTCTCTGACCACAAATGTTTAGACCTATAAAACTGAACTATAATCCAGTTTTAAGATTGAGTTTCGATTGGCATATTGAGGACATATATGTACGTATTATACGTACGCAGATTTGTATGATTATATGTAGAATTTGAATCTGATCTAGTATTTGTCTAAAGACACCTGTTTGCCGCTGTGTTTCCTCTGTGCCAGCCCTCACAGTGGTACCACTCCAGCTCCATCTTGGCTTTGGCACTGGATGCCCTCACTGTACCGTACAGGCTGCGGAACAACAGCGCCCCCATGTGGCAGGTGGCTGACACACTGGCTGTGTCCGGGAGAAAGGTGACTTTTAATGCAGCTTCAATCCAAAAACAATCCTCACACACAGTGAAGACCTACTGCAGCATGAGACATGAAAAATGCTGACTGAAATGCTGTGAATGTGAGTTGATATTTAATTTTGATTCGGTTGTTGGGTTTATTTAAATTAAAGGTGGTGGCTGCTTACGGTGCCGTCCCCTTTCCCATGATGCACAGCAGCTCTCTCCCTGACGCCCTGAGTGCCTGCACAGATGCTCTGCCCTGGAAACCGCTGTCAGCTTGCTCTGAACCCGGCGACGGTCGATGCTACGGCCAGTGGGTGACACTCAGAGGCTTTGAAGGCCAGAGACTAATCAGGTCAGAATATTATGAATACATTTGTAATGTACTGTACATGTTTTGTTTATAGTAACATGAACTTTATATATCATCAAGAGTCAAGTAGAGAAGGCCAGTTGTCTTATGTATGTCTACAGCACATCAATTTAACATGTTTTTAAAAAGTTAATTAATTTTAACCTTGAAAAGTTCTGTAGTAATATTTAGACTAATTGTCTTTGTTTATTATTTTGATTTGTTGCAGCTTTATGCTTTGTTAAACTGACAAAAAGAGGAAACATGCAGGGAGTAATCACATTAAAAGTGAAATCTCTTTTCAGTGTGCTACTGAAATAATTGCTGAATAATAATTTTCTCTCCGTCAGCTCTCTGACTCCAGGGACTAAACCACCCACTCCTCTGCACAGCCTCCTCAGTGGGGAAGACGTCCTGGCGTCCTACATCAGATCTTTCTATCCTACAGCTCCTCTGTGAGTCCCTACACTGGCGAATACTTTTTAATTGTTCATCCCCTGCAGGAATAAAGTGCATTTAAACCGTTGCTCTCTCCATCCTCGCTCACAGCGCGCTGCAGCTGGTATCTACTCCCAGTAAGCTGACACCACCTTTCCCTCAGATCTTCAGTCAGTCCCTCGATGCTCAGGGCTTCCTGCAGAGCCAACCCCCTCAGCCTGGCTGTGAGTACACTTGTATTACTACTAAAACATGTTCCTCCATCTATCATTTAGTTCTGTCTCACTGAAGATATTTTTTCTACCATGGATTTGATAGTTTTATAAATTTAATTCCTTTCTCTGCAGTGCCGGCCTCTGCAGTTTCATCTGTGCCCGTCTTGACGTCCCTCCAGTCTGGGTCCGCGCTCAACATGTGGCTGTCAGAGCTGCATCGTGGTGCCAGCGCTTTTGACATCCGCCGTGTGGCCCCCAGCTTCCTCTCCCAGGGGCCTGA
The DNA here is from genome assembly GCA_037833715.1 of Toxotes lorentzi. Classification (NCBI taxonomy): domain Eukaryota; kingdom Metazoa; phylum Chordata; class Actinopteri; family Toxotidae; genus Toxotes; species Toxotes lorentzi. The sequence continues at coordinate 4,214,542 of JBBMJY010000005.1, forward strand.
AATGGCCGACTACGAGGAGGCCCTGGAGCAGCTGCGCCTGCTGGCCCGGTGTTACCGAGACGACAGCGGTGGCGTGATGCGCTCTTCCTCTGAAGAGGACGATGATGACTGACGTGGACGGTTTTAACCCACTGCTAACCCACCTGTCTGGCTGCATGTTCTCACACAGACACGGGGAGATGAAGGGAAGCTGAACTACACAGCAAGAGAGACATGAACGTCTCTTAACGTTGAAACGGACCGATGAAAGTATGCAGATGCAGAAGATGAGGGAATATTCATTTAGATCTCCAGAGAGGTACATGTGTGGTGTCCACTAAGGTGATGGATGGACTGTGGCTAAGTTTCCTCAAATGTTTAACTGTAATTAAATGTATTTTATACTAAATGTACAGTACAAAATGACTGTATTTACATAGTACAGTCATTTTATACACACCCTATTGTGCACATAAAGCTCTGACCATTCAATCATGCTGACACAGTGCAGTGTATTTTGATAAATGTTCTCATTGACTGAGTCATAACACATTACTCACTTTATCACATTGACATAACCCACAGTGACCTGTAGCTAGAAAAAGCAAAATGCAGAGTTTATGGAAAACCAACAAAAAAAAAGTGTTAAGCCATGTAGAAGTGGAATCCTTGAAGCAATGGGTTTGCTGGGTTTACAAGGTATACAAAGTATGTAGTCAATTATGGTTCCAAAAATAAACTTAACACACCTCCCTCACCGACCAGTACCAGTACACCCCCGCCCCCCAAAAAAACAAAAAACAATAACAGACATTTTTGTTTTTAATCTGAAATAAAATGATACAAGGATTTCACAAAGGTGAGGAGATATTCCCACCCATCATAATGACAAAACTGTATGCTCCTACATTTGATTAAAAAAGAAAAAAAGGCTAAGACACATACCATACCACCATTGAAACTTATAAAACTGAGATTGCACCCTGTTATTTTACAAACACCTCCGTATGGGATAGCTCTATTGAAAAACATATGCTGAGTAAAAGTTGAATGAAATGGAGTAGCATGTGCATAAAAGACATTGCTCATGAGTGCCTGGTATTCTACAGCTATTTATCAAAAACAGGGGGCAGGGGTAGTGTTGTGGGGTTTGGGGAATGTAACTGGAGGAGGAGGGGGGGGGGGGGACACTGGGATAAGGGCTCATGACAAACAGTCCGAAATCTGAACTAAGAGCGGGAACGGGAGCGAGAGCGAGACTGGGAGCGGGACTCTGACCGTGAGGCAGATCGGGAGCGGGAGCGGGCTTTGGCAGGTGAGGGGGAGCGGGATTTGGACTTGGATTTAGACCTGGCTCTGGATTTGGATTCGACTGGGCTACGGGAACGGGAACGAGATCCCCTCTCTGGCTCACCTCCCTCGTCGTCGCTCTTGGGCGGCTCTCTGCCCTTTGAGCCAGACTTCCTGGAGCGATCCTTTATTCCTGATCTAGAACGAGACCTGGAGCGAGAGCGAGATCTGGACCGGGAATCCTCCTTCTTTCCCTTCTTCCCTTCTTTCTTGCTCTTTTTGCTCTTGGGGCTGCGGCTCCTGCTGCGGTCCTTGCTCTTCTGAGCGCCGTTGCTGCGCTCCTCTTCCTCCTTCTTGCCCTTGCCCTTATTCTTCTTGCTACGAGATCGGCTGCGGGAGCGAGACGCCGCCCTGTGGACAAAATCAGAACTAAGAGTTATAATTCATTCTTTGATTTTGGGGAGAAAAGAGAAATTTCTGAAAACTAAAATCATTTGCACTGTCTCTACAATTGCAAGTGCACCTATCAGATTGTTTTTAGATTACATTAAATCATCAGACCTGGATCAAAAAAAAGTACAATGTGGGAGCAGATGTCTTCAGTTTAATCAACAAAAGTCTTAAATCTTGTCTGCTGAAGGCAATAATGCCATGTCAGGAATGGTTTTCTTTTACAGCTTGGGGAAGACAGAAGATAAATAATTCTAAGCCGTATTGGCCCTACTGGATTTCCTTCATACGTTGGTTGGTGTGACTGTAAAAACTGGTATTAAATTGCACTCTAAGTGGTATTAAAATAGTCTTAAATTTCACTTTGTGAAACAGGAAGGAATCAGCGTCACTATAAATTGTTTCCACTGTATGAGTTTCATTCACCCTGTCACAACAGGTGACTCAGGTTTTAATGCCACAGCAACTCCTGGGCTCATCTTACATTAAAAAAAAAAAACGGTTCCCATCAAGACGCATGCAGATTTAAAATCGGGGCAGAAGGTCAGACTTGTGGATGCCTAGTAATACAACAAAACCATGATCATATTCTGCTCTGATGGAGGTTGGATTCTCACCTGGAGTGGGAACGGCTGCGACTGCTGCTCTCACTGCGGCTGCGGCTCTTGCGAGACCTGCGGCTCCTGGATCGAGACCTGAGAAGTAAAAAAAAATTTCAAATTTTAAGTATTTTCAGCAACAACCATTCAGACTGCTCAGCATCCAGCTCCAGGGTGTTAATATTGTGAAGGTTTTTTTTTGCTAGACCAACTTTCCTGTCCTTTCTCTTATGTATGATTACTGCTCTGTTAAGAAACAATGATATGCATCAGGAAGCCAGGTATATACCGTTGTGCGTCTAACCTGGAACGGCTGCGACTGCGAGAATAAGAGCGACGACGTCTGGCTCCAGGGCGGTCCTCAATGAGCCGGATCTTTCTGCCGTTCACCTCTGTGCCATCCAGCTTCTCCAGAGCCCTCTTCATGTCCGAGTAGAGCCTGAACTCTATGACCCCCTCATTCCTCCGGCCCTTGTGGGTGTCAGCGTAAGTCACCTCCCCTGCCTGCCTCATGTAGTCCTTCAGAGAAATGGAAACAAAATGATGAACTCGCTTGAACTTGATTTTCCAGCTTTAGACATTAATACCATCACAGTAAAACAACAACAACAAAACCCTGAGAATTTAAGTGAGGAAAAAAAAAGACTTCATACCTTCAGGTCCTGCCAGCTGCAACGGCTGGAAAGATTCTCAACAATGAGCCGGTAATCTGTCCTTATAGGCGGACCGTATCTGTCTCTTCCCCAGCGCCCATATCCACCTTTCAAGGTAACAAGGAAAGAACAGGGAAATGAGGACCAAAAAGAACCTGAGACTATGCAGTTACACTAAACTCCAAGCTACACGCTACAAAATATATCAATATTCACTTGGGAAAAGGAAACAAAAAAGGGGAAAAGCAAAGGTTTAAAAAAAAAAATTACAAAAAAAAGAGGAAAAAAATCATTAAATCCTTAAAGGAAAAAAAAACTAATTATTTATTCCTATAAGCTGACAGCTTTATTTAAAAACCTAAGCCTATACAACACAATTTTAGCTTTTTCAATTTGGTAAGAAGTTCAATAGGCCTATTGTCTAAAGAAAAAAAAATTAAATCAAATTCAAAAGCATAACTGATCGAGGAAGTACTTACGGCGAACTAAATCAAGTTTCTAAGCTAGCCTCTCTAACAACATTTCACTGTTACAAAACATGTTCTGTTTTCAGGCACCTATAAGAGCTGAACCCACATCTGTTCCTAACCCCATGGCATCCTCACCACCCGGCCTGGGCCTAATGGGAAAAGCGGTCTTCATTCACAATGGCTCCCTTTTTTGGTCTGCCCAGGGGCCCAGAATGGTCAAACCACACTCTTGGAAAGGGGGGACACCATGGCCAGCAATAGGGGCAGGCAGTCAGCAAAGGACTCTTTCAATTAAAACATTGAGGTTCTTTGTTAAATCTTTACCTTTAAATTGACAGTCATTTTTAAATAAAATAAAAAACGGAATAAGACATCAATAGATTACAAGATACTTGACAGTCAGTTATTTTACAGTATTAAAATTAAGACAGTTATATTCCTTTCCATCAGTAAGCCATTTCCCCATCACATATTCACACATAACTACATTTTTCAATCGATCATATGGAAAACCAAGATTGTTCAAGTCATTGGTGGCTCTGGTGCACACAAATTTAATCAAGGTGTTTACCGATAAGGAAACCTCCTCCCACACTTGCTGTTCTTTCACAGAAACGAGCTGTGAAGTGTTGTAGTGAGCGCTATTCATACACTGTTTGCTCATGTATTTGCAAGACAATATAAAACACTGCCACACCGGAGTGACCTATTCAGAAACTGAGACACACCCGCATTTTAACACCGGGACAGCTCGTTGAAACCAGAACAATAGAGAACACTGATGAATTTAAGGTTGTGGATGTGCATGAGTGTGTGCAGCTCAAAGATAATCAAAAACTAAAATGAAAACAACAGATTTTCACCAAAAGATGGTAAGTTAACCCCTCAACAGGGGGACAAGGTACCACTACAGCTGAGTGACACTAACCAAAATTAAATTCTACTTATTTTCTACTTCATTGCTCATGATCAATAATATGACAGTAATTTTATGCCATGCTTGTAGACATAACTGTCTTTTAGCAATTCATTGGATGTAGACATCAGTATTTATATGTTGGATGACACATAGACAGGTTCTGGTATTTATGTAACAATTTAATATTGATCAAAAAAAGATATAATTAAAAAAAAAAAAGCATAATTAAAAAACAATCTATTATGTCTGGTATGAAAACACCCCCCAGCTCAAGGTAGCATCTGCAGAATCAAATGTTTCTGAAAGGTATCACTTCCCAACCACTAGGATATAAATTGAATGCACATCAGCCACCAAGGACAAGCTTAAAATGTTTGCCCCCTTTGAAATTTAGATCAATGACTCCCTGTAATGAATGAAATTCCTCATCAATGACATTATTCAAGTGGAATAACAACAATGCTTTTTCTGGACACTTACTCCTTCCACCATAGCCTCCATCGCGACGGGGTCCCTTTGTGTGCTCCACAATGACCCTCTCTCCACACAGCTCTTTGCCGTTCAGGTCATACACAGCATCGTCTGCATCACGGGGGTCATCAAATTCAACAAACCCATACCTGTTGAGGCAAAGAGGACATGTTTAACACTCAGTTACAACAACGGATCTTGATGATGTTCATAATTAAAAAAACAAAAAAACACCAGGAGGTCAGATGTGCAATGAACCTCACCTGAACTGGCTGAACATCAAGTTAATCTACAGTGTCAAATATGATATGACATGTTGTCAACAACAAACAGGGACTACAAAACAACAAAAATACTAAAGCGAGCCAATTTTACTTTCAGGTCTTCTTGTGCAGTGGTTTCAGTGTTCAGCGCGCAAAACCAAAACATATTCGGAACAAAGGCATCAAATCCTCATCCTCACGGTTGAGAAGCTGGAACCTACGAGTGTTTGGCTTTTTTTCTCATTAAAAATGAAATTTTAATGGTTAATGGGATAGCAATATAATTGCAGGCCTCATTAGTACCTCTTCCTAAACAGGAATGCTGCGCCTGTAACTGAAACTATTTTGCAAGATAGTACACATTAATAGTAAAAAACACATCCAGTGTGCACGGTCTTTGCACATGGCAGTGACCAATCTTACACTCGTGTAGATAACGAATTGCTTGTAACACACACAGCCTCCTGTGACATTGCCACGTCTAACATTAGCTAGCTACCGCTAGCCGTGGCCGAGTTAGGGGAGAAGACCATAGCGAAGCCCGCCAACATCAGTCTTTTCTTTAGGATAATAACGAAAAATCTTCGAATACCTCGCTGTACGATGGAGAAAAAAAAAACACATTTTCGACGACTATGGTTGGTTTAATTAGCAGGCCAGGCCCGCTGCAATCAACAAGGCCTGGGCTGCATGTTATGTTCGCGGCGCGGCCTGCGCGGATGTTAGCTTAAACAAAAATGGACACAAAAAAAGAGACCGCTTTAACGTTACCCATTTTTCAGGTCGACTTCCAGTATCTTCCCGTAGCCTTTGAAGAACCTCTCCACGTCCTTTTCTCTGGCTCTGTAGCTCAGCCTTCCGATATACACCCTCGACATCGTGTTAGCTTGTGTGCGCTACCGAAGTGTGGGTCCCGACGAAACCGAGCGAGCACACACAGGGGAGGCGCGGGGCGGCGGAGACACATGCACGCGCTCCTGCGATACAATAGGTCGCGACGGCAGGGGGCGTGCCTTCTGGCTGATGGGGTTCTATCGCCCCGAGCTTAGTCTGTCAGGCAAACCCTTGGCTATCTAACATACCCCCATGACATAACTAACATGCTACAGTTTCAGCCAAAAATAAATATTTAGTAGCTACCTTTACTAACAACCTAGTTGACATGACATTTATAGACCAGTAAAACTGTGAAAGGAGTTTCTTAAACTGGGTTGATAGTCTTGACTTATGATCTTGGTGCCAGTCGCCTGACATTTTCCGAGTTTTTGCTAGCTTTAAAACTCAATGATATTAAGTGTATTCCTGTCCTGTATCAGTAGTTACTGACATCTGAGAGTAGGAACAAGACTATTTTTGGCATTTGTTTGGTGTCCTAAGGGAAAAAGTTTAATTAATCGACAAACCGTTTGAGGTCTAGGTTCAAGAATGTTGGGGGTGACTTGAAAATTAAAACCTTGCCATCCCGGATTTTGCGAGCCGTCCTTACGCGTATAAGCCGCGATGGGCGGAGTTAACGGCTGCACAGACAGGAAACTTTACGAACACACCGGCTTCTCTCAACTATAGTTTTAGCGTACAAGGCATACGCTTTTTACACAAACAATGCCCGCGTCGTTTTAACATTACTTTGGGGGAGTGGGCTGACCCTCTTTCTCAAATGTGAACGTTTAGATAACTACGTCTTCAATGGGTTGAAAGCCGTGGAGTCGGTTTTGTGGCGGAATAACTTTACACGACGTTAGCTGAATGCTAGCTTCACAGCAACAGGTCGGTAGGTCGGTCGGTCGGTCAGCTAGTCACAGGGCTCGGTCATGGAGCGCTCGTCTTTTTCTAAATATTCCTGGATCGACTTTGTGTTCTCTGTGATCGGAGTGTGCACTTTCATGGTGGACTGGGGCTCGGACGTATGGGTGGCCACGGAGTTTTACTTCCGCGGGGACTTTTTCTGGTTCGGGGTGCTGGTCGGCCTCATGGTCCTGTCCTCTGCCGTGGTCCAAATGTTCAGCTGGTTCTGGTTCAAGTACGACCGGGAGCTGCCGGGGTTCAGCGCTCAGACCGGAGCAGGAACCATCCTCTTTGGGAACAAAGTGAAGCTCTCCTGCCTGTTACATGTGCTGCAGCTGGGTTTCTTTTGCAGGTAACCCGGTTACCGCGCATATGTTAATAAATCTCTAATATGAGTAAAAACATTCAAAAACTAATAAATAAATCCAGATTTTATACAGATAATCAATCGATTGCTTGATTATAAAATTATAGGAGGTATTGTATCTTAAATTCTTAATCAAACAGTTCTCAGGATTGTCAATTATAGTCTCACTGGAGGTGGTTTTTCAGTATGTTTAAGTGTAAGTGTTTCGCCAAAAGGCTGCATGAAATCAAGTCTCTGAAATAATGTTCTCTAAACATTAAACATTTTTATTACTATGAGTTTATCAGCCCATTATTCTCTTGATTGATCACTGAGTCCATAAAATGATAGAAAATGGTGAAAAATGTCCAATGGAATCAAATGTCTTATAAACATCTTTCTTTTTTTTTTTTTAATCTTAAAAAAAAAAATTATCACACCTTCACTACAGTGGTATCAGCTCAGGCAAGCACGTAACAACATTCGACATGTCCTGTGATCCTGAATGTAAATGACAGGTGTGGCAGTTTGCAAATCCAAGTCATCGCAAATCCACGAGTTACAAGAGAACTGAAAGCAAAAATGCACAAACAATGAGATAATCATGCGTGAAGAGCTGAAAACATGAGTGCCATGAGTTAATGCCACTTAATGCATCATGTCAGGTTGCTTCTTTTCTTTGTAAAAGGGTATGCCTAGCTGCACGGATTTGGTATGTGTTATGTAACAGCCCTTGTCTGACACATTAATCTATGTAGGCACATCTCTGCCATACGCCAAGGCTTCAGGGTTTGGTGGCAGAAACAGGAAGGGTCAGAGTACGCTGTTTACTTGACACATGACCTCAGCATGCTCAGGCTCATCGAGACGTTCAGTGAGAGTGCTCCTCAGCTGACCCTGATGATCTATGTCATGCTGCGCACCAACAAGGCCAGGATCGTCCAGTGTGAGTTCCTCTTTGGTTTTATTTACTTCCACCTTCCAAAAAAAAACAGCATACTACAGCAGTGGATAGTATTTCATGTTTGAGTCCAAGATTGCTACATGGTTGACAGGTTTTTTTTTTAGACCACACTATCAGGGTTGTGGGAAGTCATGAAATACGGTCATGTGGGTTATGTTCACTTCCTCTTGGATACTGCGCTGATCGATTCACTTCTGTTTTTGCAGTTGTGAGCATTGCTGCATCGACCACCTCCATAGCCTGGATGGTGGTTGATTATCACCGGTCTCTGCGCTCCTTCCTCCCAGACAAAGCCAAGCAGACCTGTGGTTCCTCCTTGATCTATTTCCTGTGGAACCTGTTGCTAATCGCTCCACGTGTGGCAGCCCTCGCCCTGTTTGCTTCAGTCCTGCCCGAGTACATAGCTGCCCACTTTCTCATGCTTTGGTTTGTCTTTGTTTTATGGGCGTGGCAACAGGAGACATGCTTCATGGACAGCGTGGGTGGTGAGTGGCTCTACCAGGCCACTGTAGGACTCATTTGGTACTTCAGCTGGTTTAACGTAGCAGAGGGTCGGACTCGTGGCAGGAGCCTCATCTACCACTCCTTCATCACCACTGATGGAGGAATCCTGCTGGGGACCTGGTGGTGCTACAGAGACCCTGTCCAGAGTGAGTCATATGCCCTCGCTCTGATAATCGCTCTACCTCTCACCTATCTCCTGGGCCTTCTCTTCAAAGCGCTCTACTACTGCTGCTTTCACCCCAAACTGTGGAGACCTCTGATGAGGGACCCAGGGCTGCCTGATGATCTGCCTGATGCAGAAGTGCCCTTTAGAGACATTTCCATCCAGGACGGCACGCCGTCCTCCCAGCTTCTTAACAAACGAATGGCCTACCATGCTGCTCGTTTTTACTCAGAGCAGAGCGCCAATAGGAAGACTGATAGCACAAACAGAGCAGAGTTATCACATCTGTGATGTCTGTGTGTCTCAACACCAGCTGTATACTACTGATAAATGTTACCTTCTGTGGTGGTGATGGAGAGCTGTCCTTTCCTATAGGTGTTGCAATTTCATCAGATGCTTCGTTTACTTTAAACCAGCATACAGGCTCAAAAACGGTACTTGAAGCAAGAAGCAATAGAGTAAATTCCTGTAAAAACAGTTAAAATAACCAGAAAGGAATGTCTGTTTTTGCCAGACAAATCCAGGGACTTCATCACATTGATGTGAATACCATATAAAAATCTAATGTCTCTAATATTACTATAAAGCGGTTCTGTATTGATTTGCCACTGTGGCATTAAACACACAGAAATATTAAAAGGTCAGCTACCACAATATAAACGGTATGGAAAGAAAATCTCTGTTTACAAATTAATTTTACCCCATTTGCCATATCTGACCTTTAAATAAGGGTACTTTGATAAGCTGATTTTAGTAAAATGCTGTATACATTTGATAGATTTTCAGCAAGCAAATGTATAATGCTGTCTTTACACATGGAGTACATTTGAACTGTTACGGAGGAAAACCTATTTTTTCATACTTGCCATATTGCCAAGGGTTTGTTGTTGTTATTATTGTGAACACCTTGTATTTCCAAAATTTTCTAGAACCAAGAAAATAGCCCTGTTTTTTTTTTTTAGCAGCAGTAAAATAACATAAACAGAACAAAATGCTTTGTGAGTAATCAGAAATACATATATAAGAATAATTTGGACATTATCTGGTCAGTTCCGAAAGAATTTATTGTCTGACAAATTTGACTAAATTTAGAATTAGTTCACAGAAATCACTACGATCAGATGAGCAAGAGGTTTGCATGACAGCAAGAGGTATTTAAATGTGTGTGTGTTGTGCTTTTGGGTTGTGTTACAGCTGCTACCACTGGACTTTGAATGTAGATTTGACCATAAGCTTGACTTTAATAATGTGCTGATACTGTGCTTTCCAAACCGCTGTTTGCCAAGATAGTGGTTTTTATCATGATGATATTTATGGTGTAAAACATGTTTAGGTCAAATGCTGATTTATTGACATGTGAACCAAAGAACTGGTCAGACACATTTGACAACAGATGACGTCATGACGTGTGACATGTACAAAAGTTTTATTTGTTGTTTTTGTTTTTTTCATTTAGTATCAGTTCTGACTCATCAAAGCCCACTTTTCTTTCAGCCTGTTGAGTAATACTGTTCTACACTTAGACAATCAAGCATTATTCTAAATGGAGCAGGTTTAATTCAAATCTCTTTAGGTCTTTAAAGTTTGCTCATGTCGGCATTGTTGCTGATTTACATGTTATTTTCCCGTCAAACCTCTTTCAGTTTCTTCATGTCAGAAATGTTTGTACAGAGTGTTGCAGATCATTTCTACACACTCTTCTGAAACCAGAACTTCACTACTGCTTTTTATTATTTACCTCCTTTGCCTGGTACAGTCATTAAACCAATAACAATGTTGAATTACTCGTATCTTCTGTTTTAATTTGTGTATTTCTGTCCCAAAGACACTTGAGGAAACAGACTGCAGACAGTATTTGATTTCCATGATGATTTTTTCTTTCTTTTACATTAAAGCAAAAAGTAAATGGGGGATATGAAACAGCTTTACTGCAGTACGCCTGTAAGATCACCTGGTGCGGAAGGAGTGTATTTCTGTAGGAGGGGCCACACAAACTTTAAACACTCCTCTTTCTCTTACTTTCGTTCAAACATCCTGTGGTTAAGTGTTAACCACGGGAGTTCTCAGCTCCAGCATGTAGCAGCTCTTAGAGCAGACAGTTACAGAGATTAATGTGAACTGTAGTTTGACAGACACCATGGCTGTGTTCAAGTATTCTCTTTTGGACTTCCTCTTCACTTGTCTTGGTCTGGTGTTTTTACTGTTTGACATAGGGCTGGACATTTTTGCAGCTGTGTCTTTCTACCAGGAGAAGGATTATGTAAGCCTCAGTGTCCTGACGCTGTTCCTCCTGGGCTCGTCGGTGCTTGTTCAGGCCTACAGCTGGCTGTGGTATCGCTACGAGGACTTTAACAGGGAGACAAAGGTTGAGGGTTGCCTGAGCCTGTGGCAGCTCAAGCTTCTCCATGTGCTCCAGCTGGGAATCTACTTCAGGTTGTGTAAACACTGTATCTCACTGTCATCTCACTTGTGTGGAAAGCTGGGTGTGGATGCAGGGAGCTATGCTGTTTAAAATTAGGTTTTTACTTTTAAAAATTTAAGCTGTTCATGTGGGAAAAAATAATTCAATTTACAGGAATCATAAGATCATGAGTTCATCATCTGAAAGGAATAATTGTGCAGCACAGTCATGCAGATTGTGAGGTGTGTGTAGTATGAAATTATAGAAAGGCCCATCATGTTTGGGAATCCCAGTGATGGTACAGGGTTAAGTAACAGAAGAAAACATAACTTTGAGTTACATAATGTGTTTCAGTTCCCCTGAAGGCCACACAGAGAAAAACTCTTGTTTCCCAAGTCGTCACATCATGAGGATAAAACTGGTTTGTGTCGAAACCAGACTGGCTCCTTTTCATGTATCAATACATCCTGTGATACAAGTAGACTCATGTCTGGCTTTTGGGGGGAATGGGTGCAAAAATTTGTTGTTGGGCCCCAGTTTACCTCCACTGTACATGGCAGTTTCATATTTTCCACAGACACCAGGAAACTAAGCAGACCTCGAGAGCAGAAATGATTAGTTGATTGACAGAATTTGATATCTGATTTATCATTTAAGTTGTTTTTTTTTCTATGAAAGTGGACTCCAATTCTGTTTTTTTTTTTTTTTACTTGATAAATCAATGGATGTTTTTCTGCTTTTTTTTTGTTGACATTTTTCTACTGTTTTCTGACTTTGTTGGTGTAAATTTCTGACACATTTGTGATTAGTCCGAGTACAGAGACCCAAATGATAGGGAGTAAACCTGAGCCATGTGGGGCCCCTGGGAGTCTGGGGTCTCTGGTTTGTGCCTTGCATTAATAATCCAGTCTTTAGTATACTGCAAAACAGATGTAAACGAACACTATTGACATGCTTACTTAATACAATTCAATAAACAGTCATGGGATTAAATGTTTGTTTGCCATCTCACAACCTTTCCTCCTCAGGCACGCAGGCGTCATGGAGATTTCTGTACTCAGCTTCTTCACAAGCACCCACGACCCCAACGGCGTCGCAGTGTACCTGAGCCATGACCTCAGCATGCTGCGGCTCATAGAGACGTTTTCAGAGAGCAGCCCTCAGTTCGTCCTCATGCTCACTATCATTCTGCAGCGGGGTGAGCTCGACCTTGTCACAGGTAATTACTATTTTACATATTTTACATACACAGCGTACGATCAGAGAAAGATTACTCGACTAAAGGCCTGAGAAAGAGGAAACTTCCTGTTGCCTTAGGTGGATCCCCAGCTCTGCAGTTCAGTCATGTCCATGACCTCAGTCGTTCATCCCTTTGCCAGATGTCGTGGTCTCTCTAACAATGACCCCGTCTCTTCCTCAGTGTTAAAGGCCCTCGGATCGGCCGCGGCCATCGCCTTCACTGTTACCACCTATTACCGCTCCCTCCGCTCCTTCCTGCCCCAAAAGGAAAACCAGCAGATCTTCTCGTCTATGGTCTACTTTCTCTGGAACCTGTTTCTCATCTTGCCTCGTCTCACCGCCCTCGCCCTCTTCGCCTCCGTGCTGCCCTGCTTCATCTTTACCCACTTTCTTTGCTCTTGGTTGGTTTTGTTCTTCTTTGCCTGGCGATCCAAGACGGACTTCATGGAAAGCCCCGGTGGTGAATGGCTTTACCGAGCCACTGTAGGCCTCATTTGGTATTTTGTCTGGTTTAATGTGGTCGAGGGGAGGACGAGATACAGGACTCTGTTCTACCATGGGTACATACTGTCTGATATTTCCCTACTCTGTGGCCTGTGGTACTGGAAGATGAGCACAGAACCGCCTGATTTTGAAGTCCCACACCCATATGCCATAATCACTGCTGTCAGCGTTGTTGCCTTTTACATCCTTGGACTCATAATTAAAATGATATATTACAAGTGCTACCATCCAAACCTTGTCAAAGGGGAGTTGAAAGGGGTCACAACTGACAAGTCCCCAACTGGAGAGGGACAAACTTTGATTAAGTTTCCTTCTGAAGATGTGGTGGACATAGCTATGCTGTCAAGTGGCTTACGTCCTCAGGCTATGATCATGATGAGGGGCATAGATACAGATTTGGCAGATTGTAGCTGGCCAAAGGCAAGCCCGAGCCAACCGGCACCCAGCACTGAACGCTGCAATAAAAGAATGAGGAAGTTGGCCGAGAACTTCTACTCCTGACCCGCATCACAGGACATATAGGTCAGAAAGAGACTGAGTCACGCAGCCTTCTGACAGCATGTCTGCTTAAGCAAGATCACGGGGCTGTGTGGGATTGAGGACTATGACCACTGATACAATCCCATGAGACACCGCTGGTGTTCAAGTCGAGATTGCTTTATCCTCGCAGGCACTTTCTGCACTGGATTAACTGGTGCTACTCTCTTCCAAAGCATGTGAAGCTGCCAGCCATTTTTAAAATTTGTTTTCCTTGTAAAGGAAAATCTGACTTAAAACAATACTCACTTGCACATATGTACGTTGAAGCTGTTTTTGGTTGCTGTAATTATTCCCCCTGCTCATTCTGGCTGTGAAGAGATCTATTTTCTTCATCAGTCACAGGCAGTCAAATCAGTATCTTCAGTTGTTACAGAGGGAATTTTACACCAAAATACCAGAATTTAGGAGGAAACTTGATTTGACCTCCGATAAATTTAGGAATACATTTTTGCACATTTACTTTTCAGTATTAAATAAAATCATGATTGAAGATTTACAGCTGCTGTGTGTCGGAGAAGTGAGTATTTTATCAGATAAACTCTCCTTCAACAGCTGGTCTCATGGTTCCTCCAGTGCGGCAACACTTCACTTTTTTAAAGATTATATTTATGTATACATCATCCTAATTTATACAGTAATCCTAAATGTATATTCTGACATTAAACCTTTTACAGTGATAAATAATAAACACAAACTTTACGTCTGAAATTTATTTACACTGTACTGAGTGTCTTAGGTACACAGGAAAACCTTACAGGACTGTGCCGAGGTCCCAAACAGCTACTGTGGGGGAAAATAGTGATTATTGTAATTAAATTAGCATTGATTATGATGATAAAGTTCAGTTTACAGGGTCACATTCAGGCTCTCTACATGATCCCACGTAGCCTCACAAGTCCTTGAAAATGAGATGAATGATGATACTTAAAAAAAAAAAAAAAAAAAAACTATAACAACAACAGAAAAACAAAAACAGAGACAGCATTTAAAAAATAACAGTATTTGGCATTGGAAAGAAAGAGGACACGTCTATGGTTATAGCCCCTTAAATATTGCATGATTGTTTTTTGAAAGCCAAGGTACGCTTCAAAAACAGACAACATGCAGACAAAGTAAGGAAACAGAAATGCAAAGATTGCATATGGTCTCTCAGTTTTCTCAAAAGTCTATCAGGACTGATAAACCCACTTCCCTACACTTAGGTAGTACAACACTTAACAATCAAAAGCACGCCCTTTAAAACGAGCCTTTCTTTCACTTTAGTAATCTGATCTGCATTTTAAATACCTCAGATTACAGACTGTGATTGTCTCTAAGCGATGCAGTGTTTCACAGCAACAAAATAAAGGCAAACTCCTTTTCAAAAGGAAGCAAACATTTGATTATACTTAAAAATTTACTAAAATTATGAAAAGCGTGAAAAGTCTTGTCACTCCAAATTGAGATATCCGTTCTTGAAAAACATTTAGAGAACTTTATCTTAAGCCCTTCACTAAAATCGTTTTCTTTAAACACTGAGCAATCAACATCACCCCACCCCTCTCAAAAAAAGAAAAGATGCATTTCTGGGAGACCTTTCAAATACAGTGCAGACAGGACAGTCAAATAAAAAAAACATCTCGACAGAACTTTAAAAAAAAAAAAGGATTGGGCTAAAAAAAAAGTAAGATAACACTTTGGATAATATAAGAATGCAGTAAATGTATCAAACACAAAGTCTTACATATTTCCCTTTGAGATTATGCATACAGATTATGGTTAAAGGCACAATATAAATATGCACAGTCACACGAGACACAAACAAATTACACAGAAATACACATTCTTAACGGTCAAGCTGCAAGTATGTAAATAAATCTTCAGGCTCAGTATTGTTCAGTCGTAATCTCACTCAGAACCAAGAAAGTCGGCTCCTCCTGCTTCCCTCGCTGTCCACAACAAGCAAAAGAAAAATCCCCTTGAAAAACAGTTAATGAGTGAAGTAGAAGTGTATTGCACAGTCATCAACATCCTTTGTGTGTGTTTGTTTGTTTTTTTTTTTCCCCCCTCCAATACGACTTAACAAGGTTGTGGGTCGTCGTGCGACTGCATGTAAAGGTAGTTTTAAAGTTTTAACTAGAGCTGGAACGATTAGATGATTCATCTATTAGTCTGCAACTATTCTGATAATCAAATAATCATTTTAAATTAAAAGTCACATTCTTCCACATGAATATTTGCTGGGGGAGAAAAAGAAAATAATAAGCAGATTAACTATAAATAATAGTTAGTTGCAGCCATAGTTTTAAGTAACTAACAAAAGAAACAACAGCTAAATAAAAGTCTAGTCAAAAAACAAACAAGAAAACATGTTGAGTAATGCCTTTGGAAACAAGAGTCTGCAACAACCTTTTTGGTTAATGATCAGCAAAGCAGTTCTGATTCTGTAGCCACATAAGAGAGTACTGAAATGTAAATTCTACAGCTACCTAACTAACATACATGAAAACACGATCAGGACATCCCTGATTTTAACTGAGCTCTGTAACGTTCCAACAACAAATGTTGATCAGTTGATCAATCTGTCCATCGGTGCTCACATTCTCTGGCCTTGACTTTAAAACACTGGACATTCAGACGTGTCGTGGTGACTGTTTGCAGGGTCACGTTATCCTTATTCACACCACGAAACTACGTAAACTAACTGATCTCCAACCAAAGCCATTGTTTTAAACATATTGTGCCACTTTCACCTCAACACGTTTCAAACTATTTTTTTTTTTTTTGGATGGAAGTTAAGTCTCCTCGTGGCATTTCAAGGACACTTAGGACTGAGCCCAAAGGACAGACGGGGTCAACACAGAAATACTACTGATTATTGTCCTGTGAAAACGTCACAAGCCGAGATCGTTTTCAGCTTTGTGTCAAAGCATTTTTTCAGGCATTTTTCTTTTTCTTTTTCTCTTTCTTTTTTTTTTTTTTTAAATCATTTGTGGCCTAAGCAGGAGGAAGGAGGAAACAAATTTGCAGATTTTTGAGCAGCGTGTCCCAAATCCAGAAAACAAATATACACCAGAACGGTACACTATGACAACTAGCATGATTTGGGACACAGCTCAAGTACCTGTGCATTGTGTACATTTACAAATAATACTACGACTACTGGGGGGCAGAAAAGTTTCTCTTTCCTACCAGTCAAACTGAAATGCAACTGTCCAGGCAAACTTCCAAGTCATTGCTGCAACAGTTTGCGCCCAGCTTACGACCTTCAGTATCACGGTGTGTTAAAGGCAAGTTCAGGTTTACTCTGTAGCTCATGTTTGACAGAAGCCTGCGATGCTCAGCACATGCTCACTGCCCACAGATCACACACAGTGTATGTAAAAAGGACCCCACACACACACACACACACACACACACACATACACACACTGGCTGCTGAAACACAGTGAAGAGGAGGGGAGGTCATGATCAAGTTACCCCCACCCCCTTTTTCTTTTCTTTTTTTTTTTTTTTTTTTAAATCCCATCTAGTGCCTTGTGTTTCATAGTGGACTGGCTACACAGGAGGTAAATCAGAAACTGAAATGGGATTATTTGATACTTGATGACTGTCAGAAACAGGGTACTTTGCAAACGAGACATCAAAATGATGTTTTCAAGTTTTTTTCAAGCCATTTTTAAACAAATTTGCTTTGATTCTTTCACTTATACAGAGTACAAATAAAAAGCTACAACAACCCCAGGAGTGAATGTCAGTGTTAAAGAACAATGACCCTTTGGTTGTTTATTCCCAGACGGAAATATGAAAATAGAAGGACAGAACTCACCGCAGGAGATTTTGATACTTGAAAGGAAATGAGATCAAGGCCAAAGAGCAAGGAGGTGAAAAAACAACAACCCAAAAACAGGTATGTCTTCCCTTCTGTGTCCAAATCAGTGCCAGTTTCAGCTGTGGTGAGGTTAGCTGCCGTAGAGGAGGGAGTGCTGGGTGTGAGGAACCTTAATTCAGCCACCTGCTGCATCCAGTCTGTTTCTCACAGTCAGCTCCGACCCAAAGTCCGCCTCAGTACATTTACCATCACACAGTGAGTCTTTAGTCATCAGTGAGAGCAGAGAGGTGTTCCTAATATGCGAGTGTGTATTGTTGGGGTTTTGGGGGGTTTTCTCGTGCACTGTCACTCCACGAGCCAACAGGACGACGACTACATTTTCCCTTTATTGTGTGACATTCAACGACACCTCTCCTTTACAAGAAGTCCAGTTCCAGCGCTTGGTGCAGGGACACGAGGTCGCCGTGAGTGGAGATCCGCCAGAAAGGCATATTGTGCTACACAAGACAGACGCGTCAAAATATTTGTTAAAACATACACTTAGGCTATGATGGTGGAAAGTATTAAGATGATTTATATTAACATGACTCAAAAGATCAGATAACAGACTTAAAATATGGGCAAATAAAGGCCTTTCTTCCTGTTGCACATTAATAGAGAGAGAAGTTAGAAAAATCAGAAACCTTAAGGAGCAACTACAGACTGAAGAATTACAGAAAATGCTAATATTACATATATTTCAATTGAAATACATACGTTGAAAATAAAAATAAAAGGCAGGCTGTCGGTTTTCACTACATCTTGTTAGGCCTTTTACTGCTTGACTAGAGAAGAGGTTGGAAGCCTTTTAAACAAATAAACAACAAAGCTAGAGCTGCAGTGACTAACTGTCTGCGGTTTCTGCCTGAGGGCACAAAATGCAAGTTTGTTTGAGTAAACTGCCTGTTCACGTACTACAGACTGGGCTCCTGAGACACGCAAACTAAAACTTACCTGTTTTGCTGCAAACTCCTCATCTCGACCGTCACCGATCACCACATAAGTAACTTTCTTCCCAAAGCGAGATATGATCCTCTCAAAGCAACTTTCTTTTCCTGCACGAAACAAAAGGCTTACCTTTTATTTCCTTTTACCCCCATGACATAAATTTAGCACAAAAAGTGACATTTAAACATAATATTTCTCCACTGTCATGACAGGAAATGATTAATGGTACTAATCTTTGTCTTTGTATAATTATCTGCACCTATTTTCGTTGCACTGTAGATGTTTTCGATGGGGAAGACGTCTCCCAGGCCGTAGAGAAGCACTTTCGCCAGAGCTGGAACAAGCTGAGTGGTGGTGACCAACACGTTCATACACTTTCCCCTGTTGGAGGATATCGCACACACACACGCACACACACACACATAAATATGGACTTAAAGTTGAAAATAGAAAGCTTTTTTACTAAAGGAAGATTCCCTTTTAGGGTGCACATGTATCTATGCTTTTTAAACAAAGAAATTAAAACTGAAACTCATCCTTGAAAATGTTAATTTTTTTGTGGTTCTGTTTAAAACAGTATCTGGGGCTGAATCACACCAATGTTAGTTAAATAAAATCATCACCTTAGTCTAAGTATTCCTAAAACCTGGAGTAGTGTGTGTAAACCCGGTGAGGTGTAACATAGGGCATCCTGCTGAAGAGTGTGAGCGTAAAGAATTAATAAATAATACTAATAATAATGACAATAATGCTCTGACCTGGACTGGATAAGCAGCAGAGACTTGAGCGCTGTGCTGAGCCAGGCATCTGTAACATTCTCGATTTCAGACTGAAGTCGCACAAGCAGCTCCCTCTTCATAGGATTCAACAGGCCTGGAGGAAAACGACATGCATTCATATGCAGCAAGGGCTCATCCATCCATGTTACTGTTTCCAAATGTCCAATGTCCAAATGTTGCCTTTTGGACTTTTTACTCTCAAACTTGTTGGTATTCAAATCCCTGTAACAGCGCCAGTGAAACAACCACGAAAAACAGGCCTTTTCAACACATGATACACAAAAGAGTGAAGGCTTCTGAACCGACTCTGCTGACCTGCAGTCTTTTGACTTTACATAATGAGAGTCTGAAGGCAGCAGTGTTACTAAATAATGGACATCAATGAGTTTATTTTTCCTGTGCACCTGTCACTTAAATCTCCAGGGGCCTGTTCCAATTGGAGTTGGAGAAAAGACTGGATAAGTTAACGCTATTACATTTTACTCAGGGTCGCCCACTCATTCAGTAGCAGCAGAGCAATTCAGCAGAGCTTCAGGATTTAATGGATGATATAAAGCTGGAAACCTATCGTTTGTTGCATTAAATTTTTACATTTCTTCATTCACTTGTAACCCGATGGGGACAAAGTGCTGGTGGAAGTAGAAGATGATGAAAAACAGACAAGACATATGTTTTATACACGCTTTTAAATTACATTTAAAATCTAACAATCCTAAAGCTGCACAACAGTTATCCTAAGAAATATCTCATAATCTCCAATAAGATCATGTTCCATCAGTACTACAAGTCACATGATCATGTGTCTAAAGCTTCAGAGACCGTGTTCTCTGTCCTTTGTCCTCAGTCCTTACATAGATGACTGATCATGAAGTCATTTGTCATCATGTTAAAACATAGTTCTTGGGTAACGAACTGGGATTTTGATCTTCTACAGATGTAAACTGACTGTATGAAAGAGGAAATGAAGTATCTTGCCAGACCACTCCGCTTCAGGTTTGGTGTTAGTTCCTGTGATTCTTTATGATGTGAACCTAACTCAGCATTTAAGCCATCTCTGTTTTTGGAACTGAAAACTTCTCCTCAGCTCAGGGTTAAAACCCTTTTTCCAGAACAGACCCCAGGTGTCAAAAAGTGACATGTTTTACATGATGCAAACTCACCTCCAACATTTCCTTTGTAGCTGCTGTAGATCTCTTTTAGCCGGCGGTAGCGAAAGGCTAGTTTGCGCATCCACTCCACCCCTCCCTGGACTCCTGTGGTGGCTCCTGATGCCCCTCCACCACTGGGTCCAGTAAAGCCATCCGCCAAGAAGTTGTAGTTACTGAAGAGAAGTGGGGGGAAAAAAAAAATCACTTGTTGTTACTTAAAACAGATGTAATAGTGCTGAAGTACGGAATAAGGCCAATACAAGTGTGATGAGATGGTCATTTTATAGTTTTTGTTAGTTACAGCACAGCATGTAACACACCTCAGGTCCTGTCCGTTGTCATCAGAGGCCACATCCTCTACATGAACCTGATCACATTCCTTAAAAAACAAACAAACAAGAAAACAAAAAAAAAGAAATATAACAGAGAAAAAAAGAGGAGCTTAAAGTTGATGAGACTCTTTCACTTATACAAAGATAACATTCATGTGCAGGGACTGCAGGTACCTTTAGAAGAGAAACCAGGTTTTATTAAAGGCTGGGAAATTCATAATCTGTCAAGCTCAGAGAGATCTAGAAAAAACTAGCTCAGAATAATGTACTGTGAGTATATAAACAACCAATGCCTAGAAGCAGAATCTCTTTTCTGTCAATGTAGTTTTACTGGTTTTAGATGACAGCCCAATGTTTCTCTTCCATTTTCTGGCTGACTACATAAGAACTCAGTAACCTTAATCAGAAGATCAAGGAAATTTGTTGTTGTCCAAAATACATTTAGGTTTCTCACAAGTGAAATCTCCTTTCCTGCCATGGCTACATGGGTTTGAATGTATCTCACTGTACCTCCAGGTCATTGAAGAAAAGGTGAGTGTCTGCCAGCTCAAAGATCAGCTCCTCCATCTGTAAGCCCAGGTTCAGCACCGTGGCTGGGTCCTGTACAAACACAATAAGATCAACAATAAAGAGTTAAGAATATAAACCGTGTGTCACACTTTTCATTTTATGTTGTATACTAAAACTTTGTTGTTCATTTACAGAAACGAACCTTGCCAAACTTCTGTGCGTAGGAGCCAGTCAGCAGTGAGTGGAAGATGATAATGGTCTCATCCAGATCCCACAGAAAAACACGCTAAAAACAGAAGAGAAAAATATTTTATTATTTAAAAAAAAAAAAAAAAACACACAAAAAAACAACTTTATTCATTTCTTTTTTGTTTTACAAAAGACAGGAAGCAACATTCACAACTAAGTCTAATAAAATGTGTTGTTAGTCCTTATTTTAGTCGCTTTACCATGACATTTGAAAAAGACTAACCAAAACTCTAAAGTTATTACTGCGATATAGACTTAAGACTTCACTGGCACAAAGACTTAAGACTTCACTGTGTCTGAGAGCAGCTCAGACACAGTGTAAGATTCACCACTGTCCTACAACTGAACTGTGTGGTTACCTCTAGGTCACTGTCAGCAGGCGGGGAGGTATCAGACTTCTTGCCTTTCCCTTTTGCTTTACCGACAGAGTTCCTGCGCCCAACCTCGTCCTGATCTCTGGCTCCAGCAGGGAGAGCGACACTGGTGGGCAGAGTTGCACCTGCTGGGAGGTTCTCTGGTGGGGATGCATCTTTGGATAAGACAAGTAATTCAGGTAAACAAAGATTAAACTCATTATGATCACATGTATGGGAAAAACAAGACAACAATCTAATGCTGAAAAGATCACAAAGCGCTGCAATCACCTCTGGGAGGAAGTCCAGCTGAGGCTGCCTCCTCCGACTTCACAGCTGAATATCCTGCCACACCCTGTTCATCGCTGCTGGGCAGCCCAGCGGGCACATAGTTGGGAGGCAGAGTGTAGTACTGAGAGAACTGACTCTGGCCCAGAGAGTTGTAGTTACTAAATTCCTGGAGTAATTGAAGGAAGAAAAAAAAAGACATCAAGTGTGTAATGACCTCCGCCCACCACTTCACAAAACATTCATTGTTACTCAAAGAGTTAAACATGGAACTTCACTTGTACAGTTCCTTACAGATCAATGGGAGAACAGATGACAGATAACAGAGAGCCAGAGTTTCCTTCTCCATTACTCACAGTAACATGGCTGCTCACCTGGTGGGTAACTGTGGTGGAGGCTGTCGAGGTGGCTGTAGCTGACGGGATGTTGGAGTACACACTGGATGTTGTGAAACTCGAGCCTGAAGACAGAAAGAGCTCGTGTAAGACCGTGTCAAAGGAAATAAGAATGTTCACACCGTGAACGACTGAAGTGACTGACAACAAGAGAGGAAAACAGAGCTGTGCCGCTGCAAGTTCGAACTCTTGTTTATTTCCGAGAACTTCTCATATTTGCAGAGAGTGTGACAGAGAGTCTTGTGAGACAGAGTGAGGTTGCAGCTTGCCTTGGCTGGGGTATGAGTAGTGCAGCTGGCCTGGCTGGGTTGAGGTATATGTGGTGCTGAAGCTGAGAAACCCAGGTTGGCCACCAGAGGGTGCCTCAGGCAGCCCTGTCTCTGTTTTTATGCCTGGCCACATAGCACCTGAAGATGACAGAGAGCAATGGAAGCAGAGAATGTAAGGGGCAGCGAGAGGAGTGAAGGGTCACTGACAGGGCAAAGTTGAGAAACCAGGTCCTTCAGTCAAGATGTGGGCCTTGTGTGTTTAAGCAGAGATCAAAAGCAAACTGATTCCGCAGCACCAAAGCACAGAAAGGCCTCTAAAGCAAATGAACAAAAGGAGTGATGCTGGTTTTAGTGAGCAGACAGTGTTAAAATGGGCTGTTAGAGTAGGAGTGAGACTAACCAAAGGGCGGGAGGCCATAGGTCTGGCCTGTCTGGGGGAAAGTTGAGTACACAGTGGACTGGGCCAGAGGAGGAAAGGCCACCTGGCTGGTGTACGACGTCACTGCTGGGCTGAAATGGAAAGAGAGAGCAAGAGAATGGATACTCACATCAATCAGGTGCAAACAGCAGAACAAGACGTCCATTATTAGGGCCCCAGACTAGCATGAATGATTTTACATTGGTGCAAAAATTGTTTTTGCAAACACAAAAGGGGTTTTACCCCGATTTTCCTCACAATCAAATTAGCTTTAGTCACATTTTTACACTCCTAGAACAGTGTCAAAACCCAGCACCTACATTTCCCACCATGCAGTTCAACCAACAGTTCAGTCAAGGATTCAGGTGTGTTACAGTAGTGGTGGTGTAGCCTCCAGCCACTAGTCTCAAGCAGCGATGAGGAGTGAGCTACAGCGGTTTGGCAAGCTCATTTCTTTCTAACTCCACAAGCTTGCTGCTTACCAGTCAGCTGCTAACTGGAATAATAAATAGCAAAGCCACGCTAAGACCATCGAGTCAAGGCCCTGGCAAGAGTTTGGTTACAAAAAAAAAACATGTGATACCACAATTTGTGCCCCCAAAAACGATACTTATACAAACAGTCTCTCAGGGGCAAGAGCAATGCTGGAAGTGTGGTTAAAAAAAAAAAAAGAAAAAGACTGCAGATTAATTCCATATTTTCTGGCCTTGGAATAGATGTTAAACTGGACAAAGTCCCAGATAATTGCATGGCACAGGATGAGTACTTCATAAAAATACTTTCGGCTGCAAGAAAGAAAATCGTCAGATGGAAAAGGCTGCAGGAAAACCACAGGGCCAAACACGACGGGACTCCAACTGTAAATGAAATAAACTGTATGGAATAACTGACTAAAGTGCAAAGAACTTTCAAAAATTACAGGTGCTGCTTATTTTGAGTGTCTGAGGTTTACCTGATAATTAAGTATTACCTGCTGCTCTTTATGCAACCATTTCATTTATTTAAAATTGATCTGCTGGTAAAACATTGAAGCAAAATTTCAACTTGCTCATGACCCCTCAGGAAAACTAGAGTGTAGCTCCTCTGGTGCAACAAACAAAATACTTAGTATCACTGTTCTGAATTTACCTCAATATACGAGTAAAATGGTTGCAACAATTCACATTTGTTCCATGCAGCGTACTCACTTGCTTCCTTGATAAACCTGATGGGTGTACTCAGTTGTGGCTGTTGTATCTGTAATTAAAAAAAAAAACAACAAAAAAACAAGACAGTCAGACGAGAGCAACTTTCTTATTTTAATTACTTTATTGTGCCTTGTTTAGAATTGACAGTGTTTTTGTTCGTACCAGAATGTGCATACGAGTTCATCGAGTCACCGCATGCTTGAGATACTGCCCCTCTATCCATGTCCGACTGCTCCTGATCACCTATGATCGAAAACAAATTGTCAATATTTTCCTGGAACATCTGCGACTGCCGTCAGCCTTTTTCCACGTTTGCTCCTTACCTGGATCAAGCTGAGCAGTGGACAGGGCAGAATAAGAGTTTTCCTGCTCTGATGGACCTAAAACAGCAGCTGGACTCCCATCGTCTCCAAGATTACTAAAAAAAAGCAGAGTTATACACTGCTCATCAACAGTTTTAGAACAGCTCCATTTTTGTGTTGTTTTTAATTGAAATATAAGCAGTTCAAGTTCGGCAAATAACATTAAATGGTACAAACGTGAGTACTAAACTGCTCAATGTAAAAAGTTGCATTTGGCAAAAAAGGCACAAATCGCATAAAAACAACCCAGAGTGGAAAAATAATTTTTAACAGTTTATTCAAAACACAAGACTAATGACTAATCCAGACAATGTCGGCAGCAATTTAAAAATCTCAAAATATAAGAACTATATCTAAAATTAATGACCAACCAAAGACCAACCTTGGCTCTTTCTCCAGCCCACCATCTATCTCAAGCTTGGCCTTCTTTGCCTGCACACGTGCACACACACACACACACAAAAACAAATGTATAGAAAAGGTTTTCTACATAATTCTACTGTACTCTGCTGCTCCAGGGCTTTGATATGCATCTTTTTTCTCAATACTATAACCAGTGCAGTCAGATGAAAATAAATTAATTGATTAACGTGGCCTGAATTCTGCTTTCAACCACTGCTTAACATCAGGAAGAAACTGAAAAACATTGCTTCTATTGCCATGCAAGAAAATCATCATGAAAATTTTGTTTTTACACCTTTATTTTTTGTGTTTCATATTAAAGAAAAAAAAACACAAATAGTAAACAACCAAAACCAATGGAAAGCTTTTTATAGAATTATTTTTTCAATAAAGTAACAACTTGTTTAGAATGTAAAATATGACATTCTTTTCACAAATTACAAGAACCAATAAAAAAAAGTCTTAAGGTGCTTATTTTGGCTGACTGACAGTCAAAAAGCACAACACTAATCAATTCATAATGATGCAAAAGAGAAAAATCACATTTGAGAGGCAGTAACTGGCAACTATTTTTATTTTTACATGTTGAATGAAATCTCAAAATCAATTTGTAGCACAATAATTTATGCAAAACATCCACCCTCAGTTCTGTGTTGGTGTCCTTTTGTGTGCACTCACCGGCAGCTCAGGCAGCTCCTGCGAGTCATCCATCTCTGCGGCAGAGCGACCCGACATGTCTGCACGCTCAGCCTACTCTCTGTAGCTGGAAAGCCTGTCCGGACCCTGCTTCACACAACCACAAGAGCAAAAACACAAAGGTACAGAATAAATGGCCAGGGGTCATGCCTTATGTAGTTTTCCGACACGTGATTCTCCCCTCCTCTTGTCCCACAAATGCTCATTAAGGCAACCCCCTCCCCATCCACCCACCTACTATCGCGGAGGTGATCAGCAGGGAGGTGGCGGTGAACAAAATGGGGAGCACCCTGGTCTAGTCTCCAGCACGAGACCTGCAGGTGAGACATGTGTGGCACCGACACAATGT
This sequence comes from Toxotes lorentzi, assembly GCA_037833715.1. Classification (NCBI taxonomy): domain Eukaryota; kingdom Metazoa; phylum Chordata; class Actinopteri; family Toxotidae; genus Toxotes; species Toxotes lorentzi. Next base: position 4,240,617 of record JBBMJY010000005.1, read on the forward strand.
CCCCACCATGCTTGTGTTTGTGGGATTAAGGAAGCGTGCCATCTTACATGTGACCTAACTTAAGCTCAATGAAAACATATTCTCCAGAAGCATTAGGTGCTTAGGTGCAAGCTGTCATATCAATAGATGCCCCGGGGGGGTTAGGATCTAACATAGTTTTGTCCACTGCTGGCACACTTACCTAACTGACATAAAGTAGACACAAAAGAGAGAAAATAGGTCAGTTGGCAAATTCAAAACCGTACGAATGTGTCAGGCAGTTGCACGTTCTGAATCAAACACGTGCCACCTGAATTAGCTGCACCATCAAAGCATATGTCAGCTTATGCAAGACTTATGTAGGTGAACTCAAAAACGCATTGCATTTGAAGGGAAATATGGTCAATGGGTGATTTACTGAAGAAAAATTAACCCACATACTTATATTTTAGATATTCTGACCACAGTTTGTATAATTCCCATTAGGTGTAAGGTCCGAAACTATGAAGGTGATCAAAACTAAAAGAATAACAAAAAAAAACCCAGACTTTTTCAGCGGCTCTGACCCCAAAATGTCTTCACTTGTATGAACAAATGCAAACTTACACAGGAAACAAGGACTATAACATAATGTGGCCACGGATTCAGTGAGCTGTTTTTTAAGCCTTTATTTGCTTACATTTGAAAAATAAGCAAGCTAAATTTGCCATTAGAAGTGTCCTGTTCGCTATGTACCAGCGGATGTACTGACAAGCATCACTGGATAACTCTGATGCTCCAGAAAAATTAAACATCTGACGATTCACAGGCAAGTTCTGCGGTTATTAAGGAGAATCCTTCTCTCTGGTTTCTAAGTTGGATGGATGTGTATTTGTGATGGACATCAGAAATATTGATAGCCTCAGAAAGTCACACTGAATCTAAAAACTTGTTTATGTCTGTGAGATTTGACTGAGTCACGACCACTGAGTAACTGTTGATCTTGTACGTTTCTTCTGGCTCCTCTGTAAATCTCCTGCACCTCCCGTGCAGTTTAAAACCCTCCAGAATATGGTCTAACTTTTCTGTAGGTGGAGACAGCCCTGACGGTTCAAAAAGAATGTTAACAACCAGCTCAAATCAAATTTTACCTGCCTGATTACAGAAAAAATGGCCCAAAACTGCCCAGTCTGGAAACACTGTTGATGCACACTGCACCTGCCATTTTTCTGGCCAATTTGTCAGACTTATATTCATTAAAGCGCCGGTCCCGCCAGCTGTTATCGTCGGTAACCAAGCCGCTCGCAGTCACCTCTCCTCCGCCAGTATCACAACAACACTCGGGTTGAATCGCGTCACCTGAGGAACACCATCGCCCTGATACAGGATTGTTTGGGAATCACTGCTTCAAGTGATTACTGTCTCTTCCAAGAGGGTGGCGTATCAAACCTAGGGGACACCACAGACCAGTTTATCTGTGGCCTCGGGCGCCTATCTAAGCATCTAATATTGTGTTGGACTTGACTTGAAATAGATTCGTATTTATTTGAGAAAAAAAGTCAGAAATGTTTTATTTTACAGGTTGTGAAATTAGCTAAGGAAAATACACAATATTCAGAGAGAGTTGTTTGAGTTAATTAGAAACTGTATACAACAACTGCTCAGGAAACCTGACAAAGATCCATATATATTCTAGAGCTGCAATGATTAGTTAATCAGCAACTACTCTACTCTCCAACTGTTTGGTGGTTTTAAGCAAAAACAAACATTTTCTGGTTAAAACCTCTGTAATGTGAGGATTTGACGCTTTTCTTTGTCACACATGAAAGTAAACTGAACATCTTTGGGTTCTGGATGGCTGGTCAGACAAAACAAGAAATCTGAATGTCACCCCAGGCTCTGGGGAATTCTAACACAATTTTCAATATTTACTTAGAGCCCAAAAAAGGTAACTGGAACAAAAAGTGGGCAAAGTGGTAGATTTGTCTAACCAATAATCCAAAACTCAAAGTTATTTAGTTTACTATTATGTGCAACAAAAAAAGGACATCAATTACTCATATTTCAGAAGCTTTAAAAAAAAAAAGAAGCCAATATTTGGCATTTTTGCTTAAAAAAAGGGAAGACAATTATTACAGAAAGAGTTATTTGATTACCAAATATTGTCAATTAAGGTTCTGTTGATCAGCTGACTGATTAATCAACAAATCGCTGCAGCTTTGATGCAAACATGCTGCTACATGTGCTTTCTAGTTATAGCATCATTTATTTTGTGTTGTAGATTGCAGATCGACTGAGCTTGGCCACTGACTGACGGTCATTAAATGCTCTCAGAACCTCCGTTTGATCTGTTATATACACGCTTTCAGTGTTTGTCCTCCAGCAAATAACCAAGCCGGGGACAGTTTGCTGTGAAGGTGTCTGACATCAGACTATTTTCTGAAAAGCTGTAGTTCACTTAGCTTTAATTTAAGCGCAGAAACGTGATTTGCAAAGTCGACACATGAAGTCCGACATGGATAAATAACACCAAACGATATGACTAACACGAACAACTATAACACACATTAATAAAGCGTATCACTCCAGCATTTAGACGTCGCCGTGCAAGCTTTCCAACAGTAACGTTAGCTTCCCAGGTTTAGATATTACAATCTACTGTACTACCACATCTCATAGAAAACTCTGACTCGTCCGTTGTCTATTGTGCATACATGCTAATTCACCAATCTGGGTATAATGGTAACTAAATAACCAGCTGTACTTAGTTTGGCCCGGCCATGAAAGTTTGCCTCTCCAGAGGTTAGTCGGGACCCGCAGCCATTGAAGTGGGCACAGAAATGGCAGCGTGTGAGAGCATCTCAATCCCGCTGCACCGACCCGCAGAGCTTACCGCAAAACAAACATCCCCGACACACAAATATGATCAACATCGGTCTTACCATTGAACGAGTGAATGAGAAACGCTTTTATTTAAGCGTCTTTAGCTGAATCCACAGTGTCAAGCTTTGTCTGTTGTCAGGGAGCACTATTTGGCAGGAAGCTTCGCTGCAGGCTCTACTGCGCATGTGCAACATGTCGATCCACAGGATTTTTTTTTTCTTTGGCGCGACGGGAGGCGACAGGTGTGGCATCAGCACAGGTGAGAGGACGGACTGCTAACATTTGTCATTTGAACAGATAAACCCTTTTGTTAAATGTCATGTTTTGTCTCCGGGTGTGTGGCGTCTAATAAATGCACGTTAATATCAAACAACTCGTCGAAAATGAGAAGAAAATAGTACTTTAGCTAGTTTTATGCTAGTCGAGTGTAATTTTAACGGTAGATGGAATATCAAACGTTGAGTTGACCAGCTAGTTACTCTGTCAACTGGAAACGAATTCACTAATTTATGGAAGCAAATAACCATACTCATGATTACATGATCAGTTAATCTATCCGTAATTTTCTCGATTAATCCAATGATATTTAGTGTAATAGTAATAGTAAAGTAATAGTCACAGCTGGCAGCAGTGAATTATTGGCATTTTAATAATAAAAAACAAAAATTAATCAGTTATCAAAATATTTTGCACTTAATGTTCTGTTAGTTGTTTCAGCTCTAAACTATTTTCATAACCAAGTCCTTGTTTTTGTCATCCAAGCTTCTCTGTTGTGAAATGTTGTGAGGATTGCCGCTTTTGTTTATCATAAACCTGATAACACTGGGTTTTAGACTGTTGGTCTGACAAAACAAGATGTTAAGATATCATCTTGGGCTTTAGTAATTAGTGATGAGTATTTTTCATCTTCTCGCCCAAACAATTCATTGATTAATTGACAGTGTATTTGTCACATGAATAAATTTATTAATAAATAAACTATAACATATCTTTTTTTTATGTCAACGTAATATTAGGAAACTTTAAGAGAAGCATCCATTGCACTGCAAGAAAAACAGCACAATTCTCCCAAATTTAGAGATTTTATTTGCCATTTCTGACACAGATTACAGTTCAATATTTCAGTTGATCATGTAAATTATCCTCTTTATACAGTAGCAGTGGCATTAAAATAAATATACATAAAAAATACAAAACAGAAAGTAACGCTTCCAAAAATGGAAGAAAATGATCTAGAACTGTGTTGCCTTATTTTTGTTTATTATCTTCAGCAGGCTTGCAAATGCATTTTCTGTATGCAAAACACTTAAATGTTGAGACTCAATGGGGCAAAACAAAGTCATGAACAATCTCTGTTTGAATGAAGATCATCTCTTAATAATTTAATGAATATCGGAGCATAAATTACAACTTGCACTTCCGCTTAAAGAGATCAAATAATAATTATTCCTTTGGAGTTAAAAAGATTTTATTGCACTTTCCAGAACCGTACCATGGAGCAGGCTGGTGGCTAAACACTGTTAGTGGAAAGCCAGCGTCTGCTCCACTCATTCGTTCTTTGTTAAGTTAATGAAGCACTTTTTTTTAAAAGAGATTATTTTCTAGAAAAGGGACCAAGACGTTGAGGGAAAAGAGATATGTACATACAGTATACATGGATCAGGCCGTCTTGGACAGGCACAAGACATTCACAGTTCTTCTCTACATGATGCATAAATACAAAAACATTTGTAATAATAGATTCTATACTTTGTCTGGAGTGTTTGCAAAAAAACAGCAATCACTTTAACTTAAAAGAAGATTGATATACAGTATGTGCTATCATTGATGTGGGCCTGTTATTGCTGGTTGAACTCTGTATCACACTCTCAGTGAGAGAAGTCTGTCGTGAAGTTTGAAAACAGCAGTCACCAGTTGTAGATGGAAATGAGTTGTAAAAAAACGCAAATATAATATATTACCTCATAGGAAATACAAGTTTCAATTTAATCTATTCATATGTTTATATATATGTATGTACTAGGAAATATTTAGAACTAATTTTTAACATATTCAAAAGTTCATGAAAAGTAAACAATGAATGTTTGTGGTTATTAAAACAAGGAAAACCTTTTGGTTTTGCAATAAAATATATATAACTTTTTCTTCTACACAGTACAGTAAAAATCTTCAGTTTATGAGGACAAACCGGTCCAAAAAAAAGTGGTGTTAAAGCATACCCCCCTTAGCTGTTTGGTCCAAATATCACTAGTAGTGTACAATGTTGAAATGCCATTATTTCTTTGTCTACAGTAGAGATATGAAATAGAAAGTGGAAAGATATGCTGCTGTCTAATCCAAAGTTTGGTGATGCTTAAAGCATCACCAAAGTTTGGTGATGCTTAAAGCATCACCAAACTTTCACTTTTCTTGACCCTTGTTTCCTCAAGTGCAATTGAGCATTCACATGAAAACAACAATGCATGAAAACTTAAAGACAGCTTTAACATATGTAGACATGTAATGAAGGCATCACCCTTTACGGCTATCGCCCTGGTCAAAAGTCCAGACAAATGAAATGGTTGTGTGGTTTTTGATTAAGCTGGCTCCTCTTGGCCAGCTGCTGCTGCTGCTGCTGCTGCTGTCGTCCAAACTGCCTTTTCGAACCTCAGGCACTTCACTTCATGTCACTTCACCAGTAGCTCTGAGGTCCAAAGCCATCAGAGAGCGATGTTTTATGACCCCAGACTGCATCCATACTTGGCACACATATATTGTAGTTTGGGTGGTTGAGGCAGAAGAGTAGGGCCAGTGGTGTTGTAACATGAGAGTCCCCATCTGTACACTAGTCATATACAAGATCCCTCAAGATCTGCCCCTCGTTGTTCATGTCCATTTGTCAGTTAGATCCCCTTATCGGGCCTTCGTTGAAATGTCCCCTCAGACAGGTTGCTCCGGTGTGGTCCATCTGCCTACGTAAGACTTTCAATCCAGAGCTTTTCTCCTGTTTCTTGTTTATTCCCAGGATAGAAGGGCAGATATCTTGGCTATCACATGAAGGAGTGGTCTGCCGGAGGCCCGTAAGAGAAGCCTGGGAAGGCTCCAGCTGCTTCCTTAATGCTGCTGGTCACAGTCAGGGTGTCAGTGCACAGGGAGGAGGACACGGGCAGGTGGGTGAACTCAGGGTCAAAGTGTCGGAGGTCTGTTGGACCAGACTGTGAAACCGAGCAGAAGGGACGATTAGACATGATACTAATAGGCGATTATTGTATTACTAAATTTTGGAAACTGAGTCATTAGTCATAGATAAAATCATTAATTGATAATGAAAATAATTATTGGTTAGAATCCTAGTTTGAACATACCACTGAGGGAGCAAACGGAGGCGTGATCTTCTTGGCCATCAGGTCATCCCAGTTGATTGGAGAAAAGAAGGAATGGTACTTGAGTTCAAGCTGGAGAGAAACAGAAATTCTAGATGAGCAGACTCATAGCAAACAAGCCCCACGGATCTCTCACAGCTCTCCATGTTACATGTAGTTAAGAGGCAGCTGTGCGCACTTACGAAATCATCCTTCACTCCCAGCCTCTTGGTGCGGTCCTTCTGCAGGAGGCCCTCCAGCAGTTCCCTGCCTGCGTTTGACACGTTGGGCTTGAGCACCGGAGCCTTGTGCAGGATGTTGTTGTACATCTCAGCTGTGTTGCGACTGTAGAACGGAGGCTGTAAAACAAAAGTGATGACAGCAAATTGAGTTCATTTGGTATATAAACAAACAGGGGAGTTCAGTTTACAGGCATAATGTCACAGGTCTAACTTACAAGTCCATAGAGCATCTCATAGAGCACAGATCCCAGGCACCACCAGTCGACAGTACGGTCGTACGCCTGCTTCTGGAGAACCTCAGGGGCCAAGTACTGTGAGGAGAGCAACAGGAGAAGTCATTGCAAGTCCAACATTTATAATTTGTCCTCATTGGTGTTGAGAATGAGAATGTGTGACAGTCTGTAGATTTGTTTTGTACCTCAGGTGTCCCACAGAATGTAGTTGTGGTACCATTGGGCTCAAGGCCTTCTTTGCAGAGACCAAAGTCTGTCAGGACAATATGGCCCTGTGAGTCTAAGAGGATGTTCTCAGGCTTCAAGTCCCTGTAATGAAAAAGAAGAAGGGATTCTTCAAAATGTGTTAAAGCTAATGTATTACGCCTTCTCTTTCCTTCCAGATTATGCACACAGTTGTCCACTAGGGGGTGCTGTGGGACCGTGAATTACCTGTACACAATGTGCAGGGAGTGGAGGTAGCCAAGTGCACTTGCAATTTCAGCAGCGTAAAACCTGGCTCTAGGCTCCAGGAAGATCCTCTCTCTCTGGAGATGGTAGAACAGCTGGAGAGAAAAAAAAAATCAGACAACATCTGTCAGCACCTACTTCAACAGATTTTGATATTTTGACCTGATTCGGTTTTTTGGATTTCTGGGTCTTGTAAGACTATGACTTACCTCTCCACCATTAACATAGTCCAGCACAAAATACAGTTTGTCAGTAGTCTGGAAAGAGTAGTGCAGCCCCACCAGGAAGGGGTGCTTGATGTTCTTCATCAGCACACTGCGCTCAGCCATGATATGCTTTTGCTGGGGGGTGAGGGTAGAAGATATATCAGTCTCTGTATTCATCTCGGCAGCATTTGACATTATAAGGAGGAAATGATATCTGATATCTGAAATCCAGTTTTAGTCATGAAAACGTATCTAAGGGTCTTACCTCTTTCTTCTTCAGGATGATTTTCTTCTGCAGCACTTTGACAGCGTAGTATTTGGTGGACTCCTTGTGTCGAGCCAGCAGAACCTGTAATAGAGCAAACATTTACATCAGTGTCAACAGCAACGACAGATATGAACAGGTAAGAGCAGATAGTTACGTGAAAGACAGACAGAGACAAACTCACCTTTCCAAAGCTGCCTTTGCCGATGATTTTGAGGTAGTCAAAATCACAGGGTTTGATCCTGATGTGGAGAGACAGACAGAAAATTAGGATTTTTGTTGTAGGTTTCTTTACAGAATTGTCAACGTTTAAGATAAGGGGTTTTTCTAAGGCTACTTACTGAGTGTCCTCAGCCAGTGAACTTCGGGAATTTAGGCACATCTGAAAGATATGAAATGGGGGAAATGATGAATATGTTGCTATGTCTTGGAAAGAAAATGAGTCATAGTCAGACAGTAAACAGTTTCTACTTACCGGACTTTCAGGAAGTTCATTATTTTCCACCTCCTCATTCTGATTCTCATCAATCTTCAGAAGACTGTTAACTTCAACACTGGAAACAAAAACAAGCATAGTTAGAAGATGGGTTTTAATATCAGCTATTTTTCTTTTACAGTGCGGCTCAGTGATGATTGCATTTGAACTTTGTTTACAGGCTCTAAAGCTGTTTGTGCGACTGAAAACCTGAATGAACGCTCCCCCACTCGTTTGTGAATGACCGTCTGAAACTTCCAGACAGGTCAAGTTTATGAAGGACTCATTGGCGTGCAACTACCTAACCTGTCTGAGAAAAGGCTTAAGCCGCTGACCCACAACAGGAGGGTTCAGACAGCTCTGCAGGACTCAGCGGTCCAGCTCAGACACCCTTTTCCTCCTGGAGCATCTGGTGTGGGACAGATGCCGTGCTTTGGTATTTTTCCAGCACCAGACCCTGATATGGACGGCAGGCCATGGAGTTCAGGACGGTGTGATGTGCCAAGCCATGTATCATGTAATAATTGAATTACTGGTTTATCCTCGTCTAGGGGACAGAGAGGATTTGCCTGAAAGGTGATTATGAAGTGGAGAGGTTGCTAAAGGGATCGTCATGAAAGGACTATTCTTGCCCTGGCTTCTTGGACCCAGATTATAGTTTTCACAGAATGTCCTGCCAGACTCAGGTGGCTGATTGGATTGCCACAATTAGTGCACGCTGATCATGAATGGGCTAGTGATCAGAAATAAATGCCAGATCCCAGAGGGCCAGGATGTGAGTGATGCCCGGAGATGCTCCTTGTACCTCATTTTGAGGCCAATTTTCCATCCAAATTTAACTTTTGTACTTAAGGTAATTTCCTTTTTCATGGAAATACTTACTGTTGGCAGATATGTGGGGTAGACACCAGCTTCTGGATGAAGTCATTCAGCCCCATTTTCCTCTCCTTGATGAAAGCTGCAAATGGAGAGGTAGAGGGACATCACATTAAACATTTTTGTCTCCAATTAGAGGGGAACATATCCGTGTCGGACATGTAATCCGCTGTTTGTGAGTTCCAAATATCCTGTTAATAGAGTAGATTTGCGGGTTGTGCGTATACCTCTAATGCTGCGGGCTTATAGGTTATGCAACCACTTGGTCACTCATTCAGATGCCAGCAGTGGTGACCAACAAAGCATTTTCCATTCCACAGTCTTTGTACAATGCAATTAGCCCGTTTTTGTGAATTTTTTAGGCATATTTCTTGTCAGTGACACATAATTCCAGGCGACTGATGTGAATTTTCTAACCAACAACAAAGCACTTTGCAATTAAATGCAATTATTAATCAGCGCGTATCAATAAACAGCCACCATTTAGTTGGGTTTAAAGAGAAAAACATAGCTTCAGTGATGAGTGGTAACTGTAACAGTAGTTGTAATGATTGTATTATTGTTGTCGCTCACCGGCAAGAACGGCTACAATCCCCCTCATTTTGCAGTAAGTAAGATCACATCCAGCTTCAGTCACGGCCATGTTGAGCGATAAACAAATATCCAATATAAACACACGGGAGGGAAAAAGAAAGTAATAGCTCCTGTGTGGTTCCCGTCAGTTATCGCTGACTTCAACGTGTCGTGTCCCGTTAAACCGGCAGAGCTCCACTGGCCGCACTCCGCTCTGCAGCTCCTCTGCCCACCGAGCGAGCCAGCCGCACGATTTATACGACACACGTGGTACCGGTGGCCACACCCCCGTTTGTCGTCACCCGGTGTAACCACGGCAACCACTTGCGGGGCGTGACATCACGGGATTCCGCTGCAGCCATACTTTGCCTGCAGGAGGCGGGGGATGACGAAGAGCGCTCGCCGCAGAGGAGGGGGGGGTCCTTCACACTCCCACCTACTCCCTCATCGTCGCCCCCCCTCCCTCCCCTCCTTCTGTCAATGGAGAGCTCTGACTGTAGTCACCGCGCATACAAAGGGATTAAAGTCAGTTATTATGGAGGAGGACAAAGAGCTGCAGAATACGATACTTTTTTTTTCTTTTTTTTTGGCTTTTGGTATCATGTCTGCATTCAGACCTTGCAGTCGTTTTATTTTGAAAGGATGTGGAGAAATGTGTGTCACGATTGGTGCATTTCAGCTTCAGTCTGTGACCCTCATAAAAGGTTAGAATCATCACCATGTGCTTTGCATTCTAAATAATTGGTGCATCTCCGTGGCTGATAAGGTCACGGTCATGAAGGTGACTTGGCTCGGCAGAATTACGTAAATTCAGAGAAATTACACATGACATCATGCTCATCTAAGCCTGGGGAGTGATCAGTCCAGCTGTCAGAGATGTGGTCCACTAACCCTGTAAGTTACATAACTGTGCCATAATGCAGATAGCTATACAGCCTGAGGAGGAGAGTGAGCCGCACAGTAAATTTTCCAGCGATTGTTAGTGATTTTTCTGCAGCGGTTATTTGGCTTCTGAATCATTTGAAAATTAATCATGAAATCAAAAGATTCACTTATTGTCTGCTGATCAACCTAACAATTAATCAACTGATCGCTGCAGCTCTACTGCTTCTTCTTGCGCAAAGGATCTGAGTACTTCTTCCACTGTCACTGTCATAAACATCAGCTTCAAAGATTCATTCATGTGTCTGTGGAGAGCTCTTGGGTTTGTCCCCTGTTTAACACTTGACATTCATGCATATTTTATAGGAAGTGAGACTCCACAGGACCGCTACTTCTTGTACTGGGGAAGGAGGAAGTTAAGAGCCTTATCTGTGGCATATGCCCAAACAGAAACTAACTGGTGTGGCTGGTGTTTGCTCAGGTACTCTGGAAGGCTACCTGAGCAAACACTTAGAGCTCATCCAGATCCGATTGCATGACACCGACACCTCTCAGGCTTTGTGTGAGCCTTTTTCCTCACCTCATGTTGTCTTTCTCTGAATTATTCAAGTGTATCACCTTATCATTTCTGGTAGTGTGTGCAAGGATAAACATGAATAGGGTGGTTCCCTTTCACAGGGTTATTCCTCTGCCACTTCTGTCTGTGATTTGCATTGTTGTGATGGAACAGTCAAAAATAGTAATGGGAAAGTCAGGTGGCTGAGGTGGTATTTCCTCTTTTGAAATTGCAGGGTTTTTCTGAGTGAGAACAGTGACGTATTGATCATGAAGTGTGAAATGAATCTCACTTTTATTTCAGTCTTGACTCCAAGATGACGTCTTTTTGTGTGTTGTTTTGCCCAACTACCAGTTCAGAACACATAGCTATTCAATTTACTGTAATCTGAATAAACTTTGAGATTAACTAACAAATGATTTCAAATCTGGTGGTTAGTTTTTCTGTTCCGTAGAAAGTTTCAGAGAGATCACTGCCACTGAACTGATTATGCATTAGAGATGTCAACTCTCAGTTTCTCTCTGTGTCTCAGTAAATGTCACTCCAGTGCCAGCACTGTCATGTGTCACATGACAAATCAACCAGGTTTTATTTAGCGCCTTCACAGAAGCTGCCCTGCTTTCCATTGCTCTGGCCAATCGTGTGACTGATGCTGAGCAGCACTTCCGCTCGCTGACAAGTATTCGTGTGAATCACTCGCCATCAGGTCCAGTAAAAACCTTTCTAACTCTGGCGGGGTGCCACCGATCATCCCTCGCCAGCCTCAGCGGTGGTACCGCTTGTGCCACACGACTATAAGCTCTCTCTTAGCCCCAGTTTGTGTCTCTCATGTAGAGAGAGCTGAAATGAAACCAGAACTTTGGAATTCTGTTTGAGAAGTAAGGTGTTAACCTGTTTCTGTAGTAGTTCTGTAGTTCTGTTGTTGTTAAATGCTGGGGTTTGTCAAAGATGGCCTGGGTGTTTATTTTTCAGAAAAGTAGATGCTTAACTCTGTGAACTAAGATGTAATGGTAATACATGATGGGCACAAAAGGGGGCTAACTGAACACTGAATCGCTACCTGCGTGCTGCTTGCCTCCAGCGTAGTGGGTAGGAGGCAGCAGAAGGTGGATGAATGAGTCACACAGGCAAACAAACCTGCGCTGACCAACTGTAAGGCTGGGAGGAAGTCTGCTGGCTGATGAGGACGGAGGATCTCTAATTACACTGTGGGTCTTGTTGACTGGCTCTGAGGAGCGATCACGGCCTTGTGTGTTTTCACACCCACACAGTCCTACCGATGTCGTCAGCCTCTGCTCTCGCTTGAGAGCAGAGTTCTGCTAAAATCTAATCTCCTTTCACTTCCTTTTCTCGGTTTGATCTTGCCACCTGCATCATTCTCTCACACACCGTTAGTAATTAGCATCACTCATACAGAGAACCGCAGAGACGCAGACCGGAGGTGGTGGTCCGGTCCGACTGCGTCGCAGTGCAGCCTCAGGCCCCAGTGGGTGGGAGCAGATTTTGGCTCACGAAACCAGAGTTTGAATTACGCCGTCTTTGTTTCCCTCCTGAATTCTCAGGCAGAAGATGAGATGTGTGTTTTTTATTTTTTTCTATTCTCCACGGGGATTAGATGGCTGCTCATGTGCCTGCTTCATCAGATAAAAAAGAGGATAGAAATGTTTGCTCTCTTATGTGATGATTCAGACACACTCTGCTGCCAAATTATTCCATAATAGTTTTCTTGAATTTGCTGCCAAAGCAAGTGCTGATGAGCCAGCTTATTTAGAACTACTAATTACTTACTACTAATGTGACTGATATTACTGCTATGATTGCCATCAAGATGAAAGGATGAGGTTTTTCCCCATGCACTCTGGTTTTAGTGCCAGTCTGACTTGTGTTTGCGCAGTTAGAAGTTATTGCAGTGCTGTATGTGACTCTATAGGGCAGGTTTCCTGTGCGTGAGTGAAACTTGCAGTTCAGTTAAAAGGAAGCAGATAAGAAAACAGCGAAGCCATTTTTTTGTCATTCACAACACCAGACTCTCATTCACTAACTGCTGCCTCCCTGTCAGCCAGACATCATGAATCAGTAGACAGTGCTGACTTCCGTTACTGAATACAGTTCCTTTTTCGTCTGGTCATAGCCCACACTGTTTACATACTCTGTATGTAGCAACAACATACTGAACATCTGGAAAAAGCAACTAAACTGTTGTCTATGTTGTGAGCCTGCTCCGTGAACGTCACTGTTACCCTAGAAGCACAGAGGCCAGTCTAAATAAAGCTAACTCACTAGCAACACCACCACCAAGGTATTAATTTGATCCAGTTTGTGGTCTGCTGAGTGTTAATAGTCTCGCAAATCCAGCGTAAATCTCATGAGGTCAGGTATCGCCATGAGATATTCATCTTGAAAACATTCACTGAGAATCAACCGAGTGTGGCAGCTGGAAAACCAAATCAATTAATGTAGTAAGTGAGGTGATTTAGATGATGACGACAACAAGTGGAATTGTGTCATGAATTTGAACCAGTTATGTCAACAACTACTAAAAACAAAATAAGGCATTATTTGTGTGACTGCACAGCATATTCACTTCATATTTATTCAAGAACTGAATTCTCTGTAAGTCATTTAGAAAGACACTGTGTTTTGCTTTTTAATTATTTGTAAATTGGTCAAAGTCTGATCCAAACCACCTGCAAAGTAATTCTGGACTGCCTCCACTCACGATGGCCCTAATCTGAAAAATACTGAGCCTTTCCAGAACACAACGAGTGAAGTGAAGTTTATGTGCTGGCTTTGCGAGGCTACAGAGTGGAGACCAAATACGGACATCTGTTTATGGCTAACACCCGGAAACACGAGCAAGAATACACAGTAGATGTCCAGGTTTGCTGACAGTATTAAAGAATACTTTTTGGGACTTATTCGATGTACATATCTGTACAATAAATATGGTTGTACACCCAGCAGCTGGTTAGCTTAGATAAACCTACAGACTGGAAACAGAGGGATAAAGCTAGCCTGGCTCTGTCCAGAGATTATCTTACTACCAGTACTTCGAAGGATGCTGGTTATAGTTTCATACTTATGAGAAAGTGGTATTGATGTTCTCATCTAGATCTCAGCAAGAAGTGAAACGTGTATTTCCCAAAACGTAGAACTGTTCCTTTAAGGTTTTGGTTTTATTAGAAAAGGGCAAATTTGCTTTTCAAGTCTCTTCATTCTTAGCTCTGCCTTTCCGTCTGTGTCCTTAGGACTAAAAACTGTTTTTCAGTCCGTCAGTGAACGCCAGAATCATCCGATTCTCTCGGTCCTGGTTAGAACGTCAAGGCCCGGGAGTAGCTTTTGTCCTCTCAGCTGACAAATGAGATGCGGAGCAGGGGGACTGCAGGGAGGAGGTGAGAGGCTCTGGGCTGGACATTAGAAAATTAACCAGACAGTGCGAGAACAGACATAGGACCTCTGGATGATGCCTTTGAATCCAGTCGTGTAAGTGTTTTTGTTGCCAAAAAGCTGTCTAAGCGGAGGCACTGACGTCAAAGCAAGCAGAGGGAATGCAAGGAGGAGGAGATGATTGAATAGTTAATAAACAGTCATAAACACACAAGAGTCTCATAGATGAACAGGCAAAAAAGGACAGTATTTAGATGACTGAGAGGAAAAGTTGCACGTCTCAAGGTGCATCCTGCTCTGCTGTGCTGCCGAGAGGCTGCATGTTAATCCCCACACATCTCATAACACAGACAGTGAATTAAAGGAGCACCTACCTATGAAGGATTTCTTGCCGGTCTTCATGTCCTCCTGAGTGTCTGATTATATTTGCTATCGGGCACGGAGTCTCTGATGAATGAACGCCTGTCTGCTGCAGAGCGTTCAGGTGATTGAGTGCATGAGAAAGATGTAGCCCTCCTGTAAATATGCCTCCTTCTTTCCCTCGCTCGCACTGCAGCTCTGGTCAGAAAAGTCTTCGATTCACTGGCAAACAACTTTCCCCGGTGCACTTCCTTCTTCCTTCTGCCTGCTCTGCTGTTTCTTCCTCTTATCGCCCCTTTCTTGCACTGAGACCGTATAGCTGAAACCAAAGATCTGTGACGCACCTGCTTCTCCTCCTCTATACACCCCACCCCTCCCCCCACGTCCCCACCACCTCCACCCTCATCTGTTCTTTTATCTACCTGGAGAGCCTTGAAGAAAACAAAAGCAGGTGTCTGGTTACTGCTCCCGTGAGCATGGGACTCCCGCTGGGGGGGGGGGCGGGGGGGGGGACCAGTCTCCATGACACGGGAACCACCTGAGGAATACAGAGAACAGACAGAGAGGTTTTTAAATCTGCCTTTAATTGGCCACAACTGCACAACTGATGCATTCGCTGCTCATCAGCTTCCTCTGCCTTCTTCGTTCACTGACTCACAGGAGTTTTGAGGGTGGAATTATCTGTCACAGTCACAGTCCTGATTGCTTTGTTAGCCGTCTGCCTCGGGCTGTAGGCCGTCAGATATAGTGAGTGCTATGTGATGAGGAGTGAGGTCTGCGGGGGTTCACGTACAGGGGCAACAGCAGCATCATTGATGAGTAACGCCGTTTGTCACACAGTGAAGTTCTGCGCTGAATTATGAGTTTGCTTTGGAAACTGGACTCATGAACTACAATCATATTGTTTTGAATTTACATAGATGATAGCATGATAGCAAAGCTATAACGACTATGACTCTGGCCGTAGAACTAAGACTTATAAATGAGTCTGACCGTCACAAATACAAGGGCTTAAACTTTGACTTGTGGTGCAGTGAACCTGCCTCCTTTGCTTTGTGCAGAGTTAAACCCGGTTGACCTTTGACAACCAAACTACAGTGCTTTCCCAATGTCCAACCCATTTGAGAGAGGGAGGTGGGACTGACCTCTAGAGCTTGTAAGTCTTGCACAGCCACACATCTCATATTTTTAATTATTAGGGCTTGCATATTGAAGGAAATTGCACTCTGCTCTGCTATATTAACATATTCTGTCCATTTGTCACATTCTTTTCTCCAAACATTTAACCTCCTTAGGAAAAGAGCTTCATGACGTAGAGCATGCTCAGTGCTGCAAGACATGCAAATGGACTTGAGCTGGTCCAAAAAGACTTGCAAATGAGAATATATGCAGCGATAATCAGCAGTGATCAGCTTCCGCTGTTTTTATTATGGTCACATCCAAAACAGAACATGTGTACAGAGCAATGGAACATTCACAATTTAACAAATGTTTTTCATCTTTACATAACGCTAATACGCCTTCAGCATTTCAATTTTTATTTTTTTCAGGAAGCTTCAGGAATGTAAAGAGATCACACAGCCAGGAAATCCATGCAGGTGGAGTTGGGGATTTCCGCTGAAGCAGTATCCTCCAGCGAGCAATTAAGGATGCAAACATAACAACACTGGTCTGAGTAGATGTCCAACAGGTGGCAAACCAAAGACTTCAGTGTCAGGTGATTGAATAGTGTTTCTGATGTGCACCTCAGACACAGTGGTGAAGAATGGCTCCCTGGGTCTTGCCCAATTCCTGCTCCCAGTGTAATCGAATCTTCTGAAATACAGAGCTATTGTCTATTGCAATCCGGCCCTGGAGGTAGGTATGGCTTTTCTGCAGGATGGAGAAATGGAGGCTGGAAAATTACTGGAGTATGTTGAAAATATCTAAACAGATTGGATTGCGACAAATTGTAAGAGGTTCTAAGTTGGGTAAAGCTGGCAAATCCTCTATTTCAGATCCCTTTTACTTCCAGAGAGAACCACTCCCCCTGGAATTTTGTTTTTTTTTTCCCTGAGGCTGACATGAAATCCTCATGGATATCAAGTTTTAGTCATTTTCACCCTTTATAAAGTCTTTTGTAACGGTCAGGAGGTAGGGGTGCGATGGTTGACTGTGTGAAAACATCTGTATTGCTGATAAAAAAAAGAAAGACCTCTGAGCAATCAAGATTCTGTCTGAGGCAACATGCATATTTTCGACATGAGACATCTTACAGCTTGTCCATTCTGCCTGTATTGATACTGAATCTAAAGCCTGTGACGCACAGATTCCCACACTGCTGCCGAACTCCAGCTTCAGAGCAAACAGAAACTTCTCCCACCACCAACTAACAAGCACCACTTCAATTTCGAAACCACAAGAGGTCAAAGAAAGTTTGTACATGTAGTCATTCAAATCAACTTCAAAAGAGAGTCTCTCTGAGTCATCTTATATTAGCAGCTCTGTGTTGAAATGAAGCGACTTCGCCAACAAACATATTTTTTCAGCCTGTTCATCACCTTGAACAACACTGCACGACATAGTTCACAGTGAAAGTGAAAATAAACACAGGTTGATATCGTGTTACTTGAGGAGAGATCGCCAGGATGTTTTCTTTAAATGCAGCCCAAGTGTTTCACGATGAGGCCGAAGCACAAGTAGAATTTGTGACGCTCCAGTTTTGTCTGGACAGATTTGCATGTAATTTAAATTAGGGCAGAGTGCGAGCAGGGGGAGTGTAAGATGGATGTGAGTTAGAGTGAGAAGGACTGACGCAGGAAGGAGGCCGATATGTTGATTCAGACATGTGATTGCTTGTCACTGACAGTCACTGGTGTCATTGTTGAGGATTCTAGTTGACACAGGAAAACAATAAGTTGTTGTCTTGTTGCTCTTTTATTAGTTTTCTTGTTGTTGGACTTGTAAAGATCAGCATGAGAAAGGTAAACAGGAGAGAGAGAGGGGAAAATAATTTGTTAATGTGGAATAATAACTTCATGGTTTGCTGATTAAAGGAATAGTTCAACATTTGGAGAAAAATGCTGATTTGCTTTCTTGCTGAGAGTTAGATGAGAAGATCAATAACACTGTGTCCCAAGCCAAGTATTGGTTGTACAAGCGTTTATGTGCTGGACTATTTCTTGGTGGGGTGCAGTGACTTACTGGGGTCTTTTGATTACCGTGTGGTTGCCAACCAAAAGAAAAAAAACACAATTTGTCGTTTTAGTGTGTTTTTTTTTTTTTTTTTTCTGTGGATTAAACAAACAAGATGCAGCCTGTTAATTACAGAGCTTTAGAGGAGCTCCTGGGCAGATTTAGTTCCCCTGTTTCCAGTGTTTATGCTAAGAGGATTTTGTAAACATTAAAATAATAACTCAGAATTTGCGATGAGGATAGTTCACAATCCTTGAAGTTGCTCGACGTCCTCCCAGATATATGTTCTGTACATATGTTTACATATATAATTTTGTCATCCTGATTGTCTGTGCTGTAAGATCTGTGACTTTATTTTGAGTTTTTGTTGTTGTTGTGTTGGCAACCCAAAGCCAATCCCACATTTTGTTTCAGTGAAACTCAGCTGTGTCTCTAAAAGCAGGAATTCATTGTCTGCGCTCATCCTTTTCCCGCTGTCTGCCACAGATCTGCACCTGTGTTTGTCCACTACTTTCCTGCTTCAGCATTATTCAGCTGATTCATGACCACTAAGTCAACTCCTTGGATGTGAAGGACAAATAACCTGTGAACAGGAGGGCAGAGGAGGTGAGGGATTGAGATCAGTCTGTCTGTACAGTAGGTCACGCTGCGAACAGCGCCGGCTCACCTGTTGCTATCTTTAACCTGATTAGCAGCAGGTCAGCGGGCATGTTAGCGAAGGATCTGTACAGTGTGTGTTTGTGTGTGTGTATGTCAGCTTAGCTCTTTCAGTGTATAAGTCAAGGAAGGCTTGTTCCCATGAAAATCTAAACTAATGTGAGAACTGTCTGTGCCTATAAAGAGGCGTAGAAAACAGAATTCGTTCAATTTCAGGGATGTCACAGAGACACCTGAGGCCAGTTTTCTTTTTTGAGGGTCACCCATGAGGTGAGGGTGGATTTAAGGATGCTCTCTAGACAGGGAAGAGCTTATCACAGACATATAAATAGAAACAGGTCAGGCTACTTTAGTCGTCTTAAGAACCGTGCGATCCTAAATGTGAAATGTTGAGTCACACTTGGCGCACACGTTAATTTGTCTTCCGTGGTAACATCTACAAATAGATGTTAGCAATTAGCTCAAACCACCACTTTGCCTAAGTACAGGCTCACAGAGCTGCAGTCTTTTTTTCATTTATATTTCTGCTGCTGATTAAGAAGCAAGGTCTTTTTAAAAATCAGAAAATATAAAGTATTATAATATACAGTAAAATATAATGCATTGAAGGAAAGGGTTGTTTATGCACGCGAGTCCCCTGAGAGGCCGTGGTATGGCGACACTCTGTTCTCTGGACTCGTACACTTGACATGTGTGCTGGTAATTTAACAGTGTGAAAGGAAACAGTGAGTTCACCAGCACACACGAGAGGCTTCGTGTTTTCTCATCGCGTCACTTTCAGTTATCGACACGGCTTCACGCACAAACTGGCCCTCAAAGCCACCAGATAAGTGAAGTGGCAAATCCTTTGATCACATAACAAGTCTGTCAAACCACCACAGTACAAAGACAAAGACCAGAGTCTGTAAAACACTGTCAGATATCTCGTGATTGATCATGTGATGGAATCCATCACATGCACTGGATGCAGAAATTAGGTAAAATGAGTCCAGATCTAATAAAGTGAGGTGAAGTTTATCACAGAGAAACTGTCCCACTTTGGACCATTTAAAGAAGCAACACTAGATGTACTGAAGGACTTACTGAAGGACGAGAGGAGGGGAAGTTTAGGCTGAGTGTTGCTATTAAAAATGCGACGGCTTCATTTCTGTCAGTAATGAGGACGCCGCTCTTCGCTTGGACTGTAGTAGGGCATCTGGCCAGTCTACCCCCAAGGACAGAGCAGGATGGAAAATGTAAGGTACAAAAATAGCCCACTCATCCCCGCTCACTTGCATGTAATTCTCAGAAGTCCTTTTTTTTTTAAATTACCAGGTCAGAAAACCTGTTAACGTCACACGTTACATCACACTCAGATCATTAATGTCACAGTTTCCTGTGGAGTAATCCAGATTTATAATCTCTCCACTAAAATATGATCATTATCTGCCAATTCCTCGATAAAAGCTTAGTTTGTAAGATGACTTTAAATGTCTATCATAAAGGCTTTGTGCTGGGAAAGTTATACAACACCTCTCATAGTCTTACCTAACTGCTACTGGGGAGGATTACAGGGATGTGGTGGGATTCTGAATTACGCTTTTGTGATATGTACTGTGCATACTTAAGGCCACTAATTGGTAAATAAAGGCTTTTTCACAGTGTGGAGTACTTAATTTCCTCTATGTATAGGGGATCCAGTTAAGACAAGTGCAAAAGAGCAGTTGATGCAGTAAATGTTCATATAAAGTGTGAAATTAAACTGGTGTCTGCCTCATAACATCACCTGGTTTACTCAGACAATCTGAATTTTTTTTTTTGGAAGGTATAGAAATTTACCTTGAAAAGCCTTAAATAAATTTAAAGATAATTCTGGGTCCCAAATATCTGCGGGTATGAAGTCACAGTCAACCGGATCAGTTCTCTGCTCATTTAGTTTCGAAGCATTTCGACATCAGTGTCCCAGATGTGTCCAGTCCAGCACCAGTTAATTTAACTATTTTTGGATTAAACAGATAAATGCACAGCCCAGTCATGATTTATTCCTCCTTCGGAGACTAAATGTTAAAGTTCTGGAGGTCTTCTCCTGGTTATTCTACACTTTCGTCTAATTTATACTGTTTGTTTGGAGGAATTTTGTTCCTTATCATCAGCACTCGCTTCTGTCATCCGCCTCTGTCCTCTTCACACATACATACATACATACTGGAATACGTCTGGAGGCGAAGCTGCTTTGTCCTCTCATATAAGCTGCAGCCCTGTGCTCTGCCAAACACAGCAGAGGCAGTGGATGTATTTAAAACAGCACAGAAAAAAGTAAAGCTTGTTTATAAAAATTGAAGCTCACACTGAACAGAGCTCCTGCTGCCTGTGTGTTGGAAATCAGCAGCTTGTGGTGACAGAACTCTTATGATTTTAAGGCGTTTCAGGACAGGTTATAGCTTTTGAAAACAAGGAATGCAAATGTGCAATAATTTACTTATCACTAATTGATAATGATTTATTGTTAATCCTAATTCCTAATTTTTCCCATTTGTGTTTTGCACCAGGCTTTCGTGTTTTTACATAACAGCGCTGAATGAGTGTTCAAGTTCTTCCGCCTTTAATTTGATGGATGCACCACACGCTCCCAGCCAGCTGGAAGAAGCAACGGTATGGCGATGCTGCCAAGAAGCAATGTTGGCCCTCCAAGAGTTTATTTCACAGCTTGAGATGAATGTCAAACAAAGAAGTGCTGCGTCATCCTGCAGAGCGTTTTAATCCAGATGTACAGTTACACGTCCACTGGACAGCGGATAGATTAGATGACATCACTGCTGCTGGGCATTAGAGAGCTGAGTTTAGAGGAGGATGACTACATCTGCCTGGAGCTGAGACTGTAATATTAATGAGCCGCTCAGCAGTGACGGGGTTTGTGGGAAAGGCTCTGGAGACGAGGAGCAGGGGAGCAGGTGCAGGCCTAGTGGTGATGACAAATCACTGCCCATTTCCAGAGGAACATGACTAGAACATTTATATAATGTGTGCTTGTGTGTGTGTGTGTACTTGTACATCTATCTTTATGGGGACCAAAAAAAAAAGCAGAGACCTTACGGAGTGAGGGCTAAGACTTGGTTTTAGGTTGGTTCAGGTTTTGGTTAGGGTTAGGCATTCAGGTCAGATGGTTGAGTTTAGGGTAAGGGGCGAGGGAATGCATTATGTCAGTGAGTGTCCTCATAAAGATACAAGTGCAAGTGTGTGTGTGTGTGTGTGTGTACAAACACACTTATTACACAGCGATGTCCAATGACAGTGTTAGAGGAAGTGATGAAGCACAGTCTCTCCGTCAGTCAGAGTTTATTTGAGATGTGCTTCATTTTCACTTTCACTGTCGTCACCAGGTATGTTTGGGGAAAATCCTCGTTACGTTACCTTACAAAACACTCAGTGCTGATATCTAATACTCAGTGTATACAGACAAAAGGTATTATTTTGGTTTGATACCCAGTTAAAACTACCACAATGTTTATTTTCATTATCAGTTAATCTGCTGGTCATCTTTTTACAGCCAAAGCATTCGATAAGTTCAAACAGCTGCTTTTAATTTCTCCTCAACCTGTTAAGACATGTAAGTCAAGGTGGGTGAGTCACTGATTTAGATTTAGTACTGTTTAAATGCCCACTGTGGAAATCGTCTTTGAAGCTCATGTGTTTTGACTGCTCTCCTCTCTCTTGTCCAGTGGAGGAGTTCATTATGTAATATCCACGGGAGGAGAGGCTCCAAAGAAAGAAGTCCTGCGGGGGAGATGGGCTCTGACCTGCAGGTGCAGCCGCTGTGGGAGGACCGTCTGTTTTTGGCTGCCTGACCCTGCGTACGAGTTTAGCACGGTACCCAAACACATGTTAAAATCCATACAGCTCATGCAGAGACAAGCGGAGAAAACTGGAATCAGTAAAATAACAAGGCCTCCAGCTTCACCCGTGGCTCAGATAGGATCTGGTTCACCAAGTCCGAATTTACGTTCGAGAGACATTTTGTGCAGTTTAAAAAACAAAAAAAAAAAAAAACGTTGTTTTTTCACATCCCACAGAAAATATCATTAAAAAGAAAAAAAATCTAAATACAAGTGCACATATGTGCAAGTGTTAGCGATCTAATTCCTTCATAGCTTGTTTACGTGTCAGTGGCCTTTGGTGTGAATGACATTTTAGGATATTTTTGTCTTGTCAAAGGGTTTTTATAACGGCACCATGTTGGAACGAGTTGTGGCGGGGGTGTGAAGGGTCCTGAGTGATGAGGGTTGTTTAGCGTCTGAGTGCCTGGGTGTACATCGAGGACAGGGTGGTGCCTGTTATTTTACTTGCATGGCTGATGATCCGAGAAAGTTTTGATTTGTTTTTAACAAGAGAGGAAGTTTTATGTGGTACTGAAAGTGACGACTGACTCACTGAGTGACTTGAAGGCAGCTGTTAAAATGTCTCTCACCGTGTTCAGAAAAGTGCCCGCGTATATTAAGACCCTCAACTGCTCCACCACCTGCGATGCTGCCCACTCAAAAAGTGAGTGGATGGAAAACGGAGTGAGAGAGTAGACTGAAGTGTCAAAAACAGTGTTGCTGGACTTTGAACGGTTTTACAGATGGAGCTCTGGCACTTAACCCTCTAAAACCACATGTTTTTCATTTTTGTACACATTTTGTTTTTTGCTGTTTCCCCCTTGTTTCGTCTCTTTTTACTGAGCTAAACTAACTGTCTGCTGGCTGCAGCTTCATATTTAGCAAACAGAGATTGGTATCAGGCATATCATCTCACTCATCAGCAAGAAAGCAAATACACATTTCCCAAAATGCTGACGTATTCTTTCAAGGTTTAGGTTTACCAGAAAATAATTTCCTGCCATCAGATTAGATCTACTTTTTTTTTTTTTTTTAAATAATGAAAGACTAAAACTTCAATCTGCTCCACCTGGTTAACTGTGCTCTGTTAAAAGCAGTGGACTCTGCATGAACTGATCAAAGATCTGAGAGTACTTGACATTTTAAAAGGCTTACATAAACAAGTGCTTAATTTGCTTTCGAAAGGATGTTTTAGAGCAGCAACAATTAAAAGACCCAGGCTTATGAATTAGTCACCTCCATCATGTTCTTTTGAAGTGTGTGCCAGAGAAGTAGAGCCTGTGTTTTTTTGTTTTTTCTTTTAAATCAGAGACGATGAATGAATATGGAGCTGCGAAGCTCACAAAATGCTTTGAAAGTTATCAGCCAAGTCAGAAATACTGTTTAACTGAGTACACAGATAAATAATGCTCAGTTAAACAAATAAAATGCAGTGGAAAAAGAAATGTAAAGCTTTACTGTATACGGTAGCTAAACACACTGATCACCAGCCTTTTCAGTCAGCTTCCTAGCTTAAGCAAACTTTATACTTTTATACTATACTACATGCTGCTGTAGCACCACTGTATAAACTCTTATAGCAATATAAAGTGTTTTAGCCAACAAGCTCAAGATCTGAGTACTTCTTCCACCATTGCCGTTAATGAAGAGCAGTCTTCACCTATAGACTGTGTGTGTGTGTGTGTGTGTGTGTGTGTGTGTGTGTATGTATAGTGTAACAGCAGCCCCATAAGATACACCAGATGAAGCGCTCCTGCATTATTCACACAGGAAAAACTGCTCCACGATCTGGATCAGACACGAACTGTATCTATGTCTCTCACCTCCTCTTTCTTCCCGTAAACACTCAGTTCGTCTCTTGAGCGCACATGAAACCACATGGCACGTGTCATGTGGTGCTACAAAGGAAGCATGTGAAATCACATTACTGCTACATGGTTTAGATGACGGAGGAGTTGCACATTCTTGCTGCTAACACAGCATACAAGGCCTTCTCCATCATGGCCAGGTTTCGGAATGGGCCTTTTGTTTTTCAGCTATCATCATTTAAATCCCATGACAGGATCTAAAGTCTCCCTGGATACGTAAGAAAAACTGCACTCTGTCACAGGTTCAGAAGCGCTCAGAGGGAAAACTCTGAGCTTTTCTAGCAAATACTTTCAAGCATTCATGTCCTTTCAGAGAAGTCTGAAAAAATCCTAGGTATCATAGGATGTGAGTGTTAAAATATATCGCGGCTGCAGCTGTTGGATGTAGTATCGACAAACAAACCAGGTAAACCGGCCGGGGTATGCAAAACAGCTAGAGTGTGACTCACTCTGGATTCTCAGCAGCAGGAACACACTCAGGCCTGTTTATAGGAACCCGACAGACAAGGTTCATGTGAACATATGTTAAACTACTACAGTCGGCTCAGTGCTGAACAGGAAATGTTTTGTGGGTCAGGTTAAATCGATCAGTCAGTGTCCACCTGTGTTAAATCCTGATATCTCAAACAATACTGAACACTTACTTTTTAACTTTATTGTTCCTGAAGGGAGATTTATCTCACAGTTAAGCAAAACATAAAACACACTTAAGCTTGAACATAAGATAAACACTGTAAACATAAAAGTTGCATGATGACCAGACTGCTTTTTTGATTTCTGATTCTGATCTTTGGTCTGATCTCTGAGCTGTATCTCTTATATAATTCTTATAAATTCAGTAAATCCGACTGACACAAAACGTGCCGCACCAATTCAGCAAAAGGAGCTTTACCAAAAACATAGATCAACATTTCACACACTTTATAATTTAGATTTTGAATTTGATTTCTTTACAAATGTACAAAATATAACTGGAATGCAAAGGATAATGTTTAAGTGAGAACAGGACAAAATAATTTCCCCCTTCGTGCACCTGCAATTAGTACACAGGTGGTTTAAGCTTTGTTTTGCTGTTAGTCGTCTCATGTTCCTTTGAAAAGCTGAATATCAAAGTCCTGACTGCCAGAGCCTCTTGTGTAGCTGACAAAGGTTGATGATGAGCATTCAACCCTGTATGAGCACCTTTGTACCAGAGATTTGAGCTGCTTTGGATTTTAAATCCTTTTACATGAGGTATTTACTTTATATTGTGTAGCTCTGGTAACGCACCAAGCTGCAGATCCAACACCACGGAACTGTTAAAGTCCTTTCTTGGACAGATCTTCACAAAACCCCAATTTTTATTTAAATGAAGTGAGTGGGAAATTTAGAGGGGGGGGGGGGTCTGCAACAAGCCTAAACCCAAATCTACAAACCAAAAAATTTTGGGAATTTGTGGTTTAATCTTTATCAAAGTGCAAAATTTTACTATTTGAAATCCGAATCTGTAATCAGTAACTGCAGGTCTGGATCAGACAGTTGGGGGGGGGGTATGTAACACAGAGAAGTAAACTAGAGATTAATGATGGCGTAATGTGAAGCATCTGCCCAAAATACAGCTGATTGCTTTTCTTAAATTCATCGTCTGGTCATTAAGGGCTGCAGGGACAGGAAATCTGCATCAGTACTATTTTCCTTCTGCACGTATTAAGACAGCATACGTGTTTCCAGTTCACGTATTCATAAATAAAAACGTGTCCAAAACATTAAGGCCTTGGAAGCAAGAATCCTCTGCCTCAGTGGAAGAAAGGTTGCTGCTGCTGAGCTCAGTAAAGTTTCAGCCCCAGTGATACGAGGGCCTACACAACCCTGTGAATCTGTTTTGTTTGTGAAGAATTTAAGTCACTGAATTATGTAAAAGTGGAATTTAATTTGTCTTGATATTAAAGGGGAAGAAAAGTGGTGATGCTTGTGGTGAGATATTATGTTTTCATCGGAATTGGAGACAAACTAATCCAACAGTCTGAGTTGGAAACACTGAAAATGTAAGAAGTTACGTGACCAAAAGGATTGTTGATACATGATGATGCAGTTCAGACATCTTAACCTATTAATCCGTACTCTGTCTGAGTCTCCTGATTACATTTTATTCTTTAATTTGCTCCTCTGTTTTCTGTTTTAAGTCACTGTTCCTCTGCCAAAGACCACTGACGTCATTCGGCTTGATTGCCAGTCTTTCTCTTACATAAACCACACGGCCAGTGCAGCAGAGAAACACAAATCCATGTGAAAGGCGAAAGCTCTTTATCTTCTTTCAGCTGCGTTGATGCATCGCTGCCCGCGCACTCGACCTCAGACACTGCCGTCGGTTTGCCGCAGGAGCTACAGTCAATGAATGAGATGGCTTTTACTTCCACACAACCTCCAGTGACTTTGTTTTCTTTACATCTCTGTGATGTTCTCGTCTCGTCGTTCCTTTCATTCTTTTGTGACTCTGCATGCGCAGGAAGAATAGACCGCGGGTGATGCTGCCCTACTCAGATGATGGGGTTGCATAAGAAGTGAAGCTTTTTCCTCCACCAAACTGCGCTGGCCTGAATCTGGGTTAATGCCGCTGTGGTTTGACTGAGGGAACAATAAAAAAAAAAGTCATGCAGCTGATAAGAAGAGAGGAGATGTCCTCGTGCATCCAGGGTGCACATCACAGATCTGATCTCATAACAGCAGAGACTGTTTGTCCTCGACAGGGTTGACGCGACCCTGAAACCATCACGTTAATGCTGACTGAACATTAAAGCACGTATTTTGACTGAGAGTAGCCGATTGATCCGGGAGCTGAAATACAGGAAATTAACTGAAAGTGATTTATTAATTAACCAATTTAAGTTATTCATTTAGCAGAAATGCCAAACATTCTCTGTTTCCATCTTCTCTCATGTGATTCACATCAGTGATCATGTTAGCACACTACTTTACTGATTTACTGATTTTCAGTAAATCAATAATGATGATTTTCAGTTATGAAAAATCATCATACTGTCTTTAATTATGTGAGAACCTTCATTCATTATTCCAATCCTCACAACACACTTATCTAAAGGTTGGTGACCGTCTGTGCTTTTCTGTACACACAAGATACAACACAATCTTTTGCAATACGGCTGACATCCTCAAACGCCATGTACTCAGTGTCAAGGCTAGTCAGGTTATGTCTTTGTGTTGTGTTCCTGTTTTATTTTGGTAGTTCTAACCCTCTGTCTCTTTTCAGATTTACTTCCTGCCCCCTGTGTTTCCCACCTGTTTGATTACCTGACTCCACCCTAATGTGTTGCGCCTGTTTCCTATTATCTCTCCACCCCCTCATGTATTTAAGTGGTGTCTTCCCCTTTGTTCTCTGCCAGTTCGTCTTCGTCCTTTGTGTGAAGCGTTCCAGCAGTTTTTCCTAGTGTGATCGTAGACCTAGCTTTCCCTTGTGTTTTCTCGAGTATTGCCTGCCGATTTGGACACCTTTGCCTGATTATTCTGACTTACCGTGTACCGACCCCTGCCTGTTAATAAACCTGCCTTCACTCATCGCCCTCTGAGTTGAGTTGTGCATTCTGTGTTGTACTTTCAGGTCTGGTCTATGGTGCCACCTGTGCCCAAAGCAACGACTACTGGGGCAATAGGAACTTGTCATGGGTATTTTTCGCTATTTTTTAAACTTTATAAACTAAACAATTAATGAGTTACTCATTTAAACTAAAACAAGCATAAGTTGCAACCGTAAAATAATTATTTGTGTGTGTTCTCTTTTTTTTGTTTAATCTGAAAGTGCATTATGTTACCTGATAATTTGATAATGCTCATGGCACTCATGCAGGTCAGTCTGAGTGCCTGCTGCCTTTCTAATTGGACATTAGCTGAAAGCTCTGGTGTGGGCTGATGCACATACTGACAGCATATAATTGGCCCACTGTGAGACTGGGAAAGGAGGCGGCGTGGGTTTGTTTCTCTGTGTGATGTGGAGCTCAGTCGGCGATGAAAAGCAAAAGCTAAATGGAAAACAGCACCAGAACACAGTGGATAGACAGCGGTTCTGTATTTGGCATCTTGTTAAAAGTGTAATATGGTTATGGATGAAATCTCAAATACTGTGATTTGGTCTTTAGAAAATCCTGGCCTCAGTCCTTTTAAGTCGTCATTCTTCTCGTCTTAATCCCACAGGGGGTCTTTTAATGGCGGTTTTTAAACAGGAGATTAGAGCCTAAGACTCTCTGCAGCATGATGTTGGATTTTGAGTTGAGTTTTCTTTTCTTTTTTCTACAGATGTTATGAAACACCAGATAGAAAATTGAGATTAAAAACAAAACAAAACAAAGCTGTTGAGGTCAAATACAGATACCACGTGCACATAGAAGACTGATGCATTCCTTAACTTTCTACCCTGATAAGTTGCTTAACTATGCGACTGTATAATTTTGAATTAGGATGCAATTAACTACTATAATTGAAAACAGTCCGTTTATTTTACAGCTATACATTTATGGTTTTATATAAATGTTTTCTGTGAGAAATTAATCACTGATTTACACTGCATGCTTCACAAAGTGTCTGAGATCAGTCACACTCTTGTTGCAGTTGCAGATATTTATAAGCATTTTTACTATTCATGTAGAATGTGTAATCTTGGCCAATATTTAAAACTGTACACAATGATTTTGTATAATTGACAGAGATGGTGCAGGTGTTTATTTTAAAGCTATACATTTATAGTTACATTAAAATGTGGTTATATACAAGAAATAACTTGTGGCCAATATACAACTCACCTGTATCACATAACATAGGACTGCCCAGTCCCAGGTGGCCTCCTTGTTTTATCCGACTGTCAGTCCAAAACACAAAGAAGTTCAGAAAAGCAGCAAATTATTAAGTTTGGGAAACATTTAATCATTTTTCCTTGAAAAATACCTAAAACAGTTAACTTGCTATCAAAGTAGTTGCCAATTAATTTTCTCTCAGTTGACTAATTTACTAATTGTTTCAGCTCTACTGCTTTTTTCCCCCCCGTTTCCTCATCATTCATTTTCTATGAACACCTTTGTATCTGTTGCATGGTGGGTAATGGGATTACAGGCGCTGAGTGATAGGACCTAAGTTCAAATCCCATGGGTTATGGGGACCTGCATGTGGAGTTGTCACCAACCACATTATCTCTTCCAGGTGTGTTTCCATAAACCAGCAGAAAACTATTTCTGTGGTGATGGGCTGATGGATCCGGCCGCAGCCAGCCTCTTGTAGGACATGTCTACGGCGCCTGTCAGCCTTGGCCTGGCTGCACCCTGAGAGGTGAGAGACGTGATTCACTTCCTCCGGACAGCTGATGGATAAGAGCTTAACATCGCCTCTGAAATTCTCTGTGAGGGAAGCATGACAAGTGATGTACCAAAACAGACGCGAGCAGACAGTGTGGGGTGAAGGCGCGATTTAAGCCGGTTTTCACTGACACCTCCGATTCAGCCATGAAGTGGAGGGAGATAAACTCGCCTAAAATGATTTTATTCACCTTTTGATGCTGTCAGAAATCACTGACACTAATTCATGGGCATGTTACAGTTATGATTTATAACTTTTGAAGGCCATACATGTGCATGCATATACCATTTTTCTAAATGAATCATGTCCCTCTAACATAAAAGTGGGAATTTTACTCTGTCATGGCCTCAGTATTTCTAAAATCCTGGCCACGGTCCTGCTTTCTGTCACTGATAATGGGTTTTACACAGCTGTCAGTATATGTTTACCAGAGGTTTCATCCTAAAACACTGAACCAAATCCTTAGCAAGGTCAGTTATCATGATAACAGATGTTAAAATCTGTAAAATCTTAAGGAGGATTGAAAATAGAGCCTTCAGTCTAGTCCTCCCATTGCTGTCTGCCAAACATTATTTTGCATTATGCATGCTCCTCACGGATATTTCAAATAGAGACATTTGATTATAAATTAGGATATGGGTCAGGTGACAGGTTCACAGCCAGTAGTGAGCTGAACACAAAACCCTGAGGCTGGTGTTAGATTACTGATGAAATCATGATACCTAATCCAAAGAATTCTGGCCGACCGTGTCACGGTCAGACCTACATACACAGTGAGGGGCTCAACTGGAGCGAGACAGGGCAGGTGTTGGGAGGATTAAGAACACAAAGTGTTATGAAAGAGGGAACATCGTCCTAAGGCAAATACAGCTATGCCGTTCTGTGACAGATACCACCTTGCGCCTCCGTTACACAACCCAGCCCCCGTCCTGTCAATGGGATCCAGCCTCGGCTCACGGAGAGAAGACAATGTGGGAAGAAAATAAAGAAAAAATGCAAAATATGTTGTCATAAAGTGTATATGCCCGATGCATTGCCCGATGCTGCTGTTTTCAAGAGCGATTAAGCTGAATAAAAGTATCCTGGTCCCGGTTTAAAATGAGTGCCTCAGAAAGTGTTTTATTCTTCTTTTTAGGGCCACGCTTGTTGCCATCCTTCCCTTCCTGCTGTTTTCTGCCCAGCTGGTGCCGGTTTGACACACTCCAGACGCAGAGACTCAAAGATCACACGTGTTGCAGAATTACTTGATTGAATCTTGTTTGCCAA
The DNA here is from genome assembly GCA_037833715.1 of Toxotes lorentzi. NCBI lineage: Eukaryota > Metazoa > Chordata > Actinopteri > Toxotidae > Toxotes > Toxotes lorentzi. The sequence goes on from JBBMJY010000005.1 coordinate 4,271,460, forward strand.
TTTGGGTTTAATTCGTGAAGTGAAGGGGCTGCTTGGCATCCCAGCCCCGTCTCCTCTGCCGCTCATGTTCCCTCTTATGTAACAGTTCCAACGCAGTAATTGAATCATCTGTGTACTGTACGATAACGTGGGCCAAAAAACCCTGACATGATTTGCAGTGCTAAGTGCCTGCTAAGTGCCGGGTCGTGTTTCCGTAACCACTGTCTCTCTGTACGACTGATTATTCTGTGTGTGGTGCTTGAACAAATGACACGTCCCCTCCACCACCACCACCGGTTTACCACGTGTGGTGAAGTGTTACCAGTAAGTCAAGGTCACCGTGAAAAGTCACCGGTCTGCATTCACGTTGTGCGGCTCACTGCATATGCTCGTGAAGCAGGATTTATTTATTCTTCCATGAGAATTCCCACTGTGGACATGTGAAATATGGATTTTGATTTATAGCTCAGCATCAGATTTCATCTGTTGTTAGCAGCACTGTTATGCTAGACTGACGTATAGATGACAGATAAATTATTTAATCCACTTTGTGATACGAGCAGCGGTGCGAAGGTCTGTTTTGCTACATGAATATGGGATGTAAAGAAAACACGAGCTGTGAACAGTCACAGTCCTCACCAGGTAAATTTTACTTTGAGATTTTACAATGAAATGAGAGGACAGAGTGACGTGGAATAAGATTTAAAATAGATCTCTAGTTTGACATAAACCAGAGATGTTGTGGCTCATGGTCAGCACGTTAACCTGTAGGCTGCCAGGACGGCCCACGTCTTCTGTCGTTGTTATACTGAGGCTGGGTGCTGGGACAAACAGCCGTCCTCTATCCAGCTATTTTATTACATCAGATGTCGCAGCTCAGCTGAATTGGAATCATGTTGAAATAATCTTCTAATCTTATTGATTTATTTTTGCCTGTAAAAAAGAGAATACAAAAGAACAGTGTGAGTTGCCTCATGATAGAAAATTTCATTTAAAAGTTTTATGGTTTATTATGTTTGTGAAGCAGCTGTTGAGTTTATGGCCTCGTTGTCATAAACAGGACTCGGGCCTGAAGTATGGAGGTGAGAGACGTGGGACTGACCTTCAGGTTGTTTATAAAATTTTTCTTGTGGGTCACTCACAAGGCCAAGGATGAAGGGGAATAAAAATGGCAACAGCTTTGAGTGAAGACAAGAGGTTGAGGGGTTAATCATGGCGCTGTCATCCAAACAGTATTGTGCAACTGCTTCACATTTGTCCTTTGTCAGAAGTTTACAGAGGTCAGTTGGTCACATGAGCCTGCAGGAAAGACGGTCTTTTTATTTATCATTTGGACACAACAGTAAATTTAGTTTCTTGTCTCTTTTCCATGTCTCCCTTTTTTTTCCCTCCCTCTCTCTCTCTCTCTCTCTCGGAGGAATGTCATTGTTTTTATGCAGAAGAAGTGCTTTTGCAACTCCCTCTGTTTTTCCAGTGCCCAGGGATTCCTCAGATAAGGCAGTTATTCTTCGGAACAATGTCAACTTTGTCCAGGCGTCTTCTGGGCCCCACGCTGTTTGTTTGGCCACTGAAGGAGGAATTTTCCACTCCGTGCGTTCCCTGGAGAGAGCAGCTTTCTTCTCGTCTTGTTTTATAGACACAGGTGGAACTGGGTCACTGCAGTGCGTGAGACGGGGTTTTTATTGAGAAAACATTGATTCATCTGCGAGAAGACGTTAATCTGCTCTTAGTGGGTCTGTTTCCTCATATGGTGCTTGAGAGCGAGTGGTTTAATTTAGGCCAAGGCGGTGCACTGATTTGGCTGCGTGCATCTAATTTGTGTCATTGCCTCCTGGTTTTGAATAAACACAGGGACAATGCTGCTGTCAAGAGTCCCAAAGCAAAGTTTGTTTTTTTTTTCTTTGACGTCAAAGCATTGTACGCCGATACCGTGCTGGGACTGAAAAAAAGTCATGCCTAATTTAGCCGTGCGTCCATCCACCCTCTCATTTACAGTGATCATGGCCTGTCAATGGCATTTAAAAATAGCACCGTGTCGTCACTTTGACGCAACAGGCGACAACCAAGTTGATCGTCTGCCTCGCCCAGCTGGCTCTGATGCTGCCGTCCACACAAAGCAAAGCGTGGTGGTGAGAGTAGTGGGCATGTTTTCACTGCTGAAAGACACGAGAGATTTCTGCTGTACTGTTCTTACACTGAGAAGAGCGTTTTACAAGTGGGACTAAGTCACGCCAGAGTCACAGCACAGGCCTAATCCTCTTAAACATAAGTTTATGTGCAGGCCTGACCTGAGCTGAATGAATGAATCCATGATAATCTTTCTTCAGCTGGAACACAACCCACTGACAAAGACCAGGCAACGTTGCAGTTGTTCATACACAAGCAGAACATGTTGCTCGGAAAATGACGGTTTGCTCCATCAGGTCCAGACTTTCACTTTTACCAGTTTGGTAAACGTGACTCATTAAAATCACGACCTGCAATGAGATTCCTTCCAAACTCAATAATCTCGGCTGGTGGCCTCCGACGGACACACTCACTCCTCTCCTGTGACTTCCTTCCTTCCTTCCTTCCTTCCTTCCTTCCTTCCTTCCTTCCTCTCCTGCCTCCCTGACACTGATAATAGCAGCTTTTCTAATTCGGCCAGGGAAGGAAGCGGGGATGCAAGTGGCTTCTTCTTGTGGCTTCATAGACAGCAGCTGGTTCATTTAACCAGATCACAGATCAAAGGCAGCAGCGCGGGCCACTGCTTTCACTGCCTGATGCTGCACAGTCTTTGAAGTTCGCTGTGTGCAGGCTCAGTTTGGGATAAAAGAGCTTCTCACATCTTTTACAGGTGCCCTGAAAACATCATCATCATCATCAACTGTGTCCGAAACACACCCCGGTGTCAGCCTGATACAGCAGGATGGAGCAGGCTCCGGTGTGTTTATGTAAAAGAGCAAGATGACTTGATAGGCTCATGTAACTGTCCTACATCCAAGGAGACTCCAAACATAGCTTGACTTCAACAGGCTACGAATTATCCAGCGATGTGAACGGTGTGAAATACACACGGTCTGGGCACGGTGCGCTGCAGGCACCTGTGGTACACAACTTCAAAGTGTAAACATATTAAATTATTGCTGAGTCTGTGAGTACGTGTGAAATGTTTACTGGGACACTGTAATAGCTGGAATATCAAGAGATCAGACAGTCATTCCTCTCCAAGTCTGAGGCAGAGTTTCTATTTACAGACAAGTAAATAGTTTAAAATCATAAAGGTGTCAATTTCAATTTATAACTATGAGGCATATATATATATATATATATATATATATATATATATATATACACATATATGTAAATGTCCCAGTCTTCCCCCAGTAGTACATAATGTTCCTATCAAAAAGACTCAGACGTGACTGTACAGTTTGAAGGGCGACATGACTTGCGAGGGATTATTTCCAGCTGAAGATGTAGCATTTGTTGCTGTGGGTGTCAGGTGTTAGAGTGTGAGTGCAGGGCAGGACACTGACACAAGAACGGACAACTCCGATAATGTGATCAAGGCTACAGGAACAGGATGTTATTAAATTTGAAGTCCACATTTAGGGCTGCAACTAACAAGATGTGACATGTGCAAATTGTTTTTTTTTTTTTTTTTGTCTGACCATCTGTCCAAAACCCAACAGTATTAATTGTCAATGATATTAAAATAGAGAAGAGCAGCAGATTCTCACATTTTTTAGCCATTTTTGTTTGATAAATGTCTTAAATGACTAGTCATTTATTAAAGTAGTGGTCATGTTTTAAAAACAGCTGTCTCCTATCTGAGGTTTTGTCGACTCATCCATCCACCCCGACCTCCTCCCTACGCCTAAACCTAAAATAGGTACTTCACTGATGTTACATGTACCAAGTGTTGGTAGAGATACGAACAAAACAGGCTACGCTAACGTTAATATTGAGTTTTAACCACGTGACTGCCAGTGATTCTTCTGTGGTCGTCACCAAATGGGAGACAGCGTAGCTGTCAAACACTGAGCGGGTGGGCTGTTTCCTCTCTGTGATTCGTCCTGATGAGACGAGTGTATTCATAGATAGACATCACATAAAGCTCTTTCCTGAAACGTTCAGTCTGAAGCACGAGTGAACGATCACTGAGCCCCTCGTGCTTTAAGGAGGCCTTTGAACGGTTTGATCATGAGAGCGAGGGGGTCACTGAGCTGAATCATGGGAACCAGAGTCTGATCGCTGGGGCAGACGTGAACCGCCTCGGCTCCTTGTGTTACAGGATCATATGACAGAGGCCGAGACACAGGAGAGGTACAACCACCGGCATTCCTGACCTCACACTCCCCCTCTATCTCTATCAATCTACTGTACGCACACACACACACACACTTTTCTGCTGAAGCGTCTGCTCATGAGAACCATTAAGCGAGTGCATTCCTGTACAGAACCACATGAATGGAATTAGGCTAATATCCGATGAGAGAGTTATGTAATGCTGGGTTTATTCGACCGGTGCCCGACCTATAACCTTTATTTGCTTTATTTACTCTAATGCAGACCCATGGGACCACTAAGACCCCGGAAATGAACGCTGTGCAATAAGCAGGAGAATCGGGGGGTGGTTTCAAGGGGGAACACACATAGTTTCACAGACGTGTTTTTAAGAGATTATACTACACTACAGTACATGATATTATTTAAAGCTTTGTTAGGTGACCCTTGGACACAAAGGTCAGAAAGGACTTCTTTCAATCGAGGACCAGGGTTCACGCTTCTGTGCCGATGAGGAGACTTTTAACCTTTGACAGATGACCCCTGCAACCTCACATTTTATATTATTAAACAGAATATGAGAGGCTTTAAATATATTATGGTTACACGAGAATCTTTAAAAGCATAAACAGGGTTAAATGAGCAGACTACATGGTGTAAGTCTCTATGGTCCTTTTCAGACATGGAATATGTAACATTGCTGTTTTTAATGTGGCTGTCGTTAGAGAGAAAAATCCGGCACATTTGAGGTCGATGGCAGATATTCGGCTTCTCTCAACAGCTGGCAGTGGGTGCTGGTTGGATTATACATCTTCTGTGTGCGTAATTGGGATTAGCCGAGCGTCAGTGCATGATTCTGTGCAATAATCTGGAGACAAAAACCATCATTCAGAAAAAAACGACAATCCCTCCCAACCGTGAGGCTTAGATAGCAAATGTAGTGTGGACGCACGCTGAGTATAGTGCACGGAGGGATTTAATAGGCTGCGTGCACACCACACTTAATCAGACTTCATGAATGAATGAGCAGATGAATGGATGGGTTTACTCTCAGATCATGTGTGTTCATGTGTGTGTGTGATTATAATAACATCCAGGTACAAGAGAAAGGAAAATATTAGGTTAGCAACTTTTCCTGCTCGTTTGAACAAAAATAAACTGAGACGCGTCACATGTTTTTAAGGTAAATATGAAGCTACAGACAGCAGCCTGTTAGCTTAGCTGAGCATAAAGACTGGAAACGGGAGTGTGAAACAATTAGCCTAGCTCCGTACAAAGGTAACAAAGCTACTGTTTCGTTTGTGTAATCCGTAAAAACCTGAAGTGTTAAAATGAGTTGTGGTTTTACGTTGTTTGCCAAGGACAAGCGTGCACTGTGGCTCATAGCTTGGTGTTGGTTTCAGGTCATTTAGCCTTGGAGCAGAGCCTTTCTCAGCAGTATGTTGTGTGACTCACTTTATATGTAGGGGCGGTACTTTACTGACAGCCAAGTGTTGTTGTTTATTTAATATTTTTAGTGGCCTTAAACAAAAAACATTACTCATAAACCCTTAATGTTCGCGTCACAACTAAAAAGCTGAAGAAACAACAATGGCTGCCAAAGTTATAGTGTTCTTTTTGTATGGGAGCTGTAGTTTGTTTTGTTTTGTTTTGTTTTGTTTTGTTTTGTTGTTTTAACCAGAATACTTCAGGGATTCTTCAGTGTCCATCACTGTCTCACACTGCAGCACGCCAGCTCTTGCTGTTTGGTGTTTTCCCTCCTCCTTCTCACATTCTCCTGAAATTCCACAACCAATCAATAGGAGACTGACATCCATATGAGTAATACTGTGTTCAGGACCTACGCTTTACCTTTCATAAAAAGATTTAACAAAGGCTCAGTCTTCTCTGATGTAGTTTGTCAGCTTGTTCAGTTTTGCGAACTCCACTCTGAATCTGTCCTGAAAGGCTGTTCCCCCCCGTCAGCAGATCTCAACAACAGCTGGAGGAGCAGGGACACAAACAAGCTGAAATCAGGAAAAAGAAAAAAAGACCCAGATACACTAAACTTTAAGAGATTAAAGCTCTGATTTGTACAAACTGTACAGAGCGAACAGTCTGTACTGATGGTGCAGAATTTTAAGCCGATCTCTTTGACTCAACGCAGAGAAAAAGAGCTATGTGTATGTGGGTTATCTTTTAAGATGGGACTGCCTTAGGTGGAGACTTCAGGGCCTGTGTGTGTTTTAAACAATGGGTGACGGTCCCTCGGGGGCCCAGTGAGTTTTTAAATGTCACGACTGTTTCCTGCAGAGATGTCAAAGAGTGAGCTGAGCGGTTCCCAGCAGCACCGTGGGTGACTTGGACTTCGCCTCCTGGAGAAATGCTTTCTTTCTTGGCTTTGACTCAAGTGTGTCTGGCTAATTATAGCAGCTCCTTGCTCAGGACGGCTTCGGACATCTGGTGTTATGTGCATTTGTTACTCCTCCGTTTCTGACGAGCTCCTGCTGAACAAAGTTCACTAAGAGACAGCACCTTGTTTTTGTTATTTAATCTGTGCTCTCTGCTGTTTTCTGCTCGTGACAGAGCACATGGTCCTGCAGCTTATTGCTGTCAGATGAAAGTCATTGTACTATTTTTTGTACTGTTTTTTCTCGTGAATATTTGGAAAAGCGAGTGACATGACACATACATGTATGTGTATGTTTTTTATGGATCAATGAAAAGAACCATATCAACCAATTTACCATTGAAGTCACTGACCAAGAAAAAAAAATCCAAGTATTTGTTGGTTCCTGCTTCAGAAATTTGAGGATTTGCTGCTTTTTTCTGTTTTATATTGTCATAAATTTAATATCTCTGCATTTTGGACTGGCGGTCGGTGCAAATAAGATACTTGAAGACATCACCTTGAACTCTACCATATGACTCATCATTTCCTTGAATAATCTGCTGATCTATTGTTTAATCTATAAAATACTGAGTCATAAATTCATGATAACATGCAACATCAAAAATACCAAATATTCACTGGTTTCAGTAAGTTATGACTTACCAGAACTTACTTTTGGGGATTTTTTTCTTTTCCTTTTCAATGAATACATTGATATCTGGGAGCAGAGGAGGGGGGATTTGTTGGGTGAGGAAGAGGGATCCAGTTTAGCCCGGACTAGCAGATGATCCTGTGGGATCTGGGCTACAAATAACGGACTTAAAGAGAGATTCCTGCAGCCAGGGAGCTTTCTCAATGAGAGCTCTAATCACTGAGCCCGCTGATATGGAAACTTGCCAGAGAGTCTCTTTGAGCTCGCTGGACTGTGATGGTCACATTGATCGACTGCTGTTAGCTGATTAAGTCCGCCATGGAAAATTCCACCCATGTTTCTGCAGAGCAGAGTGAAGTATAGCCTGTACAATCGCAGGCATGGGGTCACCCTCTCTGCATCATATGAACCATTTAAAACCAGTTAAACTTGCCTTATGGGGACTGATGGCTGTTTTCTTCCAGTGGACCATGAAGTGATGTTCTCAATTATAGAGCTCAGTCATAATTATATTATATCATATTTAAAACATTTCATAACTGTAAAATGCTTTGGCAATGACTTAAATAATTTAGGTTGTTATAAGTATACAACCCCACAGAGTCCAGTGATGTGGCTAAAACTCCCTCCGTTAATTAAAACGTGTGGCTTGTGTAAGTGTTGGGCTGCATATGAACGCAGGTGTCGGCGGGAGGGAGGCCGCAAAAAGCCAGCTCCTGACAACATGTTACCATGGCTACGAGCCGCAAACCGAAGTTACACTGACACTAGTTTTTGCGACTGTGATATAAAAGAGCTTTCACTCAAACACAACAATAGTAATATAAACAAGCAAAACATATTTCATCATGAAATTCTGAATTTCATACCACAGGTTTTTCTGAGACTTAGTCAGGAAGTAGAAAACCAGGATTCCAGTCAGAGTCCTGCTATTTCAATGGGGCAAGTAAATGATTTTCTGGTGTAACATGCAAAGCCAGCAGCATCTTCAGCAGCTCGTTTAGAGTACATGGTTCATAATGAACCAGTAATCAGGACCTTTTTTTTTTAGGGAGCGAGGGGAAAAACTAAGTCAGATAATCTGGTAAAGTCACTGATGCATTCAGACATGTGGAGTAATGTGGAAGGTTGGTGGAAACAACCGTCCTCCCTCCCCATGACTGTCCCTAAAACATGTGTAAAAGGATTAAATCCAACAGAGGAAGAAATATGCCTGCTGCTATTAACCACTGTTAATTGATTTTCCCGGGGGAGCCCCCGTGTAGATCAAAAAAAAAAATGTTCCTGCGTGGGCACCATTAAAACGTAAACAGCTTGACTCCTGGCAGGAGACACAGTGACACTGTGGCTTTGGTTTGAACAACACCCACAGGTAGGCAGAGAAACAGGCGACCAGCTATGAGCTGCAGAAGCAGATCGGCATGTTCTGTCCTGGACCTCCTCCCTCTAACCTGGCCTGTTGTCAAGCTGCTCGTGCTCAGCCCCCCGCCTCTGTCTGCCTCCTCGCATCTACTTCACAATTACCGCCTGTCTGATGGAGTGATAATCACTGCAGCAATCAAATCAGGCTTCAGATCCGCTCCTGTGTTTCGCAACAGTATCTGCCAGGCTGCTGCTGCCACGGCTCTGATGAGGAGCATGTGAAAACAAGGACTAAAAGCCAAACAGAGGATGTTCAAGAGCAAACCACAGCTGATTCAAGGGCCTCCATTAAAACCAGTGGTCTCTTCCTGCACTTACAGCAAGTTAAAAGGACTTTGAGTACAGTGTTTATACCCGATCTGAATGGTAACACTCAGGGTCAAAAGCCAGCCATAACAGAAAGGGTGTGTGCGTGTGTGTGATATTGATTAGAAACGGATATGAATGATGCACATTTTCAGACAGTTTGACCTCTGCTCAGGCGGCCATGGAATGAAGTCAGTGTCAATGTCGGACTCCCCCATTCTGATTTCAGAAAGGTGTGAGGAGAGGGGGTTTCGGACCGACAAGCAGAGCGTACTGACCGGACGGTCCATCTAATATACCAACAGTGTTATCCACAGAGCTGTGCTGCTATCATAGCTGAAAGCTGTGGGGTGGATCCAGCGTGAGAGGAGAAAAAGCTCTTTTCCATTGTGTATCTCTGTGTTTTTCCATCAGCTGAGCCTGTGTGTGAGAACGCAAGATGGATCAGATTAAGTGTGTCAACTGCATGTGGATAAAAGCCCCTCTGTGACCTGAGGATATTTCCACATGCTCAGACGTATCAGTCACTCCTCGATCAGTATCGCCCCATGTTCCCTGCATGTGAAAAATTCTCATTTGTCCCACAGACTGAAATGTTTATCTCGCAAAGTGAAAAAAAATGTCCCTGGTATTTTTATAGCCTTTGTTTGACAGGGAAACCGGAATTGCAGTAAAATGTGACAGGAAAACAATAATCGCCTCCCGTTTAGAGGAAGAAATCTGTTGAACCGTTGCGAAGTATGTTTGAGTAGGCTGCAATAAAACTGCTGCTGGTCATAAAAACACTCTTGTCGCTCATGCTATTGCTTTACCTTGTGAAACACCTTTTGTGTGCAGCATGTTCCTGTTTTGTTAGTTTAAGAACAAAACAGTTTGATCCACTTACTGTAAACACTCATGAACAGCAATTTTCAAGGTTGTGAAATCCAAACACAGCTTGCAGGAGCCAGTGTGAGGCGTCCTGCTGAGTAATGCTGCACACTGACCCATGTGCAGGACATGTCACTCCTAAGATTAGAGTTTTTTAAGCATCCTGACTTCAACAAAAGGACACTGCGTGGTGTGCACTCATGATGTACATTTGCCAGAACGAATGGGCAGATGTGACGCTGTGATGTGAGCCTGGGTGACAGTATGTGCAGTCATGAAGTTGGGATACTGTGGCAGGTGATAAGGCTATTAGAGAAGGATCTGGCTTCCTTAAATAACCAGGATTTAAGTCCTCCATGGTGCCATTGAGAGAAAAAGAGACAGGAGAAGCTGGTTAGGTTGTGGAAAAGGGCCTGGATGGGGTGAGAGGTGGAGATTTGTGGTACATAGCAAGGGGAAGAGGAACAGGAGGAGGAGGGGGAGAGCGAAGAGAAAGCTGAGAAGCTGACTCAGAGTCACAGAGAGGGAACATCCTGCTTTGAGTCTTGCGCAGCGTTAAGAGGCTGAGTCAGTGTGCAGTGCGGTGGGAAAATCATGTCCTGGAAAACTTCTTAGTGTATGATCCATCCCCTGAATTACAACCGCATATGCAAATGCACCCGATGCACTCTGCTCAGGTGTACAGGGGTCCACCTGTGCAGTTTTTCCTTTGTGCTGAGTGTCATGCAGGGTTGTTGCTTTGCAAAGACTCAGACAGAAAACTGAAAAAAGGTGCTTTGCAAGATGATTAAGATGATATGAAATATCAGAGAAGTTCTTCTAAACTCTTAAACTCTGTTGGACATTTTTGGTGGGTCCATGTTCAGAAACTCATGTTTCTTATTTTAAGTTCTAGTGGAGTTTCCAAAGTTTCCTAGCTATTTAGTAGCTATCTTTATCCGTCTGCTCTTTGGTTCTGGGCGGGCAGCAGACAGTGGGTTTTTAAAGCTTTTTTACAGCAGCCTGATAATATGAAAGTATTGATCATATCGGTTTAAAAGTGGTGGATATTTTCTTATTTTGACAAAACAATCTCACCACAAGGTCGATTGAATGGCAGTTCTGGAGCTTTTGATCGTCTCACATTTCATCAGCAGATGCGCCTTAAGTTACAAACGTGATGCTTTAACAGCACTTAAATAACTTTATGAACTGCAAAACTCGCCCCCAAGTCTAGACAAATCTTGTTTTCCATGATCTTTAAGAAGATGCAGTGAAACCTGAGTATTAAACTGAATCCGTGATAATAACAGTAAGTGACAATGCCAGAGAAAGCTGCAACTGATGCAAGAGAGGATCATAATGCCATTGTGGCTCCATACTTTCCTTTCTCTCGACCTTGGGGAATGAAGAATTTCTCCTCATTTTGGCACGCAGGGATCACGTGAGAAGGATTATGTGCTCATTAAACCCTGAAGTCTGAATCAAACCTCAGTCATCCTCAAACTGCAGCCTTTACAAAGCCTCGCAAATCGCTGCGTGGTTTCGTAAGAGAGGCTGGGAGCTACTGTACGGGGGAACCAGCTGGAGTCTCAGCTGCACCTCGGCTCTCTGTGTGTTTCAGTCACCGACGCTGCGTCCAAACCAGACTGAACTGTGGGGTCCACGTGAAAGTGCCCCATCACACAGACTTCAACAGAAGGGGCCCTGCCAGTTAAAATTAAACTCAGCGAAGTTAAAACAAAGAAAGAGCTTGAAGATCATTAGATTAGTGGACATGGCATCAATATATTTATATTGTTCAAGAGAACAGTACAATTTTTAGCAAAATATAAACACAAATTTTTTGTTTGATGAGTGATCAATAATTTCAGTCATTTATCAAGAGAAAATGCCAACGTTTGCAGGCTCTAGCTTTTCACTTGTGAGGATATGCTGCTTTTTTCTGTGTCATATCATCGTAATTTGAATAGTTTTGTGGTTTTTGACTAATAGTTGGAAATAAAAATGGTGTATGAAGATGTCACGTTGGGGTGTGGAAACTCATCATCGGCATTTTTCACAATTTGTCAACCTAATGATTAATTCATAATGAAAATAACTGTTAAAGCTCTTTGAATCATTAACAACAAGCGGTCTCTCAGACAATGTGTCATCTCCTAAGGCTCAGTGATGGTGGTCAGCTGACAGGAGGATACACTCACACATGCACACATTCACACAAAGGCATTATTCACATGCCGGCCCAGTGTGTTCTAATGCCACTTACATAACTCTACATTACACATGATGGAAACAAACCCTAGAATGACTTTGTTATACACTTGCATGCATATTCTGCAGGTGTCAAACGAAGAGGAGGATAGAAACACACTTGGTAGCATGAAACGCAAGTATATTACGTGACCTCAAAGTGATTCTGAGAAAAGGTTCTTAGTGAGGAGTTGTTATGTGTGCCTCTCTCAGCTGGTGGTGATCCTCAGAGCGTCACCTTTAAACAATTCAGAGAGCGGTGACGACATTCGGAGCTAGCGCACACAGAACTGTCTGCTTGCCAAAAGGCCTTTAGGCAGATTACAGCTCTTTCTTGGTGATGGAGCGGCGAGGTGTGATCGGGCCAATCCTCTGATGTCGGACACAAGTTTGATTCAGTAGTCTAATCTCTCCGGTCATTCACCTTGATTAAGATTCAGAAGTTCTCTGTCGCCCTTCAGCATCACATCTAGTTGTTTTTAGACTTTTATTCCAAATTTGACGCACACCTGTGTTGCAGGGAATACCACAACCTCACATCCCACAAAATCTTGACCAGACATAAAAATTGTTCACTCTTATTAAGCCTTGAATGCTGTTTCAAAGCATTTAAAACACTTTTTGGAAGGATATGCTACAAAATAGTCTTAAGACCAAACTGCTGGCATTTTCCACAGCTTTCATCTGCACCTCACTGTCTTCATCAGCAGGTGGAGTTTTAAAGCCCCGTTAACCACAGCAGTTAGTTAAATTATCAGGGCAAACTTGGATTTTTCATTACAACAGACACCTTTCATATTACATATAGTCATTTGATCCATTGTTAACATAAAAATATTGAGTACTCTGTTAATATTGACAGTCTAAAGATATTGAGTATAAAAATTCTTAAACTTAGCTGTTAAAAATCCCACCATTTGTAACTTTGAGTTGTGCAGTGACAGGTCACGTCCTCACCGCCCTCAGCGACGGCTACATTCCCATCTTATTATGGAGTCGTTTCTCATATGAAAGTAAAACTTGTCTTTGGAAGTTTTGGTCACTGAGCTATTTTAAGATCCCTGCCCAGAGGCTGAAACGTTATTATCTAATTGTTCAACCCTGGTAAATCATTTCAAGCTTTGCCTGATCTGAGCTGTGTATATTGTTGTTGGTATTGCACAGACATGTTCATGCAGCAAAACAGACTCTGTCAGAATTAATCCTGGAACATGATTGAAACAGGATTATTCAAAGAGATCAAGTTATGATAAGTCTGCACTATATTGTTTGGTGAAGACTTTGGCGGCAGTGGATAAAAGACAATAGAGCTTTTTCTTATATTTATAGCTTCAACAGAGCAGTGCTGCTGACATCTACTTCTGAACTCTACGTTTTGTTTTTACACAACTTCCTTTAAGACTCTCAGTCTCCCGGAAAACAGAGGAACAGCTAAAACAGCTCGTGTTTATGTCTAAACACAGATTCATATTGTCGGCACTGGGTCTTCATCTGTATGCCAATCATGTCAGCTGGGCAAGTGGTCAGCATCACTGAAGGCAAACAAAGCTGAAATTCACCCTGGATGTCTGCTGATGATGCAGGCCACAACAGACGGCCAAAGACAAGTCCGCTCGTCTATGGTGTGTATTGTTGTATGGCAATGCAGTCTGAGTCATCGACCACGAGCGTCCTCATCGTGAGCGCCACAGAGCTGCCAACACCCACCAGCAACGGCTGTCCACTGGGTTATAAAAGCCCTCCTACATAAAAATGTTCTGTGGCGGTGGCTAAAAAGCAACTTTCAAATTAATAAATGTTTATGGGAATAGTTTCATTCAAAAATGCTTTATGCAGTATCCATTCAGAAAAACTGATTGCTGATTAAAACCCATCAAAACATGTTTAAATTATTATTTATGTCCTTTAAATAACAGGTCTTTACTTAGTACTAAGTTATGATGTTGTAAACTTTCATGGCAGCTGTCAACATGGAGAAGTTAAGAAGTAGTTTTTCAATGTTTTGACCATTAAAAAATCTTATTTTGGACTACATGCTAAAGGTGATGATTTGTTTTTTCATTAGCTGCAGCAGGGAAAATTCCAGCATGAGGGAGTGAGTCAGTCATTAGCGTCTTCATTTTCTGTCAGCCCTTTTTCATAAACCGCTTATTAACGTTTATAACTGATGGATTGTAGATCCCATGATTTATTAACGTTTATAACTACAGACTTGATGGATTGTGGAACTTAGGATTTATTAACATTTGTAAATTTCGTATTGATTTTAAGACTTTAGTCACTCAGTCACAATCACTCTGCACTTTTGTTGTAAAGCACTTTGTGATTTTTATCTGTGAAAAGTGCTATAGAAATAAAGTTTACTTACTTACTTACTTACTTACTTACTTACTTACTTACTTACTTACTGAATGACTAACTTTTGCAAATCTGATAATGTCTTGGAAAGTGTGATGTCCTAAGTAGTTATTAATGGTTTTCAAACATTTATCACTGCAGTATTACTGAACAGAAGCTTTCAGCCTAGGTACTCCTAATGCACTAGTAAAACATTTAATTAAACAGGGTACACTAATGCACAAGAGTCTTTAATGAGACTACAGAATGGGAACTTCCTAAAAAATATAATAAGAACAGCTCTTACTATCAACATTTTACATTTACTGCCAGCCAAACATTAAATTCAGTTTAAGCCTGCTTATGGTTCAAATACATGGCCGCCATCTTTGATGTGTTACCGCCCCCTGTTGGGCGACCCCCGCACATATAACTACGTTACGTCACATCCGGGCAGATATTCAAACTGAACACGGAGGCGAAGCGGGGTGAGCGCTGTGGTACGTTGAATTAATCTGCTGCCATCTAACTTTAATTATGAAATATTCAAAGTTTGTGAATTACCGAAGTGAATTTTTTAAGCAAAGTGCCATAAAATGGCGTTTTTTTTGTCGCGGAAATGTTGTTTCAAGCGGTTAAAGTCGGTGAAATGTGGGTGCTGCGCTTCTGCTAGCTCTATCGCAAACATGGTGCGGTTTTAAACAGCCGTTGTCTCTTATTTTGTGTGTTGTTTACAGACTGGAGACATGCCTGCCACGTCCAGCTTAAATATGGAAAGGTTTGACTGATTTTCATTTTTCTTTTGGTCACTTTACTGTTACTCCCAGCTCGTAGTCGTAGTGGTTGTGAGAAGTTGTGCATGTCGTTCACACAGAAAACCACATGCTAACGCTCGCGTTAAAAACCTCAGGTGGACTTCTCAGTGTTTGGATGTGGACTCTGCAGACCTTTTCCAGCGAGGCCGAGCCTGCAGTGGCCCTGTCCTTTCCTGTAGTGTCTGCTAGAGAGATGTGAGGCTGTTTGAGGCCCTGCCGTGGCTCTTCATGGCAGGGTTATAGGTAAACCTCAGACACACTGTTGAGTGTTTATTGTGTAAATTATTTTATTATTACTAAAACCTGGAGCATGCCTGAATTCTGTGTAGTGTTTTGTAATTTGTGTACAAGGGGGAAATTCCTCGAATCATATCAGACGTGCCACAAAAGGATGAGTCGGCAGGTTTTCCCTAACACCCAAGATTTTATCAGATGATTTCACCTCTTACCTGTTTACAGAGGCAACTTGGATGGGTAAAAAAAAATGCTGCAATGTGTTTAATTTAGTACCCATAAGCCATCACACTCTCATCCCTTCATGGCACATAATGCACGACGTGACCTTCAGTGAACTGTCAGTACTCAGCAAAGTAAAATGCTGTTTTACAGGACTGCTGAGATGAAGCCCAGCTCTGCCCTACTCAGACCTCCTGACTGATATCTGGTACTCCTGTAGGAGTCTAACAAAACATTGATAATTCAGGTTTGTGGGTTTTTTTTTTGTTGGTTTTTCAAGATTGTATTTCAAGAGAAGATTTCTTGTCAGTTGAAAGCATCTGCTTTGCATGTCACTTTGCAATGATCCACTTGCATTTTAAGCTCTTAATACTGCTGGTTTGCATATTGTTAGTTTCATTATAGTCCAGTAGAATTTAAATTACAGTCACAATATAAACCTGACATCTTAGAAATGTCTTTGAGGATGAAACACAGGTTGAGCCATGTCGAATGGGGAAAGGGAAAAATGAAGCTTTGAGAGTCAGTGAACTACTTTTTGCCAGTATCACCTTTGAGACTGCCAACGTAATGTACAAGTTCAGCAGTCAATCTCATAATCCCAGGTCTTGCTGTATGTCCATAATGTTGTTGAAAGGTAAACCTGCAGGTCTTGTGCAGACCTTTTCCAGCGAGGCTGAGCCTGCAGTGGCCCTGTCCTTTCCTGTAGTGTCTGCTAGAGAGATGTGAGGCTGTTTGAGGCCCTGCCGTGACTCTTCATGGCAGGGTTATAGGTAAACCTCAGACACACTGTTGATAGTTTATTCTTTAAACTATCCACTGATCATTGAAGGTGAATTATTATGTGTCACTACTAAAAGGGTGCCACAGTGGTGGAAGGTTGTGTGTTCAAGCCAGCTGTGGCCTTTCTCTAAATTGCCCCTAGTTATGAATGGTTGTCTGTCTCTGTCCATCAGCGCTGTGATTGACTGGTGACCTGTACTGTCAGCTGGGGTAGGCTCCAGCCCCCCCACCCACCCCGACCCTGCTATAGCTGATGGATTGGAGATGGCGTTCAGACTCCTGCTGCAGCTGAGGAGGGAAGAAGACCTGGCAGTCAGTCGAAACGGACATTAGAGGGATTACAGGTGTGCAACTAGACAACAATGAAAAGAGTGTGATGAACTTTTTTCTTTTTCCATTTAGAAGTACATTTAAATCTACTGTTTTTGGTAGTCATTCATCCAGAGCAACTTACAAGTCTAGCTGTAATGTAAAGTATGGTGGTGGTATATATTATAAAGTATCTAACAGGTATTTTTAGTTTTGTCTTTATAATAAAAGCCTTCAAATCATTGAAACACTTAATATCACAAGTTGACATCCTGAATTTGCAAAGCCACACTGTGAAACCTAATTATTTGTCACTTTTGCGCCCTCAGGTTTTCAGGGCCTTCCTGGATTCTCCGTCAGGATATCATCAGGAGATATCAGGTACAAATGTGTTTGCTGCAGGAAACAGAATGTCAGTACTTAATGTAAAATTACTAGGTCATCTTCATTTGAGGAGCTGAAACGTAGTTTATGGATCAGTAATTGTGATGTTTCCCTCCCATTTTTTTGTGCAGGAAGTAAAAGCACAGAGGAAGAAATACACTGAATGATCCAGACCAAAACCAAAGCACAACACATTTACATGAGTTCATAGAAATAATCAAGCTTTTACTGACCTCTACCTGCAAATATTAGGAACTGCAACAACGTGTTCTTCACAGCAGAGACGCAATAGAAACATTGAGTAAAGAGGTAACATGCTACACACTGCTGCTTTGTCGTTTGATTGTCTGGTTTGAGAATGAGTTATACTGTCACGAAAGGTGTTTGTGTTTGTGATAAAAGGACCAAAGAGTGTCAACATTTAACCTTTTTTACCATTTAACCTTTTTGTTTCAATTTATACCAAAGTGCAGATTATTTAAAAAAAAAAAAAACACCCTAAATTGTCTCTCATACATTTATTGTTAGTTTTTGTACTTAAAGGATTTGAAATGCTGTTGAAATAAACTTTATCTGAACACATTTTCTGTAGTTGTAACTTATTTGTTATAGAAATTGTTTAGAGCTTGCACAGTGATATTAAAACTGGATTTACAAAGAAAAAGAAATACATTGACAATTCATTAAACTGCTGGTCCTGATTAGACAACATATGCAGTCTTTTGGTGCGCTGCTGTTACCAGCGTTGCTGGTGGATGTGTAGTAATGTCTCTAAAATAAAGCTGTTCCTGGTTACATGACTAAAACTATGTCACAGGAGTAAGGAATAATTTACCATCATGTTTGAGTTTGTGTAAACCCAAATGTCAGCACATCAAACCTGATAATGAAATTAAACCTGAAGCAAAGATCATTCAAGAGCTTTGGTAGAAAGTAAAAGGTTTGAAATACTGATTGAGTGCATTGGTAACACTGAGGCAGAAGAAAAGTTTAATACTGGCTAAGATCCACTTGAGGGCGCTATTTGTACCAAATGCATATAGACCCTGATCTTATGAACTGAAGAAAAGTTTAAGAGTAAATCATTAAAAAAAAAAAAGGACTTGGGATCTGGGAGCTTTATTTTATTACTGTGTCTGGAGTATAGACCTACAGTTTAATTCGTGTTAAAGTTAAGGTGGCAAATAAATTATGAACTAATGAGCACTTTGCCTCTGATTTATTTAAATTTACCTCTAATAATGGGCTTTACTTATTTCTTTGATCATATGCTATTTGATATATTTGCATATTATTGTATGTTTATTGCCAATTTGTCACTGATGCTCGTTCGTCTTTACATAAAACGTTTGAGGGGAAATATCATTGTTCTAATTATTAAGTTTGCTCTTGGGTAAATACAGACATTTCCTTAGTGAAAATAATGTCGAGAAGCATTTTATTTTTTTTTCCTATTTCATTTAATTTTATTTACGGTGGAATGAGTCGTAAATCTGGAGCGGACGTGACGTTATTACTTTCGCTTTCAGCAGCACCTGAAGAAGGTGCAGTCCTGAGATAAACAGGTGAGTTTAAAAAAAGTAAGTTTCCATCCTCGGTCAGACTTACAGAGTTAGATCCAGCCTGCGTTTGTCGCCCTATGTTCGCCTGTAACGAAAATATCAACGAGGAAACAAATAAAAAATCGGCGCGCAGTTCTCTCGGTCTAGTTTCTAAAGTTTGGTGGCGGGTACTTCAGTCTGCAAACAAGATTATGCTTGTTGATTTCTACTATTATAACCGATGCGTTCGCTGTTTTCATGGACCTAATTCTTGATTTGGATGTTTTAGCGAGCGCCACGTTTTGTTTTGCTTTTTACCCGAAGCGTTACTTTCACTTTCGGTGAAACGTCTTGGACTCGCGTCGCCCAGAAACTCGACAGAGTTTTCATACAACGCATAATACTCAGACACCGTGAGGTGCATTGTGTGTGTTAACCTTTGCTGTCACGGAGTTTCCAGATGGAGAAAGAGGGGGAGCACCACTGAGGTTTTGGGTTCGTCGGATGTTTTAGCAGCTGACAGGTGAGGAGGAGGAGGAGTGCTGAAGGTGCTGTACCCCTGTTATCAGCCGGGACGGTTAACAGTATTTAATACAACACAAGTTCATTCAGAATGTGTTCACTCTGCATATTATATCTATTTTACTGTCTTTATTATCTTTTAACCTTATTGTTTCCTTATTGGAAATTTAGACCAGACAAGCCAGTTCAAACCAAACAAGTGAAGCAAAACATCTAAAGCAACGAAAAGGCAATAATCACTAATATCGATCAAAGAGCACTGATAAGTACGAATGACTAAGGACAAGCAGATAATATGACATGGTACACTGATGAACTAATGAGAAGCAGATGAGACGTGATAAACTAACCACCGTAACAAGTGAAACAGTTCAATTAAATGATGAGATCATATCTGTCGACAAAGTAGGGAAGTCAGAAAATATCAAGGAACAGACTAAGATGCTGTTGGTTTCGGTTTTCATGGTATTAGTTCACAGTAAGGTTTTCTTTGAAAGTCAGAAATCCCAGCTCCTGAATGATCTTTATGTTTTTACAGTCAATCAACCAATCAGCCAGGAAGTTCAATCATGTGTCTCTTTCCACAGTTGCTGCTCGAGCCATGTGATGGAGCTCTCATGCTTCGGGCGAATCATCAACAGCGTCATTTAATAGTGAAAACAGCTGGATGTCCAGAGGTAATTAAAGGCTCCCAACATATTTACAGTTATCCACCTAATGTTAAAGGACCAGTGTGTAGGATTTAGTGGTGTCCTCTCCCCTCCCTTTCCATGTGTGTAGGAGAACCTTTGGTTGCCTTCAGGTAGTGTAATCATTGTGGCCTCAATGACCACAATGATTAATCCCTGTTCGTCTTCAAGCTCTTTGATTGTCTGCGTTTCTCTGACTACTTTTCTCAGATGGATTCAACAGTGGAGGCGACGATACATCTGAATGTTTTTCGAGATGAGACAGAGGTGCGAGAAATCCTCAGGTCACAGGACTTCGAGATGAGAGATCTGAGCAGAAATCAGGTGCGTGTCAGGGGTTCGTTTTGGAAGCTCAAAGATGTGAAGGTCCACCTGGAGCAACTTCTTAAATCACAAACCAACAACAGCTATGGGTCACATGATAACAGAGGCAGGTTAGAATCCAGAGACAAGCCTTGGCGTGGTTCTCCATCCTCACCCAGCAACTCTGCACCTTTGGTGTCAAACGCTTCCCACAGTCATCCAAGCTCTCCAGAGTACAGCGCTTCATTTTCTCCAAGAGCAGACCAGCGTGCTTCATTAAGACATGGAAGCGAGTCCTTTGTTGTTGATGCAGATGTGTTGAAGTACGCAAAGCGACTCAGGGAAAAACACATTGACACCATCCTGGAGAACCATAATGTTAAAATGAAAGTGCATGAATCTGGTGATAGCTCCCGCATCACTTTACTGGGCAAGGGTGCAAGGTTAGCCGTCAGTAAACTACAAGACCTCTTGGATGATCTCAGCAAATCACTACGCACACAGGACGTTCCTCGGATGGACATGGATCACGAAGGTGACGCTCTTTTAGAGACAATTCGGAAAAACAACAGCATTTACAGTTCAGTGCTTGTGTGTGAGATGCACGACAGACTTCACCTCATTGGACCGTCTGTCGAAAGCTACGAGTTAAAGCAGAAGCTGCTGGGGAGACCGGCTGACCAGTCACGGCGTACAGGGAGGACATTAAAGAAAAACCCCAGCGGGAGGAGTAGCTCCCTGCCACCAATGAACCGAAAGAACACAGAGAGAGACAGTGGTGCCATCGCTAATCGGTCTCCTGTAGGAGCTGCAGGTTATTCCCCATCAAAGCCTGTTGGAGCTGCAGGTTACTCCCCATCTAAGTACCAGGATAATGAACAGGAAGTTGTCAAACCCGAGCAGGGAACTGAATCTCGTCTTGGTCAAAGTGGAGCTTTAATGAGAAGAAGCTGCTCTGAGTCCCGCGGAAAAAAGTGTGAAGAAAGGCCTAATGGCTTTGTACAAGAGACGGAAAGCAAACACAAGCCTTCTAAACCAATAAAAATATTCAAGCCTTTACTAAGTGTTAATACAAACATAAGACAAAAGTTAAAAAAATTTAGGAAATGAAAAATGAGCAGTGAATCTTTGTTAATGAAAGCAGACCACCTGCAGGTTCTTTTAATTGTACAAACACTTAATATTTACCTTTCAAGCAAATAAGTGTATTTTGCAAAATGTCAAATTATTTCATTAAAAATAGGGCTATATTAGTCTTTAAAGCAAATGAGAAAATCATTTTCTGATTTTCTATTCATTCATTATTAGGACTGCAGCAAACAGTTATTGTTAATTAATTGTTTGGTCTGTAAAACATCAGAAAGCAGTTAAAAATGCCCATTTCAGTTTACTAGAGCTCAATGTTATTACATTTATGAAATTTAAACGAGAATATTTGGATGTTTTACTTAAAATATAACTCAAACGATTTGTTAATTTTCAAAATAGTTGTCAGTTAATTTTGTCAGTGGACTAATCGCTGCAGCTCTAGACATTTTTATTTTTATTTTTGAATGGTGGATCATTATGCTGCTGCTGGTGTTGATCTTCTCTTGCTCTCTTCTGCACCTCAAACATTTATTTGACATTTCTGTTCCAAAGATTTTGGGACGGAAATGTCCACTCTTTTAAATCTGCTCTTTTAAATGATTATTGTTGAAGTGTAAAATTTTAATTGGTCAGTCACATTGATGAAGGTTGTGACTGACCCTACTTATGTCAAAATTTTTATTATACTCGAACAATAATAACATGTCCATAATGTGACTTATGAAGCAATGCACTGTTATAACTATGTATGAGAACACAATTGTATTATTATTTATAATTGTATTATTGTACCTACATCTGTACAGTGGATAACAGCATGACCTGAAGGGCTAAAATGCAAATGATGTAAATATGAAAACAGAGGAGTCAGTATAGAAACTAATGACACAAACGACCATGAAAAACAATAATAATAACAACATGAAGTACTATAGGTGATTTGAAGGCTCTTTGAGAGCTAATTAAATGTGATAAAGACATATGTACATGTTTAATCTCCATGTGTTTGAGCTGCACTATAATAATACATTGTGTATCTGTGGCTACTGTCAGTGTGCACCTCTGTTAATGTAACACCTGTGACCAACATCTAGATGGAGCCAGAAGCAGATGAGAGAGCAGGAAGTGAAACAGTTCCTAGCAGGCAACTGTAGTTACAGAAAAAAAAACTGCAATAGTCATAATGGATGTTTTTACAGGATACTTCTGCCATTATACAGAAAAGAACTACAGATGAGACACATAAGGAGAAAAACATGCTGTCAGGAAACATGTGAACACTCTACAGTAGGTAGGTGTTGTGTATTTCTGACAAATAGTAATGTTTCAGTATGATGGTGAAGTCCCTTTACTCATAATTTTCCTATCAGAGCTTATAAATTTATGATTTAAAGAGGCCACTCAAACAGGGCTGCAGGTTGTTGGTTTTTTTAGGGTTTTTTTTAGGCAGTAATAACTAAAACACAGATGATGAGAAATCTCTCCTACACCACAGACCCAAGTGCTGTGGTTTGACTCTTTTAAGTTAGATTTTTGTCGCCATGATGTTTCAAACCTTTACATAAGTCGGCAGAAAGATGGAGAAGTACAATAGACAACTGACTGAGATCTCCATGATTTCATTATTTTATAGCCAAAAGAAGGAACCTTAAGGATAAAGGTCTATTTGGAGAGTTAACCCACGGATTTACCTTAAAGGTTTAGTTCACCCAAATTAAAAAACAAACAAACAAAACTTTAAGTATTAAAGTTTGGTCTTGGGGAGAGATTGTAGTTTAACAAATCAATGCTGATTCAGAGTGTAAGTACAAGTGGAGCTTTTGTATCAGTAAATGTTATTGGCAAATTTAATCTCATCTTGATGTCAAAGTTAAGCACCAAAGTTCATTCTAGATATTAATGATTTTGGATTTGGCAATTACCACCATTTCCTGATCTTTAAGCCATATCTTCGTTGTTGAAGAGCTCAGGAAAAAGCTGGTAAGTGGTCCTTGAGTTGGAATAGTTTTGTCTAACAACAACAAACACATTTTCTCATTTAACTTTAGTGGTATCTGCTCAGTGATTTATTTTTCCAGGTTGTATATAGTATAGATGATACTTTATTGATTCTCCATGGGGAGAAATTCAGCTTCACAGCAGCACAAATTACACAATAATCCTTGTTCAACATAAACACATTAAAACACATTCCTTCACTCGCGATATCCCATTTTAAAAAGTCTGAGCACCACACACTAAATTCCATTCACCTCCATTGTTTTGGGGACATATATCTTAACACTTTGTCAGACAAAGCCAAAATTATCCGTCTGTCTAGACACCACTAGGGGCTAGTGAGGAAATATGTTGTAATTTGGGTGAACCAGTTCTTTAAAATTGAAGTGAAAGCAGTGACAAAGCAAGGATTATTTTCTAAAAGTGACTTGATGAGTTTAAATATTCAGGCCTATACAGATTCAGTGGTAGTGACTTAGACAGCTAGCAGAATGGCTATCTTAGATAGCAGCAAACTGCTTGTAGAGAAACTACACTAACAAAGTGAAGACAACGTTCCTGTAGGGGTATTTGACAAATACGTAAAAGATCTGTTCTCTTGTAGACAGAGAGATGTGACAAAATGGTGGACGTGACCACGTCGGTTAATTTTTAATCGCTGTGGAACTCTCAGTGGTGGTTGCTACGGCAACAGGGTGTTTGGCTAAAAACAACCGCTGGAGAGTATGAAAGCTAAAGCTCGAGCTCCAGCAGTTCCCAATATGTTTTGTGACCACGTAATATGAAGTAATGTCCACCTGTGACCCGTAATCACAGGATGGCAATAACTGGTCTTTTTTTTTTTTTTTCCTATCCCAGTTATTTTCTCATGACTCAAGGACACCACGGACCAAAAAAAAATAAAAAATCTGAAGCGTGTTCCTGCTTTGAAAAGTGAAGGGTTCCCTTTTTCAAGAGAAAAATCAAGCGGTGTGAAAAAGGGATTCAGAAATCAGCTGTCTCTGAACATCTTAGCTTAAAGGTTAGTCGGTACACTGCCTGAACGTAATCACACACACCTACATTCAAACAGTGCTGCGAACCTTTTGCATCCAAGAACTGAGTTGCTCAAGTTCCAGCTTGGCACTGCTGCTGTGAGTTGGGAACCTCTGGTTTGGAGAAAACCCTAAGGGACAAGTTGTACTGCCAGTGCCAAGTTAAGAAAGGAAATACCACGATCCTTCCCAGGAGATAAAGGCCATTTTCTGCCCTCAAATTTCCAAGGTTAACTGCTCTTGCAGTATGTCAAATGTGGGTTTCTGTCTCTGGGAAGAAAAGATACACAACATGCACACAAAAGCCGAGGCTGAAAAGAAAGAGTAAGGCGTAGTTGTGAAAGTAGTTTAGACGCTGTGGCAGGAAAAGAGAGACAGAAGAGGATGTAGAAGCGTTGTGTGCTTTCAAAGATAGCCTCCTGCTATTTATATAGGCTTGTGTGAGGGTATGGGCTGACTGACAAGATGACGTGCTGTAGCTTGTAGACCACAGCTCTGAGTGACTTGACTAAGCACACCCTTGAAGAGCACACCACGCCCACAGCACTCACTGACACTACCGGGCCCCAGAAGTCGACCATACTTCTCTTCTTCCTTGAGCTGCTTTCTCTTCCTCTGCGTCTTGTTCGTTTTTTTTTTTTGTTTGTTTGTTTGTTTGTTTGTTTTTTGCGTGTGTGATTAGTGATCATAGACCGGTATGGCAGAGCTGGAGGGCCTGGAGTTTGGGAAGTCAGACTTTGTGCTGCTGGATGAGGTGACGATGGAGCAGTTTACTGCGAACCTGAAGTTGAGGTAAGGCCCGAGGTACTGTTAGAGAGGAAGATGAGAGGGGAAGAGGGTGGAAGGAGCTGGGTGTCAGAGATGCAAAGCATAACTCTTCATATTGATATATAAAGAAAAGCTTTACAGTTCTTCAAGTCTTTGTTTAGTTGGCTTTAAAACAACTTTAGTGTATATTATAATGCTGAATTGTCTCTGTTATTCACAGACTCACAACACTTTTTTATACAATAGTGCTGGATCACCAAATTGACAGTATCTGTATGACTTTATCTCAAAAAGCTTGAAGCTAAGAGAGGACACACAGATGGAACATGGAGGTGAAAAGAGACAAAACAAACACGAGTCACTTCAGTCTTGCCTTTCCCGCTCACCCTCCGGGTTTAGATATAAACTTGCGGTTGATTTGATCATCACCACATTACACTGGCTGTGATGTTGAGCGAGCACAGCACATGGCACAATACCAACACAACAGATAGCCTCATCGAACCGGTATAAGTTAATATGTTTATGTAACTTTTGCCTTGTGACATTTAAACTCTCTTGGATGTTATAGTTCGGGGATTTTTACATTCGCCACTTGACTCTGAGTCCAGACAGTTCTTTTTTTTTTGTCTTTCTTGACCAGTCTCACTTCCTCAGTGTCCTTCCAGGGGGCATCATGTCCTCAGTTCAAGCAGTCATCCAAGGATCAGCAGAGCGGGGCACACACCGAAATGTCAAACAAAATCAAATAAACTCCAGATTTAGAGAAAATAACTCACACTTTCTCCGGTGACGTGTGCACCAGACAGCCCTCAATTAACATTTTTTACACAGTAACTCTGGCTTGGGGTCTGATTGACATCATTGGTTGGCAAACAATTGATGTGGCGAGAATTTCATCGCAAAGCTTAAATACAAAACTACCAGAGATCAAGACTTGACTGCAAATCTGATTATGTTTTTACTGACAAGGCACCCACTTAGATGATGCTGTGGGTTGGTGATAACAGTTGGAAAAACGTTTACAGGCACAGAGTGACAATCAGATTTTGTGTTACTATGACTCAGTCACCAGTAAGGAGACTTTCCAGTGACTCAGGTGCTGCCAAAATCATTTATAGCTGTGTCTCAATTCGTGGGTGGGATCTTTATGGACACTGCCCATTCAGACGGGCCCTCCTTAACTCCCGGCTGACGTAGTCTAGCTTTACTCAGACCAAAACCAACAGTCCTTTCATGCACTCCTAGTCAAATCATATGGTTAGAATTTCAAGTTTGTCATTGAGGAAGTGAAAGTAAAAGTGGGAAATTGGTATAAATTCACATAGGTGGGATGGTAAAAACATTTGGTGTCCTGCAGTGGAGTTTATCTGGTTTCCATTATGGCTTTTTCATTAGCCCAGTTTAACTGATATATTACCAGTGGTGAAAAAAGAACAAATATATTTTACTTAAGTTTAAACAGCACTGCTCTGTTATAAGGAGAAAAGTGGAGTACTGGAAATGGAAATGCCAAAGTAAAGTACCTCAAAACTGTGCTTAACCCTTGTGACAGGACAGTTTTATCCTTCTCGGCACAGCAAAACCCACAAGAGGTTACACAAGGCTGTGACGCCCTTTGAACCACAAGTTTCATTTCCTGCTTTCAGGGTACACACACTTGGGTCACTTCCTGTCAGCCACGGATGACATAGGTGCATGAGCTTATATGAACTTTTATCTTGAGGGTTTTTTTTTTCATGGGTGGTGGGAAACTATCATGGGAAACTCAAGCCAAACTGTTCTTTGTTTCCTTAAATGAGTGAATGAATAAATGAAATATACATACCATGCCCCATACCATACCATACAGTAAATGGATGTAGATTATCTATGTTTTAAGATTTTTGAACACGTGTGTGAAATTTGATTAACAGCAGTTGGAAATCATTATTGTGTGGGATTGTCTTCTGTGTGCGTAGGTTTGAGAAGGGTCGGATCTACACCTACATCGGAGAGGTGGTCGTCTCTGTTAACCCTTACAGACAGATGGACAGTTATGGCAAAGACAACATCGATGCGTACCGGGGCCGGGAGCTCTACGAAAACCCTCCCCACCTGTTCGCAGTGGCTGATGCTGCCTACAAAGCCATGAAGAGAAGGGCCAAAGACACCTGCATCGTCATATCAGGTCAGTCTCCCTCACACTCTTAAACCTCACCTCAACTTAAACCTCATGAGCCACAGTCCTGCATGGTACAAGTCGCATACAACAAATTCTCATTTCCCTTTTTAAGTGGACTGAATACACATTGCATTGTATTTGTTTAGTTAAAAGCAAAACCAACACAATAAATTGATGGTGCTCTTCATCTCTGTTGATGGGGTTAAAGACTTCATCCCCTGTGCTGAGCCTGTTTTAGTACAACACAGACTCAGCTTGTCCGGGTCAGCTCTGTGATGGTCTGTGTATCAGTGTTGTGAAATTTGTTGTGCATTTTGTGTTTTCAGGTGAAAGTGGGGCAGGAAAAACTGAAGCCAGTAAATACATCATGCAGTACATTGCAGCCATCACAAACCCGAGCCAGAGGGCGGAGGTCGAGAGGTGAGAGGTGCAATGATCTTGAGGTTAAAAAATTATTGTTCATTTACTCATGAGTAAGACTGAGCTAATGTTGGATTCATTAAAACAATAATATAAACTGAAATGTTTAACTGGGATTTATTCTCAAGTCCAACACAAGTAAATAATTGGATCATGAGAATTTGATGTTACCATAAATTATCTCACCTCCTTCTATTCCTCTGTCTCCGCTCCCACCGCCCTCATGGCTGCTTCTCGCACGTCTCCATCAACGGTTTCCACACTGTGATAAATCAGTGTGAAGAATGTGCTGCTCAAGTCCAACTGTGTGCTGGAGGCCTTTGGGAACGCCAAGACAAATCGCAACGACAACTCCAGCCGCTTCGGCAAGTACATGGACATCAACTTCAACTTCAATGGCGACCCCACCGGAGGACACATCAACAACTACCTGCTGGAGAAGGTGAGCGGAGGTGGGCAGGATGATAGAGGGGCTTCGACTGTGGACGGGAGGCCTTCAAGGGATCAAAAAACACAAAGACCAAGGAGTTATATGCTCTTCGGGGACATAATGAGCCCACCTCTACAGAAAAGTTCTCCTCATTTAGTTTTTAAATTACATCTTTTCTCCCAAACATGAATGTTTCATGAGGTGATGACAAAGAGGTGCGAGGGAGCATCCATGAATAGATGTGTCTGTGAAGTCGGTGTGCGGCTGCGGCGTGTTAATGAATGGTTCACCTGGGGGTACTCGATGCTGCTGTATTTATTCGCTCTGTTAAAAAACCGTCTGGCGCTCAGAGACAGTGTGAATGATGGTGCCATGATTCATTCTCACAGGGCAGAAATAACCACACTGTTCCTAAGCTGTCCTGTTTCTCTGCCAGCAGTCGGAGTGGTGCTGGTACAGACACGCTCCTGGAAGTAGGTTTGGCCTAAGTGATTGTCTTGAAGAAAGGGAAACAAATTGAAATCCTGATGGAAAAACATCTGGTGAAAATGTTGTCATTTAGTTGTGGATTTTTTTTTACTTCTACAAAAAAAACTAGCTGGTTCAGCTTTGTCTTTTACTTTTGGATATTTCAAATGCAGCTCTAATGTTGCCACAAAACATCACATCTGAACATAATATGTGTTTTTTTTCCCCAAGAGAACCTTATTTGCTTTTTTCCTGTATTTATCCCAACAAACAGTCACTTAATTACCTGGAACACAGGGGTCTGGTCAGGTCAAACTAGTGATCTGAACAGTGTAAGCGTGTCTGACGATGGATGTTTGTTTTACTGCCATAATCTCTTTTCCTGTTTAAGTCCAGGGTGGTCCAGCAGCAAGAGGGGGAGAGGAACTTCCACTCATTTTACCAGGTAAAGTCTAATCAGTGCTGCCGCTGCAAAACATACAAATATAAGAAATACTGATGATTATATGTCCAGTAAATAAAATAAAATAATATTTGTGTTTAACTGCTGTATTTGTCGTGTTTTTGTAGTTACTGCGAGGAGGCTCGGATGAAACGCTGGAGTCATTGCACCTTGCAAATGATCCAGCTGTTTATGCGTATACCAAAGAGGGAGCTGCAACAGCTGTGAGTTTGGCACCTCCACATTTTCAGTTGTTTAGACCATTAAAGTTCATTTCAAAATGAGATGTTTAAAAAATAGCATTTGGTGATGTATGAAATGAAACAAACCACTTCAGGTCCTGTTGTGTCACTGATCCACTGGCAAAACCTTTTCTTATACAAAATCTATCTTTCTTTAGACCTCCAACAATGATCGCTCAAACCACAAAGCGGTGATGAGTGCACTGGATGTGATCGGCTTCACCAAAGACGAGATTAACTCAATTTATCAGGTCCTGGCCACCATTCTCCTGTTGGTAAGTCATAGCATGGTTTGTTAAAAACAGGAAACACTGATTTATATATAACAGGATAAAATGATCTTGAAATGTCAAATGAATATAGGTAAACGAACCGCAATGGCCTTTTTTTTTAGGGTAACATGCGTTTTGAGAGCGATGGCGAGAACGTTCAGATCATGGGACTCGAAGCTGTGAACCACATCTCAGAGCTGACAGCCACAGATCAGGAGAACGTCACTAAGAGCCTGCTGTACCGCACTGTGGCCACCGGGGGTGGCGAGGTCATCGAGAAGGGCCACACGGAGCAGCAGGCCTGCTTTGGACGGGACGCCTTTGCCAAGGTGCAGATTAATGCGTTCTATTTTCAAGTCATGCAGCCCAATGTCCTTTGACAAAGCAGCTAATCAGGATGAGATTTAGAGTTAATTCAGATTAATCGTTTTACTGCTTCCCTGGGATGAGGAAATAATGTGAACATCATCACTGTAACATGCTTTTCTAACATCTAATTTTCACACTTGTCACATTACTTTAATCTCTGGCTCTGCTAAACACACACTGTGTTCTTTCCTCGCTGCAGGCTCTCTATGAAAGACTTTTTGGCTGGATTGTTGGCCGCATCAACAGTGTCATTGAAGTGAAAGACTACAACCCAGTGCTTCACGGGAAAAACACGGTCATTGGTGTGCTGGATATCTACGGCTTTGAGATCTTTGATAACAACAGGTTGGAGTCATTGTCTTGTGAAACGTTTCTCTTTGTTTAGCTTTAGCCGGTCATTGTTGATGATGTTGCTCAACCGTTCCTCTGCTGTCGGCCAGTTTTGAACAGTTCTGCATCAACTACTGCAACGAGAAGCTGCAACAGCTTTTCATTGAGCTGATCCTCCGACAGGAACAAGGCGAATACCAAAGAGAGGGCATCACCTGGCAACACGTGAGAGACGCACACAAACAACAACACACGTATATGCAGTTTGGCAGCTCAGTGTAATCTGTAGATGATACGGTTGACACAGATGTGACTCGCAAAAGCTTAGCAGACCACAACAGTTTGTAAGGGTAGCACCACATTGTCATTTACTCACACACTACCTTGGGATTGCACAAGCACACAGTTGGAACACACAGCACATGCACACACATGCCAGAGGGACACACAAATCACACAAACTCACCCACAGTAATATGAGTAACCACTTGATTCATAAACATCGGCCCGTTTCTCTTTTGCTTAACAATGGTTCCGTTCACACAGATCGACTACTTCAACAACCAGATCATTGTTGATCTCGTGGAGCAGCCACACAAGGGTATCATCTCCATTTTGGACGAAGCTTGCCTCACTGTGGGTAACGTCACCGACACAGTCTGCCTGGACAGCATGGACACCAAACTGGCCCAGCACCCCCACTACACGTCCCGCAAGGTGAGAACAGATCATCATCATCTGTCAGGCTTCATCTCTCCTCCTCGTGTGACTCTGTTGTTTCCAGTGAATCAACATTTCCAGCTGCCCAAAATCACACGGAGGATAATAATTAACCCTGTGACATGCAGGTTTATTCTTTTGGTCCTTTAAGGAGCTTGAACGATGGAAAACATTATCACATGTCACACAGATTATATGGGTTTAAACAATGTTTGGCTGCTGGCACGAGCTTGTAATGCCTGGCCCACTGGCTGGTCACTGGAGGTTAGATTGGGAGAAATTCACCGGTAATCAATAACATTCAGAAGGTCTTTTTTTTTGGCGTTGTTAAGCTGCTTTACAAAAGCAGAACACTTTTGGCTGCTCAACTCGAAAGTGGTTTTCATGTTTAAAAAAGGATCTCTGACTTGACTTAGTAGGAAGTGGTGACTGATCGACAGGAACTCTGAAAAACAAAAATGAAGAAATCTTAGCCATTTTTAGCCAATGCTGTAAAGTGACACCCTGGGTCTGTTTCAATCTCAAAGAGGTTATATTTAGTTTAGTGTCATGTAGTTTTAGGATTTATAGTTATATATGCACCTTTAAGTGGAGGCAGGTTTGGAATGTAAAAAAAACAAACACAGAACCAGTGAAGTTGGTGAAAAAAACCTTGTGCATAATGTTTGATGAGCTGAGACACATGCAGATGAATCAGAATATATAAATCTGCTGGGACTCAACAACTGAAAAATACAAGTGCACAAATGGATCTCATGATACAACATTAGCTTAACCACTAAGAATACAGGAAATAATGGGATTTTTGGTGCAGATATAAAAACATCAGATCACAAATCAATACACATTTGTTGCATCTCTTCCCAAAAACATGTGTGTTTTGACTGAAACTATACAAGTTCAAAGTCCCCCTTTTTACTCGGGTGTGACTGGAGTACTCTACTCTAACACAGGTGCAGTTTTGCGTTGCTGTCAGTAGAGAGCAGAGTTTCTCCAATGTTTTGATTCAGAGTTGTTTTAGACATCAGAAGATGCTTCAAACAGCAGAAGATGCTTCAAACTGCAGAAGATGCTTCAAACAGCAGCAGATCCAAAATACAGCCACCATTCCCTCCTCTCAAAGCTGATATCTTTACACTTTGCAAATGTTTTTACATTTAATGAGAAAAGGGTTTGAGTTTTTTTTGTTTTTTTTTAACCATTGGCTCTGCACTCACAGTGTCCTCTCCCCATTTCCAGCTCAGCCCCACTGACAAAACCATGGACTTTCAGAAACACTTCCGTATTCGCCACTATGCTGGAGACGTCACGTGAGTCGCTCGCACATTTACACACTTTGTTCTAATCATCAGCTTCGGCTCGGGCCAGTGTGCGGCTGCAAAAATGACAGGATGTTGTGCAGAGTTCGGAAGTGTAAGCCTTCAAATCCTATTAGGAGAGGTCGGTTTATGACATTGGCAGCAGTGGATGTATTCATAGAGGCATTCCAGTGTTACAGACCAACAGCTTTACAGGCCAGAAAATGTTGTAAATAACCACGTTCAGAATCATCCTTAATTCCCTGAAAAGATTTTGCTTATTATTCATCCCGTTCTAATTAATGTGTAATTTATGACAAATACATCTTGAGAACAATTAATTTGTTTGAGTTTATGATCAGAACTGTGATCTTAGAGGATTCTCACATGTGATAATCCCAGAATCCAATGCAGAAATTGAGTTTTCTTATAAATCATATGCAGTGCTATAAAAGGGATATATGCATATTTTTTTGGTTTTATCCCTTTCTGAAAGTATAATCATTTTGGTTTATGTTAGTGGTTGTTTGGTTTATGATTCACAGACTAGAGATGAGATGAAACACTTTCCTTCTCCATCACTGCTCTACTTCCCTAATGTGTTGGCCAGCAGTCAACCACCGTGGCTTTGGTTTCAGAAGATCCCACTGCTCACGTGTACTGCCCTCAATCTAGAGAGGGGAAGGACATTAATATGTCAAGGGAACACGAAAGGAGGAGGAGGAGGAGGAAGAAGAAGAGGATGGGGAGGGATGGAGCAAGCTGATGAGACAAATTTGGCTCTGTGAGATGTAGCAGCAGCAGTAATCAAGGGGAACTGGAGTAGGGTTTACTGAGGTTCTTTGACTCAGGGAAATCCAGGCTAACACGATGTCGAACACACACCGAAACATCAAGCAACATCAACTTGAAGTTCAGCAGAGCTCTCACAGACAATCGCTGCACTGTTTTTTTTTTTTCTGTCTGACCACCCAACGAGCATCGGCTGCAGATATTTCCCTCAGGAGTTGGTGGAGACCAAGAACAGAGCTAAGAGAGGGTTCATATGTAGCAGGTGGACACAGACACGATTCTAAACGAATGAGGATGTTGCTCCTTAACAGCTGGATGTGTACATAAACAACTATGTGCCAACAACGAGGTGGCCGGATGTGGTGATAATATGTTAATGTTGTGTCAACAACTAAATCAGTTATTGCAGGTTTAAGGATGTTTTTGTTGTTCTTTTAAATGCACTGAGCTACATCCCACCACTGCCAGCGTTAACATGACGCGCTGGATAAGAATGTGTGCGACAGACCTGCAGTGGTAATGACAGATGGTTGTCCCTGTCACTGCGTGTCCCCATCACCCGGCCTCAGCTCGTCTGAGGGCCATGTCGGGGTCGCTGCAGCTGAGCTGTCACCCCTTGTACATTGCTTCCCTGTGGCACTGGCCCCCCATCATCCCCTGTCCCATCCCATCCCATCCCATCCGAGTCTATCCTTACACTGGCTAAATATACCCTCGTCCTCGCCACCCGCTGCCCAACCCACCCCCCACACCCCCCACTTTGACCTACTTCGCTCCCCCCTCCGCCTCCTCCTCCTCTTTTTCTTTCCTCATCCTGTTTCTTCTTTATCTCCTCCTTCAGCACTGCCTCACCTGGTTCTCTCTGCTATCCACATTTTAAATTCCCTGCAGTATTTCAGCCTGCACATGCAGCACTGTGAGCAGCCATAAGATATATCGTTTTCCCTTACTGCACAACTTCGGATTGCAAGAAATCTAACATCTTTTTTTTTAGTTTGTGCTCCATTTCACCTCTCACAACACAGCCCTCTTCTCGCACCAACCTTGACCTTCACTTAAATATGCTTTCCTCTAAATCATCCTCCCCTCTCTGGAGAGCCTCTGCCTTTATCTCTGCATGTCCTCTCCTGTCTGTCCTGTTCCAGTCTGTCCTGTCCTGTCCCGTCCTTGTAAATGTTGTGTTGTGGCTTGTTATTGTGTGTTCTGATTGCTCCCTCTTATCCTTTCACACTCTGTCTCCCTTCGGCAAGCTTCCCAGAATCCGGTCAGGTGGTTTCGCCACCCGTGAGCCAAGGGGACACATCTGTCATAGCCAGCCTCTGCTTCTTTGCCTCCAGATGTGACAGCCGAGGCCACAGTCACAGACAGGGCCATGCAGATGACATGTGACACACTGTGTGTTTGTGTTTTTTGTTGTTGTTTGTTTTGTTTTATTTGTGTGTTCGCTGGATGAGAGAGAATATGTAGAAGAGAGTGGGAGATGCTGCAGCGGTGGGAAATAACTGAGTACGTTTAATCTAATATGGTACTTTCATAAAGTACACAGAGGTACTTCTACTTCACCGGAGTATTTTCATTTAATCTGACTTTGTACTTCTACTCCACAACATTTATCTGACAGCTGTAGTTACTAGTTACTTTACAGATTAAGGTTGGACATAAAAACATATAATAAGCTGTTTATGAGTCATTTTCAGTTTCACCAAACAGATTTCTGAAATATTTCATTTAAATAGACGGCAGAGAGAGAGGCAAAAAAAAAAAACAGGCAAAAGTTTCTAAATTTGTGTTTCCTCTTTCCTACCAACTTAGCACAGAATTAACAGTCTACAACAGTTTTCTGTTGAACAAGTACTTTTTTATTTTTGATATTTTTAGTGCATTTTGCTGATGATACCTCAGTGGTGGGTAGGTTTTGCAGGCAGGACTTTAATTTTGAAACTGAGTGTTTTAACATTGCTGTGTTGGTACTTATTTTAGCAGACTGCTTCATTATGCCCATTTTGTGCGTTCTATAAAAAGCATGCATTTTTTAAAATCTCAGAGCATCCGCACTGTGCGAGTTATTGTTGAATTGTGAATGAGAAAACAGAGGGAGAGGTTTATCTGAGGCAACGCTTACACTACAGCAGCCTCTTACCCCGAGGCTGGACCACTTATGTAACCGTGCCTTACAGTGCGCCCGTGACCTCCCACGGATGCCTCGCCAACACCAAGTTTGAAAAAAAAAAAAGGCAGACAGATTAGCTTGTAGACAGTTCAGTTTCTTTTTTCCAAAACGTGAGCCGTGGGGGGAATTTGACCGTGTTCCTAATTTGTAAATCGTCTAAGCGGCATGGCTCTTGTTCTAATCCTCTGGCCTGAGGACTGTGAATCATTTGGAACAGAGCGTGGAGTCCGTTAACGGGTAACGGGATAATGACCCTTCTAGTGACACTAAGTGACACTTACTGTTTAAATTGTTACTTTCTGTTCGACTTCCTTGTCATTTTTAGCATCCTGACACACCGCTTCACTCCAAGTGCTCTTCAGTGGGGCCTCCCTCTTTCTTTTTGAACTACTTTTGGCCAGTTACTCTCGATAACTCTCACTTTCTCCCTCTATGTCTATTACAGATATTCCGTTGAGGGCTTCTTGGACAAAAACAAGGACCTGCTTTTCCAAGATTTCAAGCGCCTCATGTACAACAGGTGCCAAGTTCAGTCCCCACTGAGAGACTTTTCCAACATCATGATGCTCTTGATAGTTCAGTAACTGGGTTAAGTGTATAAGTGAGTTTCTTCTTACTAACCTAGTTAATGGCGTCCTCTCTTCGTTCTTTGCCCCCTTTTCTTGCCACCCTCTGTCTCTCTCATAGTGCCAACCCAGTCCTGAAGGAGATGTGGCCAGATGGTCATCTGAGCATCACAGAGGTCACCAAGCGGCCTCTGACCGCCGCCACCCTCTTCAAGAACTCCATTGTGGCCTTGGTGGATAAACTGGCCTGCAAGGTCTGTGGTTTCAGTTCAGGACTGACTTCCTTTTCTCTTCTCCGTAACCCCAGTGGGAAGCTGTAGAGTCTGTTTTCCATATTTGGAACGATTAAAGATTCTTATTGCCTAATTCTGACGGTATAAAGTAAAGCCAAGTAATATTGTCCTACAAAGGCTAAGAGCAGTATCTGTGGAAGAAGTTTCCCAGGCTGGCCACAAAGTGTGTGCCTTTTTACGCTAATTATCTCACCCTTCAAAAGTCGTTTTGGTATAATATGCTTTAGAAAGTGTTTGATCAGCTTTAGCGTCCAAGTGTGTTTAAGAAGATGAACTTGATTTTGATTATTTATGGTCCTTAGCTCATATTTCAAAGGGATTAAATAGCTTTGCTAGGTATCTGCTAGTTTCCAGCTAATGTGCGTAGCTAGCTAACTTTACGTTTAGCGGCTCGCTCTTTTGCTTATATTTTCATGTCACTGTTCGTAGATCTTCCCCCCAGTTTGCTCTGTTGTGATCATCAGGAGGATGCTCTGCATCAGGCTGTTCTGGTCCCTGTAAAGCCTGAATGAGTCACAGTCTATTCTGAGGCTGCCAACGAGTGCGAATGTTTCTTTTGGGAGGATGGTTCGTCACCATGCATGACAAACCATGGAGCGAGAGGGAGTGTGCAGCCGTCCAGCAGGAGCTTGTATACATAGCAGTGTGCTCTTTTTGGTGTCAGAGAGTAACCGTTTTTGTAGGTCGTTGTCCTCATCCTGTCTGACTCTGTGAGGAGTTTGTGGGGTGGTGAGGAGGAGGAGGTGGTGGTAGTCCACAGAAAGGGCTGCTCACCTCTCCTGGCCTCATCTCTCTGACTGAAGTCTGACATTTCCTGCTGTTATTTTGGGATGGCCTGCTGTCATGCTGTTGTAGCATCTCGTCTTGGTGTGGCTGAGGTAAAATGAAAGGAAACTCCCCTGGCAACTGTTTTTTTTTTCTCCTTCAGATCATGTTGAAAGAGCGGATGCTTTGCTCAACTGCTGTTCAAGAGCACCTGTGCCCAGTCTGCCCACCTCCTTTGCTCTCAAACCCCAGTAACTGTCTCGTTTCTCAAATCTCTGCTGAGCTGAGGTGAAACACATGCACATGCATCATTGATATGATGCACAACAGTGTCAGGGAGCACTCAGAAAGAGCTCGCATTGGTCCGTCTGGTTCATCTTTCATGGACAGAGACAGAGAGAGACAGTGAAAACACAGCAGCCTCTGTTCTCTGATAGGATATCGTGTCCCTCAGAGGTCCCTGTCAAGGTGCAGGCATCCAGCCACACTTTACTGTCTTCAGATTTTAACATGCAGTTCAATGAGCTGTTCATAAGTAGACTTGCTGGATGCGTTATGAGGCTCAGCTGCTCACTGAGTCTGATTAAGGTCACTGAACTCAGTTTGCCAGTTTTGCAGCTTGGCTGTGGCTCACAGACAGTTTACAAGCTGAGTTTAGTTTATTTACTTGCACAGTGATGAACACAGCAGCGACGAAAATGCTGAGAAAAACACGAGAATATCAGAGACAAATGCAAGTTTGCACAGGTGATTAAACAAAAGTGTTATGAAAAGATCTGAATCAGTCAAAGTGTTGGAAATACATAGTACTTTAAATTTCACCGTATTCAAAATGGTAATTACTGTATATTTTTCTGTAAACTGATGATGTGATATTTAACTGAGCCCTGCTGGGAAGTATTTTACAAAAAATACAAGCTGGTGCATGAGATGTCAGGTATTTCTGGTAGAAAGATGATCTGTTTTACAGTCCTGCAGGGCAACAAAGTCGGCTGTGGAGTTATTTGCAATTCTTTCGCTCTGTCTTCCAGGAGCCGTACTACGTGCGATGCATAAAGCCCAACGATGTGAAGTCGCCGATGTTATTTGACGACGCTCGCTGCCAGCACCAGGTGGCCTACCTCGGCCTGCTGGAGAATGTGATGGTGCGCAGGGCAGGCTTTGCCTACAGGCAGCCCTATGCTCGCTTCTTGCAGCGGTAAGAGAACATGGTCGCTGTGAGGGGATAGTTTGTGAGGCAAGACTTCTTCAGGGTTTCAGCTCTTTCTTTGGTAAATTCCTCTGAAAGGAAGTTGAGAAAAAACAAAAAAAGCCTGTCTCTCTCTTTTGTTTAACCTAGATCTTTTTCTCTGATAGTTACAAAATTTACATAAAAAAACAAAACCGGTCCACTTTTTTCTTATGTCCCTTTGAGTCTTTAAGCTGTCTTTATGCACAACTGAAGAAAAATGAGTATTTTAAATAAGTATTCCAAAGTTTGGGGACAAAATTAATACAGAAGAAGATGAGATAGCTTTGATTTTAGTCCTTAATGAGTGAAGCTTCAACACTTGTCATAATGCAGTTCAGAGCTCCTCCACAGTTGTACTCCCTGTATCTCCCCACAGTCACAGTAGCTAGAGCAACTTCTTTCACCCTTGTAGATAAAGGTCGAGGTACTGAATAACACTGTTGCGATCAGAAGCCCTGATTTCTTCTTTCTCTTTTCTTCTGCAGGTACAAAATGACGTGCGAGTACACCTGGCCAAACCACCTGATGGCCTCGGACAGGGAGGCCGTGGAGGCCATCGTCACCCAGCACGGTTTCCAGGACGACGTGGCGTATGGTCACACCAAGCTGTTTGTCCGAACGCCACGATCTCTCTACACCCTGGAGCAGGAGAGAGCCGCACTCATCCCCATCCTGGTGCTTTTCCTGCAGAAGGTTAGCTGTTTCAGAATTAACACGACTTTATTATCTGCTGCCTCGACATGATCTCCACGGCTGTTTTTAAAGCCGCGCGTGCGTTTTAATGAGGATGTATTGATCTGACAGTCCAATTAATCGACACAGAGACCTAATTCAGTGTCGGCTCGGATCATGTGATTACAGTTAATCATCCGCAGCGTTATCTTCTCCAGTTTCAATCGTTGGGTTCTGGGTTTCAAAATGGAGACTGCAGTTTGCCTCAGCCTCATGAATATGTGGCTCCTGGTTATGTTTGACTGTAATTCATCTGCCAGCTTGAATCCTAATTTCCTGTAACAATAATTGGGAGAATTAATGAGATCCAGAGTACAGTTACATTAAAGTCAATTACTTCGCTTGCTCAATGAAATACCCTTCTCCTTTCTCTTATCCCTGACCTACTTTGATGACTCTGCAGAGAAGTCTGCTTCTCTAACTGGAGCACAGAGGAGACATCTCTCTTTTTTCGTCTCTCTAACATGTCCCTCTTTTTCTGAAACTCGCAGGTGTGGCGTGGGGCTCTGGCTCGAATGAGGTGCCGGCGAATGAGGGCCATCTACGCCATCATGGGCTGCTATAAGCGCTACAAGGTCAAGGCTCACTTCTGGGAGGTGGAGCGGAGATTCGTTAATGTGCGAACTATGGCCGACTATGGAAAGAGCGTAGAGTGGCCGACCCCACCTGCAGCTTTGGCCCAGTTTCACAGAAATACAGTCATGCTGCATCGCAGGTCAGACTCCACAAAATGAAACTCATACACCTTGAACATAACAAACTCACTTCCTTTTAAAACACTTTCATCCATTCTCAGCAGCTGCTGAACAGCTTCGATGAGTCTTTGGGTTGTGTGCGTGAGTGACTTCTGAATCAACAGGAACATGTTTTGGCACTGCAGATAAAACCTATTTTTATCCCTCACAGACTCTGACTTGAAGCTGTACCTCCTACTGTACTGCACCTTTGATGTATTACTCCATCTACGTGGCATGCTGTCTTATTCTCATGCCTTGTTGTCAGGTGGTGGGCGAGGCAGATCGTGAAGAACATCCCTCCGTCTGACATGCTGGAGGTTCGGGCCAAAGTGGCGGCTCTGACTGCTCTGAGCGGTGAGAGGAAGGACTGGGGTGTCAGCAGAGCTTGGGAGAGGGACTACCTGGCCAATGTAAGAGTCACACGTGAACAAAACACATACAAAATAAAAGCCTGGGCACTCCTGAGTTCCAGAAACATCTATTTTCATGTTCCACCACACAACATGTTAAAATAGTCCATGAAGTCCTTGATTAATTGTGATGTTTACTTTAGGTGAATTCCAGTTAAACGTGGAGATTCAGTCTTGACCTTTGGAAGAGAAATCTGTATTAAAATATTCTAACCTCAATGTTTTTTAAGTAACTAGTCTTTTTAGTATATTTATTCATTAATGTCAGGGCTCCGACTAGAATTATTTTCATTAGGGATTGAGCAGGTTCTATTTGCTGATGAAGGCCTCTGGATACGGTCAAAAGCTCTGGGGAAAAAAAGAAAAACAACAACTTGTACCTGAGACCTCAAATTCCTGATAATCAACACACAGAGCTCTCAGGCATCAGCTCGTGTTTGTGCAGTTTGTGCCAGTTTTTCACTGCTCCGGCCTTATTGTGGCCACATCGGCCGACTGTACCGACTTTTTAATGAAGAACTCCAGTGGAAGATCACAAGGTGTTTTTAAGGTTAGTGAGGTAAATCAGCGTTTTGCTTTTTAATGAATCCAAGATTTAATTCCTAAGTGTTGTGGGAAATTTGTTTTGCTTTGAAACTAGGGCAAATATTTTTGCTGCACAGCGTGATTATCTCTCCGTGCAGCAGTAAGAATTTTTCATAATTCTTATCTTAATGGTGCAAAATCAGTGCAAACAGTTTTCAGATACCTTTTCTAAACAGTCCTAACCACAAGAGGACCTCGTGTACTATGAACCAGTCGGTGTGACACTCCACACAATAAGACTTTTATTCCTCTTTTTTTCTTTAATGAAAGTAACTGGGAAATTACTTTGGTTTCAATTCACCGCGCTGGCAGATTTTTTTCGCCTGAATTTGTCACAGTAAAGAAGACATGAACGAGAAGCCGTGTATAGAATGACAGA
The DNA here is from genome assembly GCA_037833715.1 of Toxotes lorentzi. NCBI lineage: Eukaryota > Metazoa > Chordata > Actinopteri > Toxotidae > Toxotes > Toxotes lorentzi. The sequence continues at coordinate 4,312,404 of JBBMJY010000005.1, forward strand.
AAATCTTCTGTTGTTGTGAATGTATATGGTGCATGTGACGAGCCTCACGGTAAACAGCATGACGGATGGAGGGCGGTGCCTGTGAACACAGCCCTTTATTTAATGAATCCCACAGTCAGCTCATTTACCAGCTAATCTGAAGTTGTTTGGTGGCTGGAAGCTTGAAAGGCGCCTTCAGGGAGTGTGAGCATGACCACCACAGAGTCCTGAGTCACTCCACCCCGTTAGTTTGTCAGGCGGCCTGTGACTCGTTGGCCTCCTCCGGGGCCTCAGCTTCACATGACTGTAGTTAATTCCACAAAGACCTATAGATGAGTGCGTGTAATGCGCCATGCAGCAAGCCCGAATCGTGACTGGTATTGGGTGGACGTTGGTTAAGATCAAGTGTCTGAGCACAGAAAGTGGGAGGAAGAGTGGAAATGGGACAGTCAGTGTTGTGCATTCTCAGGAACCTTAAGCAAGATCACAAGATCTGAAAAGTTTACTTTGTTTTCTCGAATTCGAGCTGATCTTAAACATCAAAGTGGGGATGTTGCTGGCATCTGACTTTGTGTACAGAGACATTCATGCTGAAACATTAAAGCATCCTCAGAAATTCAAATAAAATATCTAAAATATCATTGCTTACTTTGAGATTGAGATTTCCCTTCACTGGCACAAAAGGACCCAATCCAAACCAGACATTATTATTATGGCTCCACTCTGTAGTATTGAGACTATGACACAGTTTTAGATTTCCTTCTTAGCTGCCCACGACTGCGTTTCTCATCAGGCAGTGTAGCTCCAGTATCAGCCACCCTGCTCCGTCTGTAACAGCATGTCAAACACTGTGTCTGGTAACAGCAGCCCGAGGCCTCGAGCTTTGATCTGCCGCTTAAGGAATTAAAGTGATAAAAAGGCTTGAAAGAGGCTGAGAGAGGTCACAGAGAGTTTTGTGACTAACGACGAGATACATTCCTATACCATCTGAACCGGAGCTGGTGGCATCGTAATAATACGGGTCTCTGATTTCTGCAGGTGCAAGACTGCCCTCAGACCAGCTCCAGCTTCATCCGTGTCTCCAAGGAGCTGAGGAACAAAGACGAGTACAGTCAGGTCCTCTTCTCTGGCTTCTGCAGGAAGGTACAGTGTGTGGAAAAGGAACACAGTGAAATGGAAATGTCTGCTTTTGTAGCCACAAGGAGTTTCGTTCTTTTGTTGCTTCCTTTTAGCTGTGGGATGTTTTTCTCACTTGCTGTTTTCCCCAGTCCGCCCCCTCGCTCTCTCTAAATCTTTCTCTCTCTCTCTCTTTTTTTTATCAGCTTGTCTTTCAAGATTTCATGTTCCAACAGTGAACGCAGCCCTTCTCAGACTGGAATCTAAAAAAAAAGAAAATTAGATAAAAATAATCAGAGCATTTGTATATTTGACGACATGTGGGCTTTGGTAAAGTGAATGAAACACTGACAGACACACCAGAGCGTTTGTCTTGCCTTTTTTTTTGTTTTGTTTTGTTTTGTTTCATGTGTCACTCGTTCGTAACTCCACAAGGAAAACCTGTTTTGGAAATGAGCGTAGTGAAACCCAGAAGATTCCACAAGTAACAGAAAATAGAAAACGAACAAATGTGGAGTCTTATCCTTTTCTTTCTCCTGTTTCCTCTCTTGCTCTCTCAGGTGAATAGATTCAACAAGAGCACAGACCGCGGCCTGCTCGTCACAGACAAGTACATCTACAAATTAGAGCCAAAGAAGCAGTACAAGGTTTTGAAGAGGCTTCCTTTAGACTCTGTAAGTACTCACACGGGAGAGCACGCAGTGTGAATGCACACTCGCACACATTCATGCCCAGACGCACAAAGGAATACGACACAGTGAATGTGTTCATTCTCTAAACTTAATCCTGCTTCATCTGTTGGGATTATTTTATATTTTCATCATTATCAACAAATGGTATTAAAAGTTTTGATTGTGTATATACCCAAAAACTCCTTTAACTTTAAACAGTTAATAACAAACTATAAACCAAACACTAAAGTGGGAAATGAATTATAACGGCACGGCACCGAGCAGCAGCCTCACGTCCCAGCAGCCTCTGGGAATGTGGGTCAGACGTGTTGTACTTTATCCCAGCTGTCCTTTGTTTCTTAGTCTGTCGTCTCAGTTGTGCACTTCTTTTATTCGCTCCACAAACACACACACACACACACACACATCTTACATCACGTTTGACCCGGGTCACTGTCATCCATCAATAAAAGAGGAAAGGACGAGACCAATAAGAACCCTATGTCTTAACTCAAAGGGATTATGACCTGTCTGTCAAGACAGTCAAGAGTCAGTGTGTGTATGTGGATTTATGTGTGTGTGTTAGGTGCTGTAGTTGGTATGTGAGATCGTGGTTGTGCTACGACACCGGTGGCCTGGCTCATCTTAAGGATTTTGTGCCGTCTGGGGCGAACCTGGCTCATTTTGTGGCCTGATCTGAGAAACTGGATCAAGGATCTCACAGGGCCGCCTGCTCTGAAGGACGGGAGGCTAAAAGTGAAGAGAGAGAGAGAGAAAGAGCGGGACGGAAGATGGCAGCTTTATTTAATCTGATCCTTCAAGGTCCCTTGAAATAGCTTTTTGATCTTGACTTTGTTCCCTGGTTTGATGTGTTTCTGCCTGAAACAGGATGTTGGTGAGGACCTGTAGGCAGCAGGGCCTTGATTTAAGAGGTTAAACAGTGATTTCATACAAAAACAGCTGATTTTATCAGCCACAGCTAGTTACTGTTAGCCGGTTACCTGACTCCAAGTTCGAAAATATGTGCTTGGTGGCTGTCGTGCTACAAGATGGAGGCCAAAGCTGCATGTCTCAGGTGAACAGTCAGCCTCCTCACCACATGATCTGTGTAAAAACATGGAAATAAATGTGTCTGAGTCTGAGCTGGAGTTTCAGATGAACAAGGTTTGACTGGTAGTTTGAACAGTAACCAGATGTTGCACTGGTTCAGACCAGTCCTTGACTGTATGTACAAATTGGATTTCACTGAAGACAGGTAACACCCACACAACATAATGAGTCAGCACAGCTGGACGTCAGGCGGTGATTTCGAGAGAAACAGAGCTCGAAACATGCCAGAGGGTTAAAAACCATCATTATGCAGCAGCGGAGCGACTAAAGATAGCTGATGCCATTAAGCTCTGCTGCTCAGTCTGAGGGATGTGAGTCTTATCCAGGTCAGAAACAGACAATAGAGCACTAAAGAAGCGGTGCAGGCCTGTCCTCAGACTGCGTTACCCGACTCTTCAGTGCAGAGTCACCAGGTTTGGCCGTCAGCGCTGAAGGCTGAAGTGTCACACGGGTCAAAAAAACTGATGGGACAATGTGACAAGACAGCAGCTTTGTGCGTGACTGTGATGGTTCTTTAGTTTTTCTTCAATCGATTGGAGTCGTTTGTCTTAAGTGAAACTCGTGTTTGACACGAGCTTCAAAACAACATCCTGCAAAACAACTGAATTAAGTGACTCGACAAAATGAATGGGTATTGTCGTATTTACAGCTGCACACCATGACAAACTGACCAACACGAGGGGCGTCATTTCTCAAAAACAAAACTGAAATAGTTCATTCTGGTGGCCGTAACAAAAACCTACAGGATCGTTAGGTTATCTGGGAGTTTTCTGTGTGAAGTAACATTGAGGATGTTGTTTAAACTATATTGCATCTCTAAAAACCGTATATATCTTGTACTGATTCGATCATGTGGCTTTACTGTATTTATACAGCCAGATGCAAACAGGAATACTGTTGTTGATGTTCCACACGTCTTTTCCATAGTGATATTCTCATTAGTTTTTCTAAAAAAATTATACTTCACATCAAGAAATAATTATTTGCTGGACATTTGTGGGAATCCAGTAAGTGACTGCATGCTGCTGGATAACCTCTGCTTTGTTCCCTCCACTGAGGGGACAGGTTGTACCAGAATGTGGCCTTGACAGTGCCAGGACATCACACATGCAGTCGTCCCCGCTGGATTAACCTGTGTGTGCTGGGGGCCGTAAGAGGCTTAGTCCACTCTGACTCCCATTCCCATTTTAAAATCTCTGACACCTCACTTTCTGTCTCTCTGTCTGTATATCTTTCTTGAACATTGGATTGTTCTGCTTTTCTTTCACCCCTCTCTCTTTCACTTACGCCCTGACACCCTTCTCTCGCTCACGTTTCCTCAGCCGCAGTAAATCTGTCCGTTATTCCATCCGGATCACACCCCATGACTCTCCCTTTCACTGCACCTCCATACGTGCACCGCGGGCAGAATTACTCTCACCCTACATACCGTGAGCGGAAATAATCGGCAGATTTTTGATCCAGGATATACTGTGCCGTACGGTATTAAATTCACAGGTATTATAGGTTGACGTGATAATCCCTGACATTTTCATACAAATTAATTTCCAGCGCTCCCATATGTGCCTCTGAATCATGGTCATGACCTGTGTGATGTGCAGTCTGGATTCCCAACAAAAATGGCCACAGAATGTGAAATAATAATAACACCAAGCAGAAAAAACAAGAACTTCATGGTCTCCCACTTTAGAAACCCACAATAATACCTATGAATTATAGGCAAGGTAAGTTTATTTGTGTAGCATCTTTCAACAGCAAGACTTTGATGAGACGGTTACAACCATCTTCTGTGAATCTGAGTCATGCACATATATCTTGGACATCCTTTGCTGTGTCCATGTGCTCAGTCAGAGTCTGTGTGTGTTGGTGTGAGACTTTGTGGCTGTGTTTCTCTCCACAGTTTACGGGACTGAGCGTGACCAGCGGGGTTGACCAGATGTTGGCGCTACACACGTCCTCCCAGGATGACGTCCTGCTGTGTCTGCAGCGAGGGGAGATGTGCCCCAACCAGGACCGAGTGGGCGAGCTGGTGGGAGCGCTGGTCGACTACTTCACACGGTCAGTTCCGTTTCTGTTTACGCCGCAGTCTTTGAAATGCTCAGCCTGCAGCACTCAGCGGTTAGAGGTCCCCATGATGTGGCTTGGAGATGCCACCAAGAATAAAGCTGAATACTATGACAAAATACGTTTTGACACAAAAGCTCTGAGAGAAAACACCTGTCAGAAATTCTTGACAGAGCAGGTTCTCTGTTACCTGCAGGGTTAGTGGTTTGATGCTCAGCTCCTGTCCTCTACCTGTCAAAGTGTCCTTTGTCTGGGGTGTGTGTTGAATTAGAGGCAAAGCGTGAAAGTGCTTTTTGTTTTTTGTTTTTTACACATTGCAATCATTTTAAAGGGTTATTACCAAAATCAAATCATGGATGTCCCAAGATCTGCTTCAGGTAAGTGAAGACAAGTCCGAGGTTTTTCTGTTTGCTCCATCTGATTATTAATGAAGCTGTTTCTGGGCTTCTGTGTCACGTTTTCAGGATTAAACCAAAAACCTCGTGCCGATAATGAATTTGTTTGTTTATTTAAATATTACCGAGGTTTTCATTAGAATAAAACACTCCAGCAGCTGATTTCTAAACTTTCAAGAGCGAGGAGAAGTTAATTAACGAGATCAGCTGGTGAGGCGATTGTTCGGAGAGAAAACATGCAGCCTGTTGGGTCTCGGTGTCACATGAATAAGCAACACAGCTCTAGACTCATTGTCACTGGTCAAAGACCTCAGCTGAAGCGAAGTCCATTAATGCAGCACAACAATTACACAAATCATATTCTTGGCATTTATCACTGTCATAGTTGTCGGTGTGCGCGCCCTGCTCTGAATAACTGCCGTGAAATGAATCAGTCACGCTGACATTTATCACATTTATCACTCGGAACCTGATCGGTCATTGGTGTTTATAAATCTGATTCACTTCCACCCGCATTCGTGTCTGCCAGACTGAGTTTGAATGGCACAACCCGCACGTTTTCACACAGAGCAGACTGTTTTGGTTGTGGCAGTGTGTGTGTGTGTGTGTGTGTGTGTGTGAGTGTGTGGGTGTGTGGGTGTGTGTCGTAAGTACTGCCCGCTGAGACAGCACCCAGTCTGTAGTGACTGTAGTATTAATCACCCTCATCCTACCATGGACCGCACTAGACTGACGTAAAATATATAAATAAATAAAAGAGAAAAATCCAAACAGACCAAATCCACCAAAGACAAAGTCCACTTACTTGTTTTTTCCAGATCTCTATTACTTCTTAAGTTCAGTTGTTTGTTTTGTCTTTGCTCACTGGAGGGCGGCTCGGAGGCCGGGCAGACGGCAGCCAAACCACGGTGTGTGTTCCCACTTTTATGCATCTTCCTGTGTTCAGTTAGCTGATCCCAGATCCAGATCCCCAGTCAGGCTTTGTGGGCTTTACGGGTCTTAGGCTTTTGGTCTGTTATTTTTTGGGGGGGGTGGGGTGGGGGATGGGGTTTGTTTGCTTCACCGTGGTCCCTGCAGCAGCTGCGAGGCTCTGGCTGGGGTGCGGCGGGCGTCACAGAGGAATCGACCATCAGGGGTCAGTTTCAGCTCCCCGCCCCTCTTTGTGCCACCATCTGCGGTGAATGGAGGAGGTCATGACCTCTACCAGGCTACCCATCAAAAGGAGACTCATGAGACAAAGTCAGGGGTGAGCTGTGTAAGCGTGCGAGCATGTGCGAGGGGGGAGATGGTGGTTGGAGGAGGAGGAGGAGGAGGATGACACAAACACACTCCTCTTGTGCTTCCTTCTGTCAGGAAGTGAGATCCCAGGCTGTGAGAGTCACGCGCACATCATTTTGGTTTGTGAGTTTCGGAGGACGGTCAGGAGAGGAAACAGTCAATGGAGCGATTGTGGCTCCTGCTGTTTTTCTCTCGTCCCTCCAGTTCACATATGAGCGAGGAGATGTGTGAGGCCACGAGTGTTTACAGTTCAGAGAGTGTGTGGTGGCACAGTGTGTTGAACAAAACTGGGTCAGGGAAGGCAGCGCTCGCAGCACAAGGTAAAATCTGACTTCAAAGCGGTGTCTGTGTTGTCGGTGAGGACAGAGCTGTCTGATTCGCTGTCATGTCACATCCGTCTGTCGTTCCCTCGGCGGAGCGCATTCCTCCGCTCTCTCCTCCTCATCTGTCGCTCTTTCCCGTACATACCCTCATCCCGTCATCCCTGCCTTTCTCCTCCTTTCTCTTCCTGTCACCTGGGTCTGAGCTGTCAGCATGAATGAGGCGTGTGTGTGTGTGTGTTGGTATGTGTGTGTGTTTATTGGTATGTGAGTGTGTGTGTGTGTGTGTTTTTGTGTTTGGGGGTGGGGGGGTTGGACTCATGGACCATCTGCTGGGACAGCTGGGGGAGTATGAGTTGGCTAAAGGCAGGATTTAGAGTATGATCTGCCCCCGGCCTTAAAAGATTGAGGAGCACTCTTTGCTTAAGAGGCAATTTTGGGATTTTATTATCTTATCAATCACTGTGAGGAGACTCGTTTCAGAACAGAATAAAAGTTTATACACCAGCTGAGTTGGTGAACCCAAAATTTGCAGCAGTTAGTTTGTGGGACACAATAAAGTAAAAATACATTTCCAAGTTCTCAGTGAGTATCCCTCCATTAATTGCTCTGATATTAGCCAACAGCAGGCTGCTGCTGTTTTCAGTTTTAATTACACTTAATAAACACAGTCTTAAAACCAGTCTCAGTGAAAACCTTTCCCGTATCCTCAGGAGGGTCCAGACTCATGATCGCACCTTTAAACCTTTTGTTTAAAACATCTTACTTTACCCCATTTTGTTTCGTCCTTCCCTCCTCTTTCATTTATGTTCGTTTACTCCATCTCTTCTTCGCAGCCTCCTGCATCTCCTTCTCCAGCATTTTCTCCCCTCTTCTCTAAATCAGCACTTTCCTTCATGAATATGAAGAGACCTGAGACGGTGCTGCATTAATAGCAATCTTCTGGGTCACCCCTCCCCTCCCCTCCCCTCCCCTCCCCCAAGAAAACCAAGAGGAGAGAAAAAAAAACGTGATTTCATTAACCTCAAAGCATATGTGAGTGGCCTTTTGATGTGGCTTTAATGACCCCCACACACACACTGACCTATTACTTGTTGACTTTCTTGTTTGACCTTGTTGGACGTCAACAGTTTGTCAGTCGGTGCGGGCATGGGGCGAAATCGGCCCCTCTCTATTCTAAATTCACTTTTTAGGTCGTGAAAGGCGTCATCCTGAGCCTGAAATAGCCTCCTCTGTTTTCTCTCTTCCCTCCCTCAGTGGCTGTCCTCAATGTGTTCGTCTCTCAGCCGGTCCTGCCGGCTGGAGCAACAGGAGAGGGGGGCGGCCTGCGCTCCGCTCCCTCCTCAGTCAGCTCGACCCCTCTGCTCACTTCTCCGTCCCTTGTTTTGCGTTTCTTTTTGGGATTTTTCCACCACGCAGCCTCTGATCCGGTTCTAGTTTTGGTTTGAAACGTGGCCGAGGATCGGAGCCTGTGCAGCTTTGATCATATGGCGAGTAACTATGGCAACAGCTTTTAACCTAGGTGGACGTAGATAGTGAATATAAACACTGACCTACTTCCTTCTCAGTTCCCATAGAGCAGACAGGTCATGTGGTTCAGTGATTTTTCCCCATTTGCCCACAAAGTCCAGCCTGACTCTAGCTGTTGATTACAGCCGGCCTGGATCAAACAGGCTTGTTATCATCAGCAGCATGTGACTGACGGCCATCGGCACGTGTGTGTGAATAACTGAGCCTCAAAATAGGTGGAAAAAATACAGATTCGTCCTAACAACTAAAATATCCGTGACATATAGGCACATTATAGCTCAGTATCAGTGTTTTCTGTGTCCGGATTGTGATTAAGATACACATTCACACTGCTTCACACTGATTCCAGCCCAGATGAAAAATATTTAGGTCAGCTGTGCCACATATAACACTGTAAATATAGAATTTGTTCAATTAAAAACTCCATCTAATGAACATGATTTAAATTTTGTCAGCATGTATTTCTGAATAATTAAGTAAATACTGTCATATATAAAGCTTAAAATGATACCATGATGATCATGGCAGTATTAATGAGCTACTATCAGCCTTCAAATTAATTACACCATTTACAGCAGCTCCTATTTAAGGATCCAGCTCATTTTACCAACGAGCTGGATCCTTAAATATCAACTTTTTTACTACACAAAAACTGTAATGAACTATAACAAAACAACAATGTGGCACTTCTTTTTTCTGGAGCTTAATAAAGTCTGAGGAATGGAAAAAATCCTACAGTGGATAACCAAAAGTGAGTGTATTTATAATTTAAGATGCGTGTACGCATGGAGTGTCTGCAGTTAACATGAGCCAAGTTATCATGAGCAGGATGTGGGAGGCATTTATCTCTGAAGGGAAATTGTAAAGCTTCAAAATCATACTGAACAAGCAGATTAACAGACTGTAACACATGATGTAGGCTAGTGAAAATGATTCTTATCGGGGTTTTCTTTTTTTCGGCTTTCATAGGTGAGCGGAAAAGTCGACTTCTGACACAGTTCGTATGTAAATAACGTGTCAATGTGCTGCTCATGATAAAGGAGCAGGCGTGAATGATGCAGGATAAGTGATATGACGGCAGAATTGCAGCGGGTGAAGAAGGATTTAACAGTGTGATGAGAAGGGTGGGAAACATCGAGCGTGCTGTGAAAGACAGTGATTACCCACATCATATTTTTCCCACACATCTACATCAAAGACCTCGGCTGTGGAGGAGCAGGTTTTAACTGTATGAAGACGTCCTGACTGTGCCTCCCGCTCGGGCTGCTGCATCACAAAGCCTCCTGGGCGCACTCACAGAGTCAGCGACTGACCTCGAAACTGCAGCGGCATCAAAAGGCCTCTTTGTGGTTTCAAATGGCACACACGTGCTGCCTCTAAGTCGACCTCAGCGTGCAACAAATGGACTCCTCAGCAACATTTTTATTCCTCACAACAGTCTCACTGTGGAGTGGAGTAAGACACAGCAATTCATCAGTTAAAAAAAAAACAAGGCACATGTTTGGCTGTTTTCTGCTGTTATCACTCCTTTGAAGATGTGAGATCACAGCTGATCAGCTGACTTGCACTGAGGTGGAACAAATGTTCCTGCTGCATAAAGAAAAGAAAAAAAAAAACCCTGATAGCGTTCGATCTCCTTTCCTTATTGGTAATCGATTTGATGAGACGCTCAGCCTCTGACTCACTGTTAAACTGATTTGCTCTTATCTCAGAAATGTCGGGGGGTTTGAGAATTCATTGGTGGCGAGGAAATTATTGAAGCCAGCGCGATTAAAGTACATCACAGTTGATGACACACATCCATGAGTCAAGCCGTGTGCGTGTACACCACTTAGTGTTGGCTTTGCATCTTAAACCATATTTCCACCGTTTTTAGAAATCACTCGACACACGTTCGCTCTGCTGTTGTTACAGTATGACTCACTTTTTCCCAGAATGCCCCCCGTGGAGACTCAAGACGCAGGGTGCAGCTGGTTGAGATAGGCCCACTGTTTCTGATGATGGTGATGATAATTAAAATGGATGAGATTGGTGATGATCGGCCCTGTGACGCCAAAGCGAACCCTGCAGGGATGGTCTGCTCCCCGCCCACCCAGCCGCCTCACACACACCCTACGACTCGAGCGGCCTCGGCCCACGTTGCCCCTGTTGTCCGCACCACACCGCAGATGCTGCTGTTGCCCCAGCGATGGTTGCCGGGCAGCAGGGGAAGTGCTAATTAAGATTGCAGGGGGAAATTGCAGGGTTGTGTTGACGAGGGGGTGTCAAGTCGGGTGGGATAGAAGGGGGGGACTGTGGCTCTGATGGATGGACAGCTACAGGTGAGTATGTGATGGCCTCCTCTTGTAATCCTTTTTATTTTTTAGGGATTACTTTGACATTTTTTGAAATACTGCCTTATATTGAAAGGACAGATTTGATAACTCTCCACCAGAAAGCAAATAAAGACATAAATAAGACATTTCCCAAAATGTCAAACTATTCCTTTAAAAACAAAAATGGATTATAAGAGGAAGCTGTCTCATAAAAATCTGTAGCCCCCCTTTCTTCCATATTTAATGCAGAAACATGAGAGTGGTATTGATCTTGTGATCAGCATATTTCCCAAATTGTTAAACCATTCCTTGAATCCATCCAACAAGCATTACTCTGTCTATGCAAAGTGAATTTTAGAGCAAAAAATTGACGCGAAGATGTTTCTGTTTCGGTTGAAAATGGTTCAGCCTGAGCAAAAACTTGTTGCTTGTTCTGGATCTTTACAAATCTGTTTCTGAAACATTCAGACGAGAGAAAAAGGAGAGAGACCGGAGGGAAATAACAGAAAGAATCAGTGTTTCTGGTGAGTCTGAGCTGAACATAAACACGCTAAGCTAAGGTCTATTCAGCTGGTAAATTGGCTGTTTGGGGCGAACAAACACAAACGGTCCAGTTGTTTGTCACGCAAAACACTTTGCTTCCTGTCAGAACGCACCTGTAGACTTGTCAGGGACCCATCAGAACTTTACCACACCTCTGTTTCGTCTCCCGTTAGTCTCTCTGTTCTCTGTTCGGTTCTGACATCTGCTCCAAAAATCCAGACCCGGCCCAGATTTTGCTCTGGTCCTGTCAGTCTTTGGACACCTCCGCCATCTGATCCCCTCCTGAGTCTCATTTACACCTGAACCCGGTGACACTGATGGAGCGGAGAGTGACTGGATGAGTTAGATGGAGGTTGGAGGTGCTGGAGAATCGCTGAGGCAAAGAAAAGGTGGTGCAGTGATGAGCACCACCTCTCTGAACTTTCACACAGTGAAGACCTGAACCTGATGTCAGAAGATGTTTTTCATTAACAGTTTTCAAAACTGTTGTTTCCTTTACAGTTTCTGTCTCTTCAGACACCCAGAGTGTTACCTGGAGGGTGTGTGTGTGTGTGTGTGTGTGTGTGTGTGTGTGTGTGTGTGTGTGTGTGTGGAAACAGAAAGTGAGAGATTGTCAGTGCATGAGAGAGTTTGTGTGTTTTGACAGTTTGATCTTGTTGTCTGGGCTGTGTGGGATCATTAGGAGCAGACGTTCATCACTTCTCTGCTTGTTAACTAATCCGACAGCCCTCTGCCACAAAGAGCTCACTTCTGAGAGTTAAAATATTTCTCCTTCGTGTCATCATTATACCGTTGTTTTGCGAATATCATTTTGTCGTTCTTACACGTTCCTCTATGGTTTCAGAAAATGATCCCGACTTCTTGTCTGGGACAGTCTAGGAGGAGATAAAATATTTATATCTGACATCAGTGATTTGACTAAATTCATATGGATTCACTGTTTGTTAGTTTGTTTCTCAAGAAACTTGAGCTTTAGTTTTATAACTAATGAGGTGATAAAGACTGATCTTGCTGTAATTTACTGTCAGTTAATTTCATCTGAACAAAGTGCCACTGAATAAGATGTGAATCTGAGCTGTTTAAAGACGCTTATTCACCGTCTTGCTGAGAGTTAGATTAGAAGATTGATATCACTGTCACGTCTGTAGTGAACATGAACCAGCAGCCAGTTAGCCTAGCTTAGCATCAAGACTGGAAACAGCAGGAAACAGCTAGTCTGGCTCTGTCCATGAGTAACAGAATCTGCTCACCAGGACCTTTAACGTGTTAAATCTCCTTTGTTTAATGCTTTTAAACACAGAATGTCTGGAAACCACAATTTGCAGTTTTACGCTCATTATCTTCTGGCTTAGAGGAGTAACTACCAGTTTCAATTACCAGTCAAAATATTTAGGAAATAAACCATAAAACCTTCATCATGTTATAAAAAATCCAAGTGAATATGATATTTGGTTGTTAGTGAAACTGTAAACCGATCAGTAAGGATTCACTGGCACACTGTCACAAACTTTATACATGAACATACTGACTCCTTATTGTTGTTTTTAGGTGTGAATTTTGAGGATTTTTGTTTTTTCCCCTGATGATGTTGTAAGCAGTCAGATGTTCATATTCAGTTTATTCACAGAAAAAGTCTGTCAATAAACAGCAGGGGAAAAAAATTAAAGAAAAGAATAAGTATGAGAAAACGGCTTTGTCAGTAGAAACAACTTTTATCTGAGATGGCACATTATTCCCTGGGAGTGACTTCTGCACGGGCCTGGTGTTGATCTGATTTTCCCACAGTGGGACAAACAGCATCAGTAACACAGTGTAGCATCAGGCTCACTGGCTATGCCTCACCACACACACAGCTCGGCGGCACATAAAATGGTCCGTAGCTCTCCATAATGGAGACACCAGAGGCATGTACTCACATCGGATTAGCAGCATCCTGCATCATAGAGGGGACGACAGGGAGGAAAGATGGAGGAGGAGGCAGAAAAAGGAGGATGAGATGAAGAGGGGAGCAGTGGAAGGTGGGTGGGTAGGGGGTGGTCCTCCAGGAGCTGCCGCTGCTGCGCCCCAGTTCTGTCTGCAGCTTCGTTTCCACAGCAATAAATTATTTGACTGCAGCATGAGGACTGGTTGGCAGACAGCAGACTGTGGGCCATGTTTACATACTGAATCCCAGTATGGGCACAGAAACACACCACACACACCGTCTACGAATACAGAAAAGATGTCAGAACAAGTGGTTTGTGTGTTGCTAACTCTGTTGTCCCCATGGAGGCCATTCTGAACCTGCACCAAGCCCAGAGAGATTAATTTAAATAGAGTAAATGCTCATATAGAAGCTGTTAGTCTAATAATAATGGAGTCTCAAATAGTCTGGTTGCTAATGAACACTGGTAAAAAAAACAAAACAAAACACAGAGGGTATTATTAGTACCCTACCACAACAATTTCAGCTGGTATATTCAGTGTAATGTACACATCACGTTTTCATACTTTTCCTCTTAGCCTGTACTTCTGATCGATGCTAAGTTAGAGTCAACAAAACTCAACACTTCCTGATGTTTTTCACATTAAAAGCCTGTATATGAAGGGATGGCAACATGACTTTAAATGTGAAAATTCTGGAGGAAGTGTTGAGTTTCATTAATGGTGTCTTAACATCATTTGGGAAATTAATCAAGACTAAAGGGAAACATGGAGGACATGCTGAATTTACCTTAAATGGGGAAAAGGGGAAATTAGAAATAATGGTCTAACTCTAATAAATAAATGTCAGGTTCTCTTTTCTCTAGCTCATCAAACAAATATGAAACAAGCTACAATGAGTGAGCTTTGCTTACTTGTCAGCTAGCTGCTAACTAGCCAGTTGAAGATTATGTTTTTGAGACACATACCTGAGAACAGAAAATAATTTTTTTTAGTCATTAAATAACAGTTACCACAGACATCTGACAATAAAGTTTTAAAATCTCCAAAGGGAATAAAAGAATCATGCTTCACAGGTTGAAGGTTCAATTTGACCCAGAAAAGTCACTGCTAAATGACAAAACTGTGAAGGAAACACACGTTTGCCTTTTCTTCTTCTGGAAGAAGCGACAGGTCCCTGCTCCTGAACGACAAAACACGTCATTTTTCTGTGCTTTTCAGAACAAGGATCCGTGCGAGGCACCTCTAAGGTTACAGTAGGGTTAAGTTTAGGCAACTGAAACTACTTGGTTAAGGAAAGATTGTGGTCATGGTTGAAGGAAACATAGGTTGATTGTTGGTTGGAGATGGGATTCAGACCACAGCATCCGCTTTCAAACAGACAGTTTGTGCATCCAACCGTCCACAGCAACCTCCTCCCTGAGAGGTTTGGCAGCACTTGGCAGCTTCATGCTTCCCCCACCTTTATTTATGAGGTAGCTTGTCAGGAAAAAGCAAAGATGAGTCATAGTCATTTTAAACATTTGAACAAAGGGCAGCCTGTTGGTTTTCAGTTCCAAATCCACTCAGTGAATCTGAATCCTTTTTACTGAATCTCCTTCAGTAGTTAGTTTGTTGTGGAATGAAGACATCTGTCATATACAGGGCAGTAACAAAAGTGTTTTCAACTGTTTTGTAATGAAATATTTAACTTGATAATTAAGAATCTCGGTTCGTCTTCAGTAAGACAGTTACTAACTTTTAAGTGTGATTTAGGGACCAATTTCGAATGAACCTGAAACTGACAAAAGAAACTACATTACTACAGTAATATTATTATATTAATAATAATAATAATAATAATAGCTCTTGTTTATATGTTGGAACAGAAGCCTTCACATGAGGAGTGACAGTCATATTTAGACTGTATTTAATCGTAGCCACAGACAATCTCAGCTTCCACACTCTTCAGTTTCCTGTTTCCGCAGCAGAAACCTTCACAGCCTCACCTCCACGGTCCTCAGGCACAGCCCGAGGCTTTTCTCAGCACACTCCACCAGTGTCGGGTTTCACTCGCGGTAGCCAGCGTGATGGTGATCTCATCCAAATCACAGTCCCGCGGAGGTCAGTGGGTTTCTGTGTCGGGTTTGTCACCGCCCCAGCAGGGCAGGACAGCTGGTTTTAGTGGGTTCAGCAAAGCGGGGTTTGGGGTTGATGAGGAGCCAAGTGGGACTGTGGAAAAAAAGAAAGAAAGAAAAGAGAGCAGGGCCACACCTGTTGGAGTGACCTACAGTACGCTGAAGAGCAGCACAGCTTCGGAAACGTGCAGTGACTGAGTTCATATCCTTTTAGCACTTGGAAAGCAAATAGTGTGACAGTATCAAATGACTGACAAATGCTGTTCTGAATTTTAAACCTCGGCTTCCTACAGACTGATGTTCTCATATTTTGATAAGTCTGCAAGAGAATAGTTATTTACCCCACCTGACCGGCAGATTGAGAGTGTTTTAGCTTACGTCTGGGTCTCAGATTTGTTAGTACCAGTCGGGCTTTGCTGAATTTGGTTCTCAGGTTTAGGCAGAACAAGTGACAGGACTTTATTTTAGCAAGATGAGAAGATCAGCAGTTTCGTGTCTGTGCTTTCGGTTCAGGGGTGGCTCTGTCGCATGTTTAGCTTGGGTCAAAGACTGGAATCGGAGTGTAAAGCTATCTTCAGTCAAAAGTAACAACACATCACGTCCTCTAACAGTTTAATAACATGTTGTGTGTTAAGCCTTAGCACAAACACTAGAAACAGAGGGAAAAAATGTTAGCTTAGTTCCATCAGAGGTGACTTTCAAACTCCAATAGCTGTTTTAATTAAGTGCTAATGGACACAACACTCAAAGCCTCTGTTCATCCAGGGCTGCAGTGGTACTTTATCCTGCATACAGAGTGCATTCAATACTCACATGGTCCATTTCACTGACTCAGACTCTTAACACATTGCCTCTCTTTCATGTACAACAACACACATGTGACTTGCATAACTAATATGCCATTTATTACTGCGCACTATTATTGTACAGTCTGTATTCAGTACATATTTAGAGTGTGGTCTGTCTGTCTGGGGTCTGTTTCTATTCTCAGATTTGTGTCTGTTTTTATTTCTTATTTTCGTCTGTCTGATGCACCCACCTGGTGTGTACAAGCCTGATCGCCAGCACTGTTGTGTAACAGCTAAAATGATGTAATCTGCATAAATTCAGTTCATCTTTCCAAAGAGCCCGAACGTCGTCAGCTGTGTTTTTGAAGAGGGCCACTCGGTGTTCAGATAACGGGATGCTAACGGCTTGAAACAACGCGTTACATCGCTCTTGCCAAAGTAGTTCCGCAGTTGCCAAGTTGGCCTACATGTATGAGCCAGGCCTGCTTATCAGTCGCATTACCAACACTCGGAGGCGCCCACAAATAGCTGTTTGGCAAATATTGTTCTGCATCTGCTTTTTAATGCCTTCAAGTTTGGTTCAAACAAAGTGCATTCACTGATAGAAAAACAACAACCCAGTCTGAGGACATTCATAACAGAAATATCCTCACAAGCAGGAATCTCAACCGTACGCTCAGAGTCTCCCGAGCCTCCGACTGTGACGTAGCTGGAAACAGTATAAGGCTCTTTGTATGAGCGCTGTGGAGACTGAGCCATGTGCCGGACCAGCTTATGTTTGGTGGAGCAGTGGGGTCTCTGCAGCCGGGCTGAGGCTGCAGCATCCCCGAGGGCCGAGAGGAAGCAGCAGCTTCAGAGTGGATCATCTTCAGCTGACTGTGCTGCACACGGGCAGTCGAGCAGGCTCACTTCCCCCTCCAAGCTGTCAGCAGGAAGACTGGGTGTAGGGCGCCGCAGCACCTGAACTCTGGATAGGACCGGGATCAGCCAAAATAATCAGGGGCCAGTGTGAAGTGATCAGCAACACTCCCACTGCTGTGTTGCTTTTATTGATAATGGTGAGGAACGAATATCTCAGTGGCTGGGATCTGTACCATATCTCAAACTCACCATCATCCTTGAGTCAGAGATGCTGTGATTTAAACTAGACCTAGGTCTGCGATTTGGTTGCCTGGAGAAACAAAACACAGCTGCTCTTGTTTTGCTCTTGCACTGTGCTTTAGTGTTGAGCTTCTCTGTAAACAACAGTTTGCTGTGCAGGGGAAATTATGATTTTTGTTTTATTTTCATTAGACCCACACTCTCACTGACATGCATGAGATGTTTTAGACATATCACTAATTCTCTTGTTAGCTTCATGTTAGTTTAGGATTAGGGAGGAAATTAAGACGAATGTTTAGGAATTTATTGTAGAAAGCAAAGTTTGTAGGTTCGGGGAATGAACCCTGTCACTGAAGTGTGATAATACAGAAATGATATACGTGTTTGTCTTTTTGTTTTTCAGTATAAGAAAAGTCCACTTTCCTGTGAAGGTTTGTCGTTCAGCCGTGCAGCTTCACATGCGAGGAAAACCCAAGAGCGTCACAGTGGAGACTAAACCCGGCCAGGCTAATGCAGATTTCAAGAAGAGTCGAGACGGTTTCATCCTGCAGGTCCCCGGCAACTAAAAGAGTCCATCCAACCAAACTACCTACAGACTGACCTCACAGACCTGGACCTGGATACCACTGGAGCTCTGTGTCTGGGGACGTGTGTCCTCAGCAGAGACATAGATCCAAAATCTAAATTGGTCAAAATATCAGTGAGGTTCATATAAACAACAAAGACAGGAATGTAAATCTGCATCTGTCTCAGCTGACGGGCAGGACTTTGTCTTGATAATCAAGTTTACTCAACAAAGATTTCTTTTAAATTATACTTTCACAAAGGTTTTAAAGTGTTAACACAGAGCAGAGCTGGCAGAATCTGCTTTCTTAATCCTGAACTGAAGGAGGACAATGTCCACCGGACAATGACGAATAGTTTTGGGGGCAAATTGGGGACATTAGGAGGTTTTCATGCCAGTGTAAAGACTTAGGACACAGCTGCAATACATACTTGTAGGACACTGTCTCTCTGTTTTTTATCTTTCTTTTTTTTTAACAATTTACTGTTATATAAGATATTTGAAGTTATTGTTTTTTTTTTAAAAGACAAGAACAAACAAAAACGTAAATTAATGCACTTTTAATGACAAATTGTATATCACAATGCATAAATACAATCAAGACAAATTCTTCCAAATATATTTTTGTACATTTAGTAGAACTGTTGCAAAACCAAAGTCTTTTTTTGTGTGTGTTATCTAATGTTGCAGCCTACAAAAGGCAGACGAGGACAATTATTCCATGTAATAATAAAAAGAAGAAAGAAAAACAAGACGGTGGAAGAAAATAATTTATTCAAGATTTACTTAAGCGAGTTCTCTGTGTGTTAATTTGGCTGCTCTGTGGCTGCAGTCTGCATTATGCATTGATCAAACTTTCATCTTTTAAATGTGTTCACGGCTTTAAAAGATGACTTAAGACACGAGAGTGTGAATGGAAGAGGTCAGGACCCTTTCAGTGTTCTGTTTTTGATGTGTAGTCGATTGATTGAGACGACTTCCTGCGAGAATACAGTCGATTTACAGTAAGTGTTTTAATTCTGGTGTTTGCGTGGACACTCCTCCACCCTGCAGGAAGTGACACACGTAAAGATGTTCAATCCAAACTGTCCTCTGAGCAGCAGCGATTACGCACACTGTCAAGAGAAAACTGGACTCGGTCACGCAAGAGCTATTTCCTCTCTCGTCCCTTTGGTCTCCTCTGGATCAGATCAGCTGGGCAGATAAACGCTGCAGACGTAAGTTTACAGGATTTCCAAGGAAGTTCAGAACCTCTCGCTGTCGTTTGGAGCAGATAACTTTTACCCAAATTAAGGGTAACTAACAAGCCTGCGTGTTGTGGTATCGAACATGCCGGCAGATCAATCAGAAGCAGAAATATTGTCTTTCTTCTCAAAACCTGTCGCCTACATCTCCCACAGTGCACCTCGCATGTCGACAGTTTGGAGATTCGGATACTAGTAGTGGCTAATGTGGCCTCGTGCAGAGATGAGGGGCGGGCTGCAGAGGTCTGGTAAGCCCACGTGATGTATAAATTAGGTGGTTAAGGCTTGAAATGTTTACTTTAAATACATGCACTATTATGCATTAACAGAGCTTTAAATCTGAACCGCCAAAGTGTCAGAAACCTACTTTTTCTAAATGGTTGATGTTTCAGTTTGGACTGAATCTCTTCATATCTCACTTAAAGGTTTAGTCTGAGAGCTTAATTCTGTCATTTGCTGCCAGTTTTCATCCTGTCTCTCTCCACAGTGACCTGTTAGTGCGACTCAGTGACAACCTGCCCTCGCTGTGACTTGGCTTTCACCGTCCTGATATACTCCCTGCTGCGATTCCCCAAATCTCGCTGCTCTGTAATACTCTGAGTGTGTCCTCATGTTTGTGTATTCATTTTTGATGAGTGGGATTTGCATAATGGGGAAACAGAATGTGCTGTATTGTATCTGCATTGTAATTTACACCACACTCAGCGTTAATTTAACTCTGAAAGACTGTAAAAATCAGCACTGTGCTTTGTTTGTGTGCAGGGCCTTCACACCTATGAGAGTCACTTTAACAGCCCCACACCTCTTCAATCAACACTCCTCAACTTAAAATAACTACGACTGCAAAAACAAATGTACATGTGCTGTACAAGACTGCAGCCTGTGAAGATACTGGATATTTGTGTGCTTTGGTCTCATTTTGTGTCTGTTGTGTATGTTTATGGCTCGCTTCACTTACCCACGATGCTTTTTGGCCTTCAGGGTTTATTAAGTAGGTGACCTAAGTCAGCAGCTGTGCAGCGACACATTCGTTTCCCAGCAGTTTTGGTGTGCTTAGTTATTTTCAGGTCTCATTAGTCAGAGTACGGTGCAAGTTAACATCTAATACAAACAACATCTCAGACCTGTGCTCTCTTGCCCTAATTTGACAACAAATTGTGTTTAGTGACAAAACAAAGTTGATTGTGGATCTAATTTAAAGTCTGATTTGGTCACATCTTTCTGGCACAGTTGGCTCAGCCTCTCAGAAAATGAGAAAATTCGAACGCTCGCTGCAGCTGCAGAGGGAACTCGTGCTCAAGCAAGTGACCGAGATTTGTTTATTGAAATGCCACAAACAACGTCTCAGCTTCAGCCTCAGCCTCGGACTGATATCTGTTACTGTGGCAGATCTGAGTTTCTGCTCCAGATTTGTCCCTGCTCTGCAGAGACCATCAGCTGCTCGACGATCGACTGGAAACCACAGCTCTCCTCCCAGTTACAGCTCCACCAATCAGACGACTCGCTGATCCTGCATGTCAGCCCATCATATTCAATCAGAAACGAAGATTACAGCATACGCTGAATTTGTTTGTGTGTAATCCTTTAATCATCGACGTAAAAGCTTTGATTTATAAATTAAGTGTGAGAGCAGCCTTTGAAAAGGCAAACTGAAGCACATCCTCTCCATCACTGATTCTTAATGGTGTTTTGTGTGTGTGTTTGACACACGCACACACATGTTAATGAACTGAAACTGAAACAGTTAATCATCAGATCAAACCGAGGACGTCTTGATCCACCAAAGCAGCATCTTTATTCATCGTGCTTTTTCCTCAACAAACTGCCGTGGGTTTGGTTTTAAAGCAGCTTTTCCATCCACACAAGTGCAATAATTATTTTCCCCAATTGTTTCCTCATCAGTGTCGCAACCGCCGCTGCCGCCGCCGCTGCTGCCAGGGCTGTCTTCCACATAATTTCTCCAATCATATCCTTCCCTGACAGCTCCAGTCACATCCCTCCTCGCTGTGAATGAAAAGAACACTTGCATTTCCATCCCGACAAGCAGACATAAACACAATATTGCAATCACTCAGGTCTGGGGTCTCAGGATGTGGGGCCATATAAATCAATTCTAATAGGTTTTCATCCGAACGTTTGTTTCGGATTTTGATGAAGTTTCTTGGTTTCTTCTCGCAGCGCTGTACAAATAGGATCCTTCTACTTCTAATCTAATTTATCAGGACTGGCAATTGTTGATGCAATCACTTAAATCGCTGTGCAATTCCGTTACAAAAAGACTGGCACCTGGTCCGCCTCTCTTTAGAGATTAGGAGCCCTGCAGTGAGGATTTGGTAATGAGTTGGAGAGGATTTACCAGTGGGAATATAATATGTGTCCCAGAGCTGCTGTGTTTTTCCCTCTAAATCCTCTCAGGGCAGACCGGCCACTGGTTTGGTGAGCGCTGCAGGTTTTCCAGCATCTCTCCGTCATCAAGCCCGAGGGGAGGTCACATGCTGGAGATTACAGTAACATGAGGGGGAGATTGGTTTTTGCTTTGGCTCACTCTGAATCAACATGCCATCAGCCTGAATGCTTACTAATCAGGAAATATCTGAGAAACCAGAATGCTCAAAGTTGAATTTTTCATTAATTATGTTTTTTGATAGTTTGACATTTTGGGAGATGCACTTATTCCCTTTCTTGCAGAGAAGACTGATACCACTCTCATGTCTGTACGTTAAATATGAAGCTAGAACCAGGAAACGATTTGGCTTAGAAAAGAAACTGGAAACGGGGAAACAGATAGTCTGTTCAAAGATAACAGTGAAGTCGGGAAGAGAACAAAGACAAAACAAGCTTACAACATTTTATATATGTTTCATTTTTTTTCTTGGAGAAGTAAGGGAGTAAAGACTAAACTTCTATTCCTGCAACTAAATCAGTTTATCTGCTAATTTCACTACTTAACAAGCATGCTTATATACTTAAATCTATGACAAAGCATCACATTTTATTATTTATCACTTGTCATATGTTCTTTAAGTAAAACTTTAATCTGAAACATGATATAACTACAGTATTAGAAGTGCCATAAAAAAATGCTCAAGTATAATAAAAGTACCTCTGAATTTTACTTCAGCAGTCTTTGATTAAATATTCTCACACTTTCCACCACTGTTAGTTATATGGAAGATTTCCTGTTGGGGTTTCCCACACTGTGAAGCTTTAACGGGACCTCTGATTGCTCTTCACAGGATCTGAGGTCCCTGCAGGATTGTCTGGAGTCCCCTCTGGCGTCGTCCTTCACCCACTACTTATGGGTGCATGGCTGACTGAACCATCTGTTCCCTCAGCCGGGACATGCCAGCAAGCTACTGCTCTCCAAGGTCCCAAACTGTACCATGGTCTGTAAAGAATCTCGCGGTGGAAACTGACCCTGATATCAAATGATCTTGTTCCCTTTAAAGCTCAGCTGCAGAGCAAGATCTTTATTTCTTTCATCATTGTGATGGGGAATCTTTTACTCTTAACTTAAACTCTTCCAGACTCTGAAGTGATTATATTTATTTATTTTTTTTAAATGCATATGTAGGTCACAGTGGTGGTTGTTGCAGTTTGTGAATTGACTGTTTGCTAAGCTCCTCTCCCCTTGCAGTTTACAAAGATAATGGAGCAGATTAATCTTTGAAATTCAAAGCGCTTTTTGAAACAACGGGTCCTTGATTTCAGACACAGAGTGTCAAAGCAGGCTTCTTATTTCTATCCAGCAATTGTTTTCTGCCAGCTGAAAAGACAACAGATTTTTTTTTTTATACCTAACTTTAGCTTGATGACTACATTCACAATATTGTGCTTAAATCCTGCATGTCCAGGCAAGCACCAGCCCCACCAGTTGATCTGTGCAGAAAACAGCAGTGTTCTTGTATTGCAGTGTAGATTTTAAGAAAAATATAAAATTGTGCTGTTATTTCATTCTAACATAATCCTGTTTAGCTGCTTATCTTACATTCTCATACTCAGCATGAGGATTTTAGATGACAAGTAAGCCACAGCATAAACTTCCCCAAATTCAATGAACGTTTTCAGAGCTCATCAGTGAGTTTTTTTTTGGCATAAGCAGTAATTTGTGGTGAGCTTGAACTAGAAAAGTGTTACCACTTTTAAAAACACAGCTTGAATTGAATTGATAATGTCTCTGGATACCATCTATAGGCAGCATTGACAGAGGGGTTTTTTTGGAGCATGTTGGATCCCAGAGGGCTGATAAAAGCCAGTGCACAGCAGCCGAGGCTTTCAGAAAGCCACTGGGAATGCACAGAACCACTATAGAAGTGTGACACTGGGAGGCAGGGAGCTGGGTGATTTGTGTCCTCAGAGGACAGGAGAAAGCTGGAAAGGACTCAGTCAGGCTGTGGCGGCCATCTGCAGCGATTCCTCCCCATCTCAGTTCATCTGTCCTCCTCTTTTTTCTCTCTCTCTCTCTTTTTTTTTAATCAAAGCGTCCTGGCCTCACCTCCTTCACCTCTCTGCCCTCTGAGGTGTCCCCAGCCTCGGTCCACTGACCCCAGCTCTGACCAGCGGCATATGGTTTTCCCCTGCTGCCCTCTCGGCCCAGCGTTGTGAACAGATTATAAATGGCTTTTAAATAATCATTTTCCAACAGCATCAGACAGAGACCAGACAGACGCGTCACGCCTCGACAAGTAAGCTGCTTTGACTGAAAAGTCATTTTTGAGTCTTAGTTTTATGGCAGACATTTGTCACATGAACAACGCTGCATTTCTAATGACGGTTACTGAGACTCTTCATGTGCAGAACACCAGCAGCGGTGTAAATGCACATGTTACATTTCGTCAGTACCACTTTCATTGTCAGTTATGAAACTACAGTTAGCAGCTGGCTAGCTTAGCTTAGCATAAAGAGCGGAAACAGCTAGCCTGGCTCTGTGCAAAGGTAACAGAATCTGCCACTTCTCATCAACAGATTTTATCTGTGCTTTTATAGACGCATGCAGTTTACCTCTGTTAGCGACTGAGAGCTTACAGTCGGCTAGTCATAAATCTGAGAGTAGTACAGTTCATTAGGAAAGCAGTGAAATCAATTTTAATCACAGAGATTAAGAAAATGCATCACTGGATCATTTGAGCCGTGCTTGTTGTACTATAACAAATTATATTTCAAAGAAACAAGAAACGCATGGACTGAATTATGATTTATTATTATAGATTAATTTTATAATAATAAATAATATTATAGATTAATTTCACACCGTGTTCCGAAAATCGTGACATGAATCTGTGCAGGAAAAACATGAGCACAGTTGAAAAACACAGCTGTTTATGCTGTTTATGTGTATGAATGTGAACAGTGTAGATCAGTGATAACACACAGTGACAGAGGAAGGCAGCCTGAGGCGGACGCTCTGCTGACCAAAGCTCCTGAATCTGCACAGAAAACCTGTTTTCCTCTCGTCGTGTCTCGTTTTAAACTCTCGTACGCTCACAGTACAAAACACTCTGAACTCTGCAGAACCGACTTTTGTTCTTTCATGTTTCTTGGCTTCACACGTTTTCACATCTTACAGGGTGGAGAGTGTTGCTGAGCGGATGCTGCATCACACTATTTCCACCTGTGGTTGTGGCAGAGAGGGTGGTGATTGACTGCCGAGACATGCTCACATGGGGTGCAGCCCCCGCTGCCAGGAAGCCAAAAGGCCATCTGCAGCGCAGGGCTATTGTGTAGCTGTGCATTAAGCTTTTTTTATGTCCCACATGAATTTACTGCCAGGCGGAGAGTATATCATGTGTAATGTGGAGAGAACAAAGGCAGTTTTGGTTAAGTGTGTGAGCCTTGCAGATGCAACTGTGTGAAAAGCTGCATATGTACGAAAAGAGAGAAACTCAAGGTTTGGATTTCAGCTCAATACTTTATTAAATAATCAACATAGTAAACATCATCATCGTGAAAAAGGAAACAAAACAAACAAACAAAAAAAAGTATGAGAGAATGAAACAGTCACATTTGTTTTTGTTCAAGTTTTCCCCATCAAAAGTATTTTACTTTTAGAACTGCGCACACACTTCGGTGGCTTTACAAAAGTCACTCGAGGTGATGTGCTGCTTCATCCACAGTTACAATGATGGCTGAGGAGGGTAACCATGGAAACTCAGGGAGACCCGGGCAGCGGCGGAGGAAGAGGAGATGGACACTAGACAGTTATATATTTATCTCTGTATTAACATCTGTGTTGACACAACACAGGTGAGATGTTGTGCTGAATCTGAATTTGTGAAATTTGAAAAGCTTTCTGAAAGAAGCTATAGTTTTATTATTTTATTATTTTATTTGCATCAGAGGCGAAGCTACAGTCGGTGAGGACACAGGCTGAACTGGAGCTTCACATGTACAATGGCCGCCTTTGTGTCACCAGCTGGTGCACTGATGAAAAAAGCTATTGATAGCCTCTAACTTGATCATTTCTACACGTATACTGTACTCTGTATGAGTCCGAGGGGGCGGTGAGATTCTTGTTGCAGTAAATGACACTTGCGTTGTGAAAACAGGCTGAACTCAGGTTCAAAAACATCCCACTGACCACATATAACTTAGCAAAGTGACAAATAAAGTCAGGCATGAGAAGGCTGAGTATAAAATAAAGGATGTTAAGCTATAATTCTGTAATAAGTCATATGAATTCACATGCTTTGCTATTTCAGGACCAAGCTTGAGAAAGTTTTCTCATCTCTATTGTTTCTAAACATGGACAGACCACCGTGATGATGATAGTTACACCTGCAGTCATGAAAGACTTTAACACTGTTGACGCCATGTTTCCTACAAAGAAACACTCCAATGAGATCCAGTTTTAAGTTACCAAAGAAATAATCTTTCATTTAAAACATCACATATAAAAATCAAACGTAAGCAGAGGTAAAAAACAAAACAAAAAAACTGAAAGCAAACAAAAATGTCTGAACTACCTGGCTGGCATGCATGCTACTACACAGCAAGACTATTTCTTTTTGTTCATTTTTTTCATTCTTAACAGGTGTTTTTGTTACACACTCTCATATTTACATCATCACGTCATCAGGTGTGCAATTTAAATTTCACACCGACCTACAGCAGCAGCAGCAGCACACTGAAATAACTTAACACAACTCATAGAGCTGTGGCGACTTAAAGGATAAATCTGGTGACATATATTTATATTTCTCTTATTGTCAACAAATCCCATGAAAACACCAAAACCAGCAATTCACTTATCTACTACGATGTATTGTTTGTATAACGAAAGTCTTACATATCTTATGACTTCGTGTCATCGAGCTTCATTTTAGTCCAGAAATGATTAAAAACACATCACTAAGCCACAGCATTGCACTGGACGCCATGTTCCTTCATTACAATGAATGTGGGCACTGTTGTGTTTTTTTAATGTCAATCCTACATACACCATCCTACTGCTGTAAATACTCAGGGTACCAAATGTGTATTCATCCTCAGCTGAAAATAGTCCCCGACAGATTCACCATTTACTCCTGTTTGAGTAATGTTTGCTAAAAAAGTGTGATGTCCAGTACTGAGTCTTTTTCTTAGAAATAAATGGGAAAGTACAACAATAGAAAGCAGAGACTGTATTGCTTGGAGACTTGTTGACAGTAAGAAAAAAACATAGAAGGACATCACACTTATCCTTAAAATCTTTATCACATTGTTCACACAAACCCAAAAGTCTCCGAAACAGAGCCCGTCTGAAATATTCTGAGTTGCCGGTTGTCTCAGATGTAGGTCCCATCCACAGGTCCTGTTTGCACATGTTTAATCTTGATTAAATATCTGGAGTCCGTTTCTACGTAACAAGACTCATAAATTATCCACAGGGATGTCACAGGCATTGCGCCTGTTTGCCGTGGGTTATGCATAAGAGCTCGGGAGTCAGGCCGAGGGGTTTGATTGGATGAACAGAATTAGAGCTCCAGCTGAGATGCGAGTTAATTGGCGTTGAAGCCGCTCCGCTCCGTGAAGCTATTGGAACAACAGCCACACGATCCAGCTCGACGAATGACCGGAAAGAAGGAACGGAGAGAGGGGCACAGTTGCCTTTTTGGTCAAGACCGAATTATCTGCCGTTTGACAATAAGCATGTTTCCTCTGTGTCTGTGCCGCTGACGAGCATGAAGAACGAGCCAAATGTGAGCGAGAGTTGTTTTTCAGTAAAGCAAACTGATGTCAGGGCACGAGTAAACGTCAGCATCGCTTGAACATGCTGCACTGTATTTTCTGATTTAATTAACGTGCACGTCTACAGGAGACGGATGGTGGAAGCAGATGTTGCCCTTAACTTTGACCCGCATTCACACACAAACACAACCGACCCGATGCCAACAAACAGTCCCATTCTGCCCTTCCTCGTCCTGACAATGGCTGGCGGGTGTGGGGTGTCAAATCTAATGAAACAGGCAGGGAACAACAGCTGAGTGTGTGTGGATATGGGGTCTGGGGGGGGGGGGGGGTGTGAGTCAAGACACAAGTGTCCTTGTTGAAACCGAGGCCAGGACAGAGAGACAGAGCTGCAGTGACCGCAACAACGGGGCCCAAAATGGCTGCCAGTCAAAGCTCCAGACAGAAAGACAGCAGCAGTGTTTCACTTCTAGATTCTCTGAGCGTGAATCACTGCCGTTGCTCGCTCCTCTCTGGTTGACTGGTGGAGATCCCTCAGGCGGGCGTGGAGGCAAGCTTGACTCCAACCAGCCCGGGTGAGCTGAAACAGGCAGCAGGGCTGAGCTCTCGGTCTCTGCGGCCTCTGGTTTGTCAGAGCAGGATTTGAAGGCTGAGCCCAGGGCCAAAACCGTTCGGGAAGTGTAACACCAAATCTCATCGGATTCTGAACCGTTTACTTATTTCCTCATGCTTTCATCCCGGCCTCCCTCTCTCTGTTTGATTGGGCGAGAGGATTAGGACTGGATTACCCAAGGAGACTATGTGCACCAGAGTGTGTTTGTATGCACATGTGCGTAAAGGTCAGATCTTATGGGATGCTTGTTTACCATATGACCTTGCGGGTGAATATATACTGTCGCATCACAGCATAGTGTACAAACACGACCGCCACATGCAGGAAGGAGGTGGAGCACCAAAACCTCCAGAGGCCAGAGCACAATTAGATTAAAGCTTTGCCACATGCTGTTGTGGGCTACGCGTTTGGTGGTGGTGGATGTCAGGCCTCCATGTTTTGAGGCTTGAAAAAAATCTTTGACTGGGTCTGTTTAGATTAAAAACAGGATAAAAATGATCTGAAATGCAAAAATTTTAATTCAGTTATATAATTTGCAGCAGATACCCTTTGTAGTTTAAATGTTTATTTTCCTTTTATGTACCGAAAGCTTCTCCAGTGCATACTGAGCAGCTAATTTGTGCTTTTCTGCTATTTTTCTGTCCAGTTTCTGCGACTGGAAGCATTTTCTGAGCAGTCAGCACTGAGAGATGAACTGTAAACCTGGGTGATGGCTGGCTAGGGACATAAAATCCAGGTGCAGATATATTTAATATGATCTGCTCTCAAAAGAATGTATTTTTCAGTGTAAGAGCGATGAACCTTAGGCTCATCTGTGACCTACCTCTGACATGCACAAACATAAAAACACACGGGAAACGCAGAGTAAAGCCACTGAAGCACAAAAGCCAATGGTTCATTCAAGGGAATAATTTAGCAAGAGACAAGAGTTGAGGGAGGGACAAGAGAGAAAAGAACTCCCTGTCCCCGAAAGCCTCTCGATGGCAGATGAGGATGCGCAGGTGACTGATGGGAAAGTGGGACAAATTCAGACGCAACGACAACAAACCCCATCAGCCACAATAGCACTCATCTGTCATTCCTGCCTGGATCGCTCTCAGAGAGCTTCACGGCCTCCATCTCAGACCCTCAGCTGCACACGTGCGTCACACAGCGTTTCCATTCACGCACCAAGGAGAATAAAACGCACACGACAGTGTATTTAAATGTGTGTTTGTTTGTGTGTGTGTGTGTTTCCAGTCCAGCCCAGTCCAGCCTGGCCTGGATTAGCCACTGAGGCTCTGCAGGGCTGCCGAGTGGACGAGAGGGGGGCAGAGGTTGAGAGCGGGGAGGGGCTGCAGTAATCTGCTAATCTCATTAATACCACGGCTGTGGGTGCCCTGTCAACAAGACGCAGGGAACAAAGGATGGGGTAAACAGCTGATGACCCTGGCTGCCGTCCACTGCACCATGCCTACGCACACATAAACACACACACACACGGCTATGCATGCACTCGCACAAAACATGGCAGGCTTAAATCCATATTCTGGCTCCACCAGGAGACTCTCCTCAGATTGGATGAGACATAAACACAGAGGAGTCCACTGGCAGGTTTGAGCAGTAAAGATAAAAAAACAGCAACTGTGCCCTCAGGCCAGACAACCCTCAAAAGGCTCCACAAAACACTGCCTGTTCATTTTGCTTTACTGAAGTATGCAGCGCACAGCAGGACCAGTGGGACATAACATGGACCTCTCAGCTGTTCCCATCAGTCTGAGTCACTTTTCACTGCTGGCACTCGGGGCTTAACCAGCGGTGGATGTCAAGATGTCTCCTTGTATCGTCCAGGAAAAAGAACTCGGCCTATGTGGATTATTTTGTCACTGATGAAAATGTTATTTGAATCCACTCGGATGTTCAGAATACAACCAGAGAAAAATCCTTAAGGGTTTTTTTTTTTCGTGAGCGATGATGACGTCTTCCCGTCTTGTTCGTACTGAGTGATGAATGACATTATGATAGGTGAAGTGAGGATGCTGGGATGCCTGGCTGTGCAGATCCAGAGGGGCAGCTGGGACGACTGAGACCAGCCACATGGGGTCAGATAGGACAGGTGGAGCAAATGGTTCCTCAGTTCATGTAAACTCAGATGGATATTCCAGGGGGAAAAAAAAACAAATGTAAGCCTCCGTTTGTGTGCCAATTAACAGAGGTGATCTTCGAGGGAAAAACGTTTAATTCCTAGTTTCTGTCTGTGGATGGAAGAGACGATGGCAATAAACACAGGTGGAATGAATAAAAACACAGTCTGTAGGCTTTCATTGCTTCTGCAGAGCAGCAGGAGCAGAAAAAGGGGGAGGGTGATCTGTATGAGACAAAGTTGTGTGTCTGTGTGCAAGTAGATAAAGGCATGCACTCAGCAAGGATGGGTGCTCAGACCTCCTCTCACCGATCCAGCACCCGACTATAGTCCTGTGGGCCGCAGCCGCCTTCACTCTTCAGTTCAGCAAATACTTGTGTGAAAAAGTGCGGGTCTGCGTTAATGCGCAGCATCTTGGAGCTGGTGGCGTCAATGATGGCGAGGCAGCGGTCCCAGAAGGCCTCCTTACCTGCCTCCACCAGGAAGGGCTTGAGCGGGTACGAGATCTCGTTGCCCATGTAGGAGTAGGACAGGTAGAGGCAGGTGAGCAGGATGGCCTGCAGCTCGTGCTCCGATGCCACCAGGTCACCGTCCACTACGTCTCGGCACAGCATGTAGACGAAGACCACGTTGGCCGGCGTGACGAAGGCCTGGTCCTGCCAACCCTGCAGCAGCAGTGAGCGGTCCACAGCCCGCAGCCAGAGTACCGGGTCAGCCGGAGACAGATGCTTCAGGCGGTAGCAGCGACAACACAGGAACTCCCCCAGGCAGCGCAGAAGCTCGCTGGTGGAGGCCTGGACGATGACACGCTTCGGAGACGAAGTCACCGTGCCCTGGGGGACTTTCTTCACAGAGGAGAGCTGCTGGGATTTGCTGTAGCCGTATCCGTGCCCCTGACCCATCCCCAGCCCATAGCCAAGCCCCAGACCCAGTCCTGCTGGGCCCTCGTAGCTGGACAGGTTGGCACACGACAGAGACTTCTTCACATTCTCGCGGTTGAGGTGCAGCACAGGGTCCTTTTGGTAGATGTTGATGCTGTTGTTGTTGTTGAGAGGGTCCCCGAGGGCCACCGGACCTCCGGAGCCTTTCTTGGAGTTTCCCTTCTTCTTCGTAGAGGCCACCAGTCGCTTCCACGTGAGCGCCGGGAGGAAGATGGACTGGCCCCTCTTCAGCCCGCGGTCTTTCTGGCTGTTGAGAGAGCGGCTGCTCAGGCTCGGGTAGTGGCTGAGCGAGCCCGGCCGGTTGTCATAGTAGCCTGATTTGCGAGAGCCGGGTGACAGTGATAGTACTGTGCCCATGATGAGTCAGAGCTCCAGAGATTAGACTGTGTTCTGGTGCTGCAGAGAGGGGAAGCTGTTTTTCTCTGTTATTTCTTGATATCCAGAGGGCGTGAACTCTCAGCAGGGAAACAGCATGAAGAGGTGAGAGGAGCAGACATGTCAAGGTGAGCTGAGAGGTATACACAGTTTAAATGACTGTGGCAGAAACATTACCTGCAACATGAAAACACAGGGGAAGAGACAACTTTAACAAATGGGCAGTAAATTAAACACAAACAATGGCCTCTAGTCCCATTTAAACACATTTGGGCCACATACTGTAAAGTGCATGTTGTCATTGACCTCTTAAACCTCACTGCCTCACCAGTCCTTTTTATGCTGTGCAGGCAAACACTGTTCAAAACCGCAAACCTTCATCTTAAATTCTAGGCGAGACGCCAGAATTTCCAAAGAGCCCAAAAATATCAGATTGACATTGACATGTGTTTCAAATCATGCACAAGGCATCAAAAGCGTGCAGAGAATATTTTAGTGTAAAACTTGATAAGGCTTCAACGATGAGCTGGAACGAGAGGATACATAATGAAATATATGACCGAACAGCCAGAGAATCTGGATTAAGACATTTTGTTCCGATCACACGGGGAAAACTGGATTTTAAGTGGCTAATCAACAGTCTAAAATTAATCAGTGAGCTTCTATTCTGTGAACGCCGTGAAGATTCCCGGATTTAAAACTATTAAAAGCGATGCCAGCTTTCTCTTAGTGACCTAATGCACGAGCCAAGATGGTGAATGTATTGCACAGTGCGCACAAATATTACCTGGATAAAAATGACAGTTTCAGAAAGATAAAAACGAACAAGAATAAATTAAATCTTAACATTTTACCGGCTCCCCCTTTCTGCTCTGTAGCTCACCTGTGTGTACGAGATGTTCGGGTATGAGACTATTGTTTTTTTGTTTGTTTGTTTGTTTGTTGTTGTTTTGCCGCAGTCCTCGCTGGTGCAAAGATACACAGAAGCGCAACAAATGCACTGTTTCTGCAGCCGCGGCCGGTAAGTGGCGGTGACAGCGAGCAGGGTGATGTTCCGTCTGCAGAGTCAGAGGCTCTGAAGTCACTCTCGCAGGAGCTTTGACCTACTCTTCAAAGATGCCAAGTCTGGAACAACGCGTCGGTCCTCGCCAGGCGGGGTGCAGGTGGCATCCTCCGCTGCACCTCAGACCCAGGCGAGACTGATGAGCGACTTCATTGTGGTTAATTGTCTTTGCATTTGCGTCTCCATGTCTGAGGTCGGAAACAAGATGCAACTTTTCACACTGTCTGAGTCCTTTCAATGCATTCCATCTCAGATCCGTGCGTAAAGTCACGCCTGACTTCTACCGGACCCGGTGCCGTTACCTCCGCACACTGAGAGCTTCAGCCGCGCACTGGCCTGTGATCGGTCCGGGCAGTCGCACCTCTGAATGGGCTTCCAGCGCCGAGCAGCCAGTGAGCGCACAGAGCGGCTCATTACATCGCCTCCCACCGACACAGACTCCTCCTAACGGGGGATCAGCTGCTGCCTCACACACACACACACACACACACACACACACACACACACACACACACACACACACACACACACACACACAC